>CAKNYM010051493.1:7420-64913 GCA_932195095.1 Andricus curvator
AAGTCATCTAAAATATTTTGAAAACTTTGAAATCTTTGTGCAATCTTCGAAATCTTCTCGAAAATTATATATCCCTCAGGACAGAAGAATAATTTCTTGACTCTAATAAAACGCCCTTGCTTATCATTGGAGTTGCGAGAAGGTTTTGGTCACTTGAAAAATTAAAAAAAAAATTAAAAATTAAAAATTACATTAAAAAATTTTAAACAGATTTAAGTGACTGAAAATGGTAGACATTTACTTTCCGATTCGGTATGTCTTTACATACGCCACCTCCTCACTAATGAAGCAAGTGCACACACACCGGAAGTTATGTACCCTGGTAGAGTTATCGCCACTGGTCCCGAAGCCCGACCGGTTTGCTACGCGAGTTACATGGCTGTCAGAAGTTACAACGTGCACTAATTGTGACTACGGAACACCCGTCGCTTGCTTCAAATGAGAACAATAATTGTATCAAGGGCCTTTCAACTACTTTAGAGTTCAAGCTAAATCACTTAGATTTCGAAGCTAGCAAAAGTGGACCGTAACAGTTTTGAATAAGAAATATTTTATATCGAAAAAAACTTCAATTTATAGAGCGTCCAAATATTACATCACGCAATTCTCAGTTATTTTTGACTCACCCCACCCCCTCTTGTGACAATTTGTGACACTTTGGTGACCCCCCCCCCCTTGAAATGTCATATGACACTAAAGCTGACCGCCCCTTCTATTTTTAAATACAAAATATAAATTTAATTTTATATAACCGACAATCGAACAGTGAATAATGAGTTAAAACTATTCGATACTAGCATGATGATACCTTCAATTAAATTCCCTAGACATTTTTTTCATTTGAGAACATTGATATAATTGAAAGAAGAACTATTTATTCTTTGTTAAAAGTAAATTTTTTGCCTTGAAAGTCTACTATTATATTTTTGGTACGGAATTCATCCTTTTTGGTTGAAAATTCTACTATTTTATTGAAAATGAAACTAGTTTGTTAAAAGAATGAAGATTCATCTCTTTGCTTGAAAATTTAATTATTTCATTAAAAATTGATTTGATTTTTTGTTAAATGATAATTTTTTTAATTAAAAACTTATCTATTCCATATCTGTTTGAAAAATGTTCTTTTTCAGTTTGAAATTCAATTATTTGGGTGAAAATTCATATGTTCCGTTTCTAATTTATCTTTTTTTCAGGTTGAAATTCTATCTTTTCTGGTTGAAAATTCATGTATTTGGTTTTAAACTCGTCTTATTGCTAGAAAATTACTTCTTGGTTGAAAATTCATCTGCTTTGATTGAAAATGAAACTTTTTGGATAAAAATTAATCTCTTTTGGTAGAGGATTCAACTATTTGGTTGAAAAGTAGTCTTTTTTGACTGAATTCAAGTGCCTTACTTTCAAATTAAAATCTTGTTGGTTGAAATATTAACCATCACATGTTTTGTTGAGAATTCTCTTTCTTTGGTTCAAAAGTCATCTACTTAATTTAAGGTTAAACTACGTTTTACAAATATTTTTCTTGGCTGAAGATTTATTATTTCAGTTAGAAATTTAGCTATTCAGTAGTCAATCAATTTTTTTTTTAATTCATCTTTTCAAATTGAAAATTCAACTGTTTTTGTTGAAAATTCAATTACTTTATAAGAAAAATGAACTATTTACTCAAAAGTTAAATTATTTGTATAAAAATTTAATTATTCTATTGGTAAATCGTTTTGTTTTGTTGTTGTTAAAAAGTCATTTTTCTTCTAAAAATATAAATATTCCGTTTCTGGTTGAAAATATATGCTTCCTGAGTAAAAATCATCATTTTGGTTGAGGATTTGTCTACTTTGCTGAAAATTTGTCTTTTGCAACTGAATTTAATTGGTTGAAAATTCATTATTTTTTAAAATTAGTTTTTCAAACTTAAAATTTGATGGTTTCATTTTTGCTTAAAAGTTGATCTTTTTTAATTGAAAATTCAACTATTTCTTTTTTTTTCGGTTAGAAAGTCAACTTTTTACTAACTTGTTTGAATAATTCAGCTATTTGGTTGAGAATTCAACTATTTTGTTGAAAATTCATGTTTTTTCGTTGAATTCAACTGGTTGATAATTTTTTTTAAACGTAATTTTTTTAACTCCAAATTTAACTATTTCATTTTGTATTGAAAGATCATATTTTTTAGTTAAAAATGTAACTATTTGTTTGAAAATGTATGCATTTTATTGAGAATTAGTCTTTTGGTAGAAAATTAATGTTCTTGGTGGAAAATTCAGCTATTAGGTGGAAAGTTCAACTATTTGGCTGAAAGTTTAATTATTTTGTTCAAAAGTCGACGCTTTTGTGGAAACCTCGTCCTTTTTTATTGAATTTTTGTTTGCCCCTTTGGCAAACCTCTTTGGCTTTGTATCATTCAGAAACCCCTTGAAATATCGCTATATCTGTTGAAATCCTGTGAAATATTTTGAATCCCTCCTTCGAGATCCTTTGAAATTCTCGAAAATACTTCTGTATCTCTTGAATTGAAATCCCGTGATTTCTTTTACAATATTTTGAAATTTGTCCGAATCTCTTGAAATACATTAAATTGTTTTGTAATCGGCGGATATCGCTCTAATTCCTTAAAATCCAGCAAAATCGATAAACAACATTTTTAATGTGAATGTATCGAAATTTGCAATATTTTAAACGCAAATAAATATCTGAGAAAATTTGTTTTTGTAAAGAAAAGCTGGGTCGAGAAACCAGCTTGTCTTGTCAAGACAATCCTTCTCCACTTAAACGTAGCGTTTAATAAGGAAAAACTGGACCTTTAAGTAGAAAATGTTACTTTCTGTAAGACGCAAAATATAGTAAGTGAAAAGATAAATTTAAATACGTGAAAATTTGCATACTCTGAATTGAACATTTTTTAAATATAAAACTTTTTATATTAAAAATTATAAGTAGACCACTAACTATGTTCTGAATAAATATGAATAAATAATTGAATTACATAAGCTTTTCGAATATAGTTCAAAAAGTGTAAGCCGTAAATAAACTAAAAAAAACTAGAACAAAATTGTGAAAATGACCATTTTACCTACTCAAAACCGTTGTCTGATCATTATGTACTTTATCTACTTTAAAAGCATAATTTCCCACACAATATTGATTTTAATTTATTCTGTTTACGTTTTGACTGATTTCTTCAGGCGAAAAGTCATTACTATTCAATAATTCGCCTAATTTTGACTATTTTCATAAATTATTATACATTTTTTTTAGAATTTGGTACTGAAAAATAGGATAAATAGTGGTTTTCATAAAAGGACTTCATAGCAGATTTAAACAATAATTGTCACTAAATTTTTATCTAGAATTAATTCAGAAGAACAAAACTTGCGGGTGTCGAATAAAAATGTGTTTTTATTTTTTGAATGCTTTAATTTAGGAAAAAATTAGTTTTAATTTAAAAACAGAGAATACATTATTTTTTATTTTGACTGGAGAAAAGTATACTGTGTAAGTCATCCATTTTGAATTATCTAACGTAAATTCTATTCAATTTAAAACTATTTTTCTATAATTCGCGAAAAAGTGCCAGTTTTTCCACCTGTTTTTGGTGTAAAAAGTGATCGATTTTTGGTCGATGACGTGGCGCATGCGCAGTGCCGACCTTTCCGGGCAACAGTGACAAAAGTAGTCAGATGCAGTGGAAAAAGTATATGGACAGTGATAAAAGTGAGGCACAGTGACAAAAGTAAATTTTATTTCGGGTGGGTTCGTGCTGCCTCGGGTGTACTCGTGCATCGTGCGCAGCCAACTTCATTCTATTTTCCGACTGTCGTCCCTAACCTAAAATCAATTTCCTAAAAAGTCTCGAGTTGTGTATTTTGTATGTACTTTTGTCACTTGGCAAAAGCAAAAAAACACCGTCAGTTTCTCCGAAAATACTGTGCTTGGTTTTTTTCACGAAAAATCGGAAATTTTGAAGCCCTCAACTTGATGGGCCAACTATTCAATTGTGAGAGCCAGCTTATTATTACTGCCATGGTTTTGATAATTGCCATTGTCATAGCCATCCTCGCTCCGCTCGGGTAGCTAACTTCACACTCGTTTTAAATCTCTCGCTTTTTCAACTTGTAGCACAATATACTATTAAATATAACTACACTACCAGCGGAAGTTGAATAAAACTCTGCGTGTAAGAAACTAAAGTTGAAGACAAAATATAAATTTTATAAAAACATATTGCGAAAAACATAAAATTTGAATGTTTCAGATAAATTTGAATAACTTTCCAAATAATTAATACTTTTCAATGTTCTTTAGCTCATTTTAAAGGCAAGTCTTTATAGTATTTTTCTATATTATGAAGGTGCTATACAAATCGTTTCCCTAGATACTGTGCAGAAGTCAAACTTGGTACAAAAAGTGGTGAAATTCGAAAAATGTGTAAATAATTACAAAATTTGTAAGAAACATGATTTGTCATATTTGAATAATTTGTAGATATCTTTAAAAAAATATGACTGTTTTCAATTTTTACTATGATTATGAGTACAAACATTATTTGAAACTTCGCGAATTTTTTGCTCCTTGTTTGACCGTAGGGTATAATCTTGAGATGATGATCTAAAAAGATCTCAATAATTTAGAAAAATACTATGGATACGTTTATTTAAAAGAGGCCCAAGAACTTTGAAAATGTCAATTACTTCTAGAGTTTTTGAATTCTTTGAAAATATCGAAATTTGATGTTTCCTTTTTAAATATCTTGTTATTAAACTAGCATTTTGCCTTTAACATTGGCTTATTCGACGATGAATTTTATTACCTTTTTGGTCCTGTAAGAAAAAAATTGCAATGTTCATATTATAAATAAAAATTAAGGTACTTTAACAACAGCTCAGAAACAGTAGTGTACGCAGTGGGCACAAAACCATGAACATCCCAAGAACGTCCTTAGGACGTTCCTAGGACGTCCAATAACGTCAACGTCTCTAAGACGTCTGATGTTCTGAAGATGTCCTAAAGACGTTTTAAAGACGTAGGACGTTCTCGGGACATCTTTCGTACTAATATTAAACGTCTTAAGAGCATCCCTAGGATGTCCAAAAAACATATTCCAAAAGAAGTCTTAGGGATGTGCCGAAGACATCCCTAGGACATCCTTAATTTTTTGCCCACTGGCTAGTTCAGATTAATGTTATGAAAATTAATTCTCTTTTACTACTAAACTCCCTAGTCTTACCATAACATCCCTGACCTACTTTAGAAACGGAATTTCCCTACTCAATAAATTTTGCAGTAGAATAAGTTTTTGTTGGTCGGACACCTGATATTTTTAAATCGGAACTCATCGGTTGGTTTTTAATTGAATTACTAAACTATGGTATCTATTTCTTGATCCTCTCTTAAAAAATATTTTAAATTATTCTCATAAAATTCAATTAATTATATCTGAAAGGAGATACCTTTATTTTATCACCCCTATGTAGTCAGGTAAAGAGCTGAAAGGAACAAATGAAGAAGTGAAACGCAATACCTAATAGAGTGGAAGTTTCTTTAAAATTTGAGGCAGACATTTTTCCCTGTAAAAAAAGAAAAAACCACTCGATCCAATCAACGCGCTCTAGTCAGTGCCTCTTTTACATTTATTTTTTATTGTCTGCATTAAACTCAAACGTAAGTAGGAGTTCACGTTATTAAGCAAACTTCCTTCGGACTCGCGTGCATGAATAGCCGTGGCATCCGGCAACCGGCAACCGGCACACTCTCCCCGGGGTCGGGTCGGTTAGAAGAAGGAAAAAAAGAAACAGATCAAGAAATAGGAAAAGCGGGAGGAAAAGGAAAAAACGAAACGGGAGAAGAGCTGTAGGTTCTTTCATTTCGGAGATGAAGATAAAGATTCGCTCGCGCACAGAATATCGGAGGACTGAAAACGTTAATTTATTCGGTGGTAAAGGAGCATGAAGAAGAGAGAAAGAGAGAGAGAGAGAGGAAAAGAGAGAAAAGGAGAGGGGGTTGTACATCGTGAGAGATGAGAACCCAGAGCGTAAAAGAAAGGGTGGGGGTAAGGGGTTGCAAGAGAGAGAAAGTCGGATGTTGAGGAAAGAAGGGTGGCAAGAGGTGGGACAGGGGGGTGGGTTAGAGGGATGCGAAGTCAAACCAAGGCCTCGGGCAATTTTTCTACGCCGCTCGTTTCGGAACTCTCGGGCTTCAGGAGTTTTCTGATTTTTTCTAATTAATTATCAGTATTGATTGGTTCTCCATTTGACTTTGTGAACGCCTCTGGCCACAGAAATAGAAATCCGAGTGGCCATTGTCCTTCTGGAGAATGTAGGAACAGTTCAGGTCCTATTTTTTTCGTTAGATTGTATTTTATATTTTATTAATATTGCCGGCAAATATTAATTTAAATATTACCACAATTTACAAAATAGTTCAATTAATTATTTATTCTGGCGCATTTCCCTTTTAGAACTGAAGAACATTTAGGATAAGGAAGCATCCATTAATTACGTAAGTTACCTCTTTCTAATTATTAAAGAAATAAAATATCGTAAAATTTGTTCGAAATCTTTGAAATCCCTGAGAATCTCTCCGAATCTCTCAAAAATTCTTACAATTTATCAAAATCCATTGAAATCTTTTGAAATTGATTACAATTTCTCGAAATTCCTTAACATCTTTCATAATATTCAGAAATCCTTTGAAATCTTTTTTCAAATCTTTTGAAAGCCCCTTATATCCTTTGAAATCTCTTTAAATCACTTCCAATCTTCGAAATCTTGAAAATCCCCTGATGACCTTTAAAATTTGTAAAAATACTATGGTAATACATAAAATCATTTAAAATCCTTTGAAATCTCGTGAATCACTTTTAAATCTATTAAAATTCCTTAAAATACTCAAAACCCGTGAAAATCCTTGAAATCGCTTCAAATCTTTAAAATACTATAAAGATATTTTAGAATAAGTTGAAATCCTTAAAAGTCCGTGAAATATTTCGAAATTTCAAGAGATCCCTTCAAATTTTGTAAGTTCACTTGACAATTTGAGACTCTCTCCAAAATTTTACTTGGTACTTTTTTAAGCTTTTGAAATCTTTTTAAATACTTTTAAATCTTCCTCTGAAACCTTTGGAAACCTTTCAAATTCTGTTATTTTTTTTTTTTTTTTTTGAATTTTCTAAATCCCTTCACAAATTTTTAAGTCTTTTTAATATTCTTTAAAATCCTTTGAATTTGATGAGTATCGTGCGCAATCTCTTGAAAATACTTTCGAACGATTGAGCTTCCTGGAAATCGTTTTAAAACCTTTGAAAACTGTGAAAATCCTTTAATTTGCTTGAAATCTTCAAATTCCCATAAAATCCCTTCTAATCCTTCAAAATTTACGGGAATCTTTCCGTATCTCCTAAAATCCCTTACAATATATTAAAATCCTAAAAATCTATTACAGTTTCTTGAAATCCTTTAAAATCCTCTATAGTATTCGGAAAGCCCTAAAAATTTCATTAAATTTTTAGAAATTTTGCGGTAATCCTCCAAAATCCATGGATATACTTTGGAATATTTTGAGGTCGCTTAAAATCATTTTAAATCCCGTGAAATCATTTAAACCCCTTGAAATGTCCTCAAATCGCTTAAAATCCTTTGATATATTTGCAATTTTCCGAAATCTTATTAAAATCCTATGATATCCTTCGGAATTTGTGAAAATAGTTCGGTATCACATCTTTTCCTTTAAAATCCCTTAAAATACCGTGACTTATTTTATAATCTTCAAAAATTCTTTTAAATCTCTTAAACCACTTTATGAACTGTGAAAATATTTGAAATCGCTTCAATTCTTCAAAATCGGTTGAAATGTCGTGAAATATTTGAAATCTTACGAGATCTTCTTGATATATTGTAAATCCGTCTAAAATTTATAAAAATCTTTTCAAATTCATTAAATTTCCCCGAAATCCCTTAAAATCCTTTATAATAGTCGTAAATCCGTTGAAATCTCGTGACAGAATCGCAACCACTTTAAACCTTGTTTAATCCTTTAAAACCCCTACAAATTTTTTGAAATCTTTGCAAATATTTTGAAATAACCTGAAATATTTTAAAATCTTATGAAATCTCTTCAAATGGTCCATTCAAATCTTTGAAATCCCATTGGGAAACGTGAAATCCTTGAAAATCGTTTGAAATCCCATGAATTATTTTGAAATATTTCGAAATCTCATTAAATCCCTTAAAATACGTGGTAAACATTCTTAATTCTTTCAAATTCCTCAAATTCTGTCGAAATCCTTCTATATCTCTTGAAACCCTTTGATATCCAGTACAATTTCTGGAAACTTAATGAATTGCCTTAAAGTCTCTTAATATCTTGCAAAATCATTTGAAAAAATAAAAATTCTATCTAAAATTTCACTAGGTAATTTTCAACAAGAAAAGAAGGAATTTTCAACAAAATAATTAAATTTTCAACTAGAGAGGTGAATTTTCAACTGAAATTATGAATCTTCAAACAAAAACAAAGCCATTTTTAACAAAGTTATTGAACATTCAAACAGGTAGATAAATTGTCAACTGAAAAAAATAAATTAAATAAATAAACCGAAAACGGAATATTTACATTTTGAACCAAAAAAAATTATTTTCCAATGAAAAATGTGAGAGTTCATATTTCTACGAAAAAAAATTAATTTTAAATAAAAAATAATTGAATTTAACTAAAAAAGATTGAATTTCTATCAAAAGATTTGAATTTTCCACCATGAAAAATTTTTCAGTCATAAATATTTCAATTTTAACTTAAAAATAGTTAAAAAAGAGTTATATTTTCAACCAAGAAAGATTTTACAGTCAAGAAGAAAACAAAATTTCAATCAAATTATTAAATATTCTAAAAAAAGACGAATTTTCAACAGAACATATGAATTTTCTACTAAAAAGGATAACTTTTAAATAAAATTGCTGCATTCTCATCAAAATAATTAAACTTTCAACAAAACAATAAAATTTTTCATCAATAAAAAAAAAAATTCTCAACTTAGAATATATTAGAAGACTATTCAATCGAAAATAATTAGCTCAACTAAAAATAGTTGGATTCTCTTGTTGATCTCTTTTAATTCAGTTCGCATTCGAATGGAAAACGAGAAAAAGTGTAGAGGAGGCAAATAATAAATAAAAATTTTGACAATTTATAGATTAAATATTAATAGCTTAAATAAACAAGGAAGTTCATTTTTAATACACTTGAGGGGTTGCGGTACCGAATTAGATAACCAACATTTTTGCAGAAAGTGGGCTTTTGCATAAAAAAATATTTTAATCAAATACATGTTGCGTTAAAAGGATTCTTTCAAAACCTCATATTTAATATTGTACTAAAAATATTTGTAATTCAAAACCACATAACTGACTCTTTGTACTGGTCTCCCATCTTCTTCTTTTTTTAAATTGCCTAACCTCTTACCTTTCTTTTAAACCTTTTTCTGACCATATTCCTCTTCCTGAAATCTTTGAAATACAGCAAAATAATCCCTCAAATAAAACCATTTGCCACTTTTTTTAGCACCAAAGTACCAATCAAATTCCAACCTAAAATCTTAAATCTTCATTTTCTACAAAAAGCCACTTTCATAGGGTTTTTTCACTTTACTTTTTGCCTTGCGATCAGAAACGATATTCCTTAAATTATTATTGTTTATCTACGAAGAAACATATACCTTTCTTCTTTTTATAGGCAGAAGCAAGTTTTTTGCGGTTTTTTCAAATTGAAAAATTGATTTCAAATCACTATCCGAAAACAATTTTGAAAACCCATGAAATTTGAACCTCCAAATTCTTGAAGGATTTACTCAAAATTGGTTGACTTTTTCATATCAAACGTATTTTTTCTTCATTTACCAATTCAATATCTCGGGAGAAACTTTGCATTTTTTGTTTAAACTGAAAATTGCACTTTTTATCGTGATCCGCAACGGAGCCTGTTTTAATTTTGGGTTTCTGTCACTTTGAGATAGTAAAGTTCCACATTCTATTCCTCAGAACTGGATAATTTTATTCCATCATATTTTTTTTTGGTCTCAATTCAGAAACACTTCAGCTTAGGAGTAAACTTTGGTTTTATCTTCAAATGGTGCTGTCGATTTTACAGAATGTTATTTCGCTTTCCTGAAAAATTCAAATTTTGCTGGTTTTCTAGTTCTGTACTGCAACCCTTCACTTCACTTTTGGATTTTGGACTAAGCAAAATTTTTGGGCCTGAACTGAAATAAGTTCGAATAAAAAAAAACAAGCTGAAAACTATATATATAGCTAAAACTAAATCCTTAAAGTGTGAAACGTGAAAATTATTCAAATCGTTTGAGGGTTCAACCATCGAAACACGACGCACCACTTAAAATCTTTAAAAAAAATTAAAAAACAGTTTTGAATTGCAATACAAATTTCAGAAACCCTTATATTGAAATACGAACCGCAATCGGTCGAGGAATCATCTTGTCTTATAAAGACTAACCTTCTCTACTTAGGAATAGCGTTTGAATGAAAAAAACTCGACTTCAAGTAGAAAATGTTACGCTCGGTAGCACGAGTGATTTTTTGACAAGACGAAAGATTTTTCGACACTTATTTCAACTTTATCAGTCAATGTCATTTAACCCAAATTAAATTTTAGTACCTTACTAATTTTAGAATGCTCATATATGTAAAGTTAAACACTCTTGATTATATTATTCTAATATACAAATTTTCCATTAAGAATCAAAACAATTTAATTCCCACTGAAAAATATAGAAATAAAAAAGATAATATTTCTCTAATATAGTTTAAAAGGCGTGTACCGTAAATAAAAACTAAGCTAAACTGAACCATTACAAAATTGTGAAAATACATTTTTACCGCTTAAAATCCCTTTCCTGATCTTTAGGTACTTTATCTACTTCAAAAACCTGATTTCCCACATAATACGATTTTGCAGTAGAAACAGATGCTTCTGGTGAGACATGTACAATTGTACGTGTAATAATATATTTTCAAAACTTGATTTTTATTTATTTAGCTTAAGTTTTGACTGATTTTTTCAAGCAAAAAGCAATCACTGTTCAATAATTTACCTCATTTTGACTATTTTGGTAGAGTATTATACATTTTTTTTAGAATTCGGTACTTATTATTTGACAATTCTTAAAAAATGACAAAAAGTTGACAAATTGACAAACAGTTTTCAATTGCACTAAAAATGTCAAGAACCCTCGTATT
The DNA here is from genome assembly GCA_932195095.1 of Andricus curvator. Taxonomy (NCBI): domain Eukaryota; kingdom Metazoa; phylum Arthropoda; class Insecta; order Hymenoptera; family Cynipidae; genus Andricus; species Andricus curvator. Next base: position 18,661 of record CAKNYM010051493.1, read on the forward strand.
AAAATATTAACCCGAATTTGTTCTAAAAATGAATATTTTATCTCGACTGCCTGATCAATAAAAAAAAACTTGTATAATCAACATCGAAATTTTTCATGTAGTCAAATTCGTGCTCGGAATTAATTCCAGAGCAAATGATCATCAATCGGCGCAGAGGATTGGGAAACAAAACTTTTAATGTGAATAAACTGAAATTTGCAATATTTTGAAGGGAAATAAATACCTGGAAAAATTTGTTTTAGTACAGAAAAGCTGGGTCGAGAAATCAGCTTGTCGTATCAAGACTAACCGTCTCCACTTAGAAATAGCGTTTGAATGAAAAAAACTCAACTCTTAAGTAGAACATGTTATTTCCGGTAAGACGAGTGATTTTTTGACATTTCTTTCAACTTGATCAGTTAATTTCATCCAACCCAAATTTACATACTCTGGATTACAAATTTTTTTAATATAAAATTTTTCATATTAAAAATTATATCTAGACCACTAGCTGTTGTCTAAATAAGTCAATAAAATAAATGAGTTTTTTTAATATAGTTCAAAAGGTGTAAACCGAATATAAACTAAACTATTACAAAATTGCGAAAATTACCACTTAAAATCCCTTGCCTGATAATTATGTACTTTATCTACTTTAAAAACACTATTTCCTACATGAACCGATGTTGCAGTAGAAACAGTTGTTTCTGCTGAGACAATACATTTTTTTAAATTGATTTTTATTTTCTTAGTTCGAGTTTTGACTGATTTTTTTGAGCAAGAAGCAATCACTGTTCAATAATTCACCTAATTTGGACTAATTTTGTAAATTATTATACATTTTTGGAGAATTTGGTACTGACAAATAGTATAAACAGTGGTTTTTTGACAGGACTTTATAGCAGATTCAAATAGTAATTTCCATTAAATTTTTATCTACAATAAGTTCAGAAGAACAAAACTTGCGTCTGTCGAGTAAAAATGTTTTTTATTATTTCACAACTCTTAACAAATTGACAAATAGTTTTCAATTGCACTCAAAATGTCAAGAACCCTCATATTAAAATATTAGCCCCAATTTTTTCTAAAAATAAATATTTTATCTCGACTGCCTGATCAATAACAAAAAAAAAACTTGTATAATCAACATCGAAATTTTTCAAGTAGTCAAAATCGTGCTCGGAATTAATTCCAGAGCGAATGATCATCAATCGGCGCAGAGGATTGGGAAACAAAACTTTTAATGTGAATAAACTGAAATTTGCAATATTTTAAAGCGAAATGAATATCTCAAAAAATTTGTTTTGGTAAAGAAAAGCTGGGTCGAGAAATCAGCTTGTCTTATCAAGACTAACTGTCTCCACTTAGAAATAGCGTTTGAATGAGAAAAAAAACTCGACTCTTAAGTAGAAAATGTTATTTCCGGTAAGACGAGTGATTTTTTGACATTTATTTCAACATGATCAGTTAATTTCATCCAACCCAAATTTACATACTCTGGATTAAAAAATTTGTTAATATAAAACTTTTCATATTAAAAATTATAACTAGGCCACTATCTGTCGTATAAATAAATAAATAAATCGAATGAGTTTTTTTAATATAGTTCAAAAGGTGTGAACCGAATAGAAACTAAACTATTACAAAATTGCAAAAATTACCACTTAAAATCCCTTGCCTGATAATTATGTACTTTATCTACTTCAAAAACACTATTTCCTACATAAACCGATGTTTCAGTAGAAACAGTTTTTTCTGCTCAGACGATACATTTTTTAAAATTGATTTTTATTTTTTTAGTTCAAGTTTTGAATAATTTTTTTAAGCACGAAGCAATCGCTGTTCAATACCTAATTTTGACTATTTTTGTAAAGTATTATACATTTTTTGTAGAATTTGGTACTGACAAATAGGATAAATAGTGGTTTTTTAACAGGACCTTATAGCACATTTGAACAATAATTTTTATTGAATTTTTATCTAGAATTAGTTGAGAAGAACAAAACTTGCGTTGACAAATTGACAAAAAGTTTTTAAGTGCACTCAAAATGTCAATAACCCTCATATTAAAATAACAACCCAATTTGGTCTAAAAATAAATATTTTATCTCGATTGCCTGATCAACAATAAAAAAACTGATATTATCCACATCGAAATTTGTCAAGTAGTCAAACTCGAGCTCGGAATTAATTCCAGAGCGAATAATTATCAATCGGCGGATCTGACCGTCGACGCATATCGATTCTGGTTTGGTCCTGTCGTTGTCGCCATGAATTCCGACAGAGTCCCTTTTCGAGGTGGTCAGTAATGCAGTAAGACGAAGGGTTGATTGCCTACAAGGTCCCAGGCTTATGATGAAGAGAGTCCCGGGGAAAGGAAGGTATCGCGTTGCCAAGGATAGGGGTGGGGGTTAGGGGATAAGATTGTGGGGTGAGAACGCGGGAAGTACGTGTAAGGGTGGTTTGAGAGGTTGGTGCGAGGGTGGTACAGAAGACCAAAAGGGGGTAGGGGTGACTTGTGGTTGTGCGTCGCAAGATAGGGTTGCTGCCCAGCATCCTTCGTCCTGTCGCCTAACCACTCTACTCCTCGTGTCCTTTAAGGTCCGAAGAGGGTGGATAGGATGTTCTTGCACTTGACGAGAACTCGACTTGCCTGTGTGTATTTGCGACGAAACCCATCTCAATTCTCAATCCCTCTGTATCTGAAAATCTGCTTCTTAGAGTATTGGTGCACTGAAAATTCTCATTTAAGATATGATCACTTTTGTATTTAAAAAAATACATAAACAATGATTTCTTGTATTTTATGGTTAGCTTTCGGCTAGTCAATTTAGGATGAAAGAGGAAAAGGGTCTTAAAGCCATTTCTCCCGAAAGATATTTTTCTTCACCAAGCTGTATTTGTAAACTTTTTCAAACTTTCAAAAAGTTGGGAAAAATTAAATCACGGACAAGGACTTGAAATGTCTTATAGCTTAAGAAATTCATAGACTTTAGGTAACGATAAAAGAATTCTCGGTACTGAAAACTAAAAAATTACCGGTACCGAAAAATGTTTAACAAAATGTAGATTTTTGAAGAATTTGAAATACATTTTGAAACTTTTGAAGAATTTTGAAGTTTTTAAGAGAATCAAATTTTGTTTTGCTTACGATTATAGAGAAAATTTTAATTAATTCTTTTTTTTGTTTTTGAAAACCTAATTTTGAGAAAATATTTAAAATGATTCAAAAAGATTTCAAATGATTTCAAATGATTTCCTGAAATATTGGGAAAAAATGTAGCAGATTTCAAAGCAAAATAGATAATAAATAATATTATTTAAAACAGAATGTAGATTTTCCAAGATTTTAACAAAAAATTTAGAAGCGTTTCAAGAATTTTGAAAGGTTTTAAGAGAACAATAAATTTTCTTAAGATTTCTCGAAAAAAATTGTTATGATTTTTTATTTTACAACATTTAATAGAATAATAATTAAAAAGATTTCAAAACATTCCAAAAGATTTCAAAAATTATCGAAAAAGAATCTGGAAGATTTGAAGGCAACTTTTTTAATTTTACCAAAATTTTAGGAAAAATTCGAATCATTTTAAAAGATCCAATAACTTAAAATAAAATATAGATTTTTTAAGATTTTGAAATAAAATTGTAATCATTTTGAAAGCTTTTAGGAAAAAATAATCTTTAAAGATTTCTTAGAATATTTAATGTGATTTTTTTTTTTTTAAATTTATTTTAAGAAAATATTTAAAAAGATGACAAAATATAACAAAAGATTTCCAAAATTATCCAGAATAAATCCCGAAGATTTTAAAACAATTTTAGGAATAATTCGAAGCATTTCAAAAGATATTTAGGAATTTCTGTAATTTTGAAGAGATTCAAAATATTCTAATACTTTGAAAGATTTCCGAATATTTTCGAAATATTCTTAAATTATTTCTAAACGTCAAAAAGTCTGAAATATCGTTTAAACTACTCAAATTTATCCTAAAATTTGGTAAAATCCTCTGAAATAAAAAAAATCTTAGAAATTTTTTAGATAGTTTTTCGACATATCTAAAATCTTAAAAATATTTTTGAGTTTTCTCGAGAAACCTGGCAAAATTATATTTTTGAAACAATTTTGTTGAAAATTCGTCTTTTTGATTTGAAAATTCATCACTTTTGGTAGAAATTGCGTTTTTTTTCTTGAAATTTCAAATGTTTGGTTTAAAATTAAAATCTTTTCTGGCTGAAAATTCAAATATTTTATTGAAAATTCGTCTTCACGGATGAATTTAAATAATTTTGATTTAAAATTGAAAATATTTATTAGTTCAATTATCAAGTATTATATTTTTCCTCGAGTATTCATCGTTTTTGGTTCAAAATTTAATTAACGGTTAAAAGTTGAACTACTTTGTTAAAAATTCACTTGTTTTTTTAAAGATGCCTAATTTTAGTTCAAAATTCATCTCTTTTATTAAAATGTAACGATTTTGTTAAAAATTTGTCTTTTTTAGCAGAAAATTGTTGTTTAAATATTTATTTTTTTGGTTGAGGATTCAACTATTTTGTTAAACTTTTTTAATGAATTGTACTGTTTTTGATTAAAAATTGAAGTCTTTTTCGAATAAAATATCAACTATTACATTTTTTGTTAAGAATTCATCTTTTAGTTGAAAATACAAGTACTAAATTAAAAGTTTAACTACTTAGTTAAAAAGACATTTTTCTGGTTGTGGCATCATCATTCTAGTTGAAGATTTGTCTTTTTTTTTTTAATTAATCTTCTTGAGTGAAAATTCATGCATTTGGTTAAAAATTCTATTATTTGGTTGAAAACTAGCCGTTTTGTGGAAAATTACTATTCTTGGGTTAAAAAATTTAATTTTTCTGGTAGAATATACGCCTCTTTTGGAAAAATGTAATGTTTTTTGGTTCGAAATATAACTGGTCGAAAATTAATCCTTTTTAGTTGAGGATTTAACAATTTTGTTTAAAAGAGGGAATGCAAGGAATTTAGGAAATTCAAGAAATTCAGTGTATTCGAGGATTTTAGAGAATTTGAGGAATTCGGGAAATTCAGGGAATTCAAAGAATCAAGAGAATTTCCTGGAATTTTGGGAATATAATGAATTCAGATAATTTGTGGAATTCAGGGAATTCAAGGAATTCAGAGAATTCTTGGAATCCAAAGAATTCCCTAAAAGAAATGAATAATTCCAAATAATATACTGAACCAGAGAGTAGTTGTTTAATTTTTATCCTAAAAAGTGTAGGCAACTATTTTTTTGACGTTTTGTAGTTATCATTAAAACGCGACAAAAGGAATGAAAAATAAAAGTATGTTGAAGTAAACTTATAAATTTTGTTTTGTCTTGTCTTTCCAAAACTAGTTATAATTAAAAATAAAATATTTTCCTCGATTCCATAAATCATTTTTAACAACGTTTATTTTTTAGCTTGAAATAACATTATTTCATGTTTAATTTAAAAACAAGTGTAATGAAATTTCCCTTCTCGTCTTAAATATTAAGCTAAATTTCATGAAAATAGTTATGCCGAAAAGCAAATTTTTAAATGAATTCATTAAAATTAATTAAATTTTTCACGGTCAATGAACGTAAAAAATTCTAACTCTGAAGCTAAAAATGTGTCCATTTGAAGTAATAAAAACTGTGCTGCAAATAAATTTAAGCAATTTTAAGCTAGAAATATTAAATTATATTAAATATTAAATCAGAAGTTAAAATATTTTTATTTTGAAGAGTTTAAAAATCCTTGAAAAGCTTCAAAATTTTATTTCAAAATCGTGAAATATCTACAAGTTGTTTTACATTTTTTTCAAATTATGAATTAATTTTTTAACTTTTTCAGACCTTCTAAACATCTTTCAAAATAATTCGAATTCTTCCTAAAATTCCGTTTAAATCCTGCAAAATAACAAATATTTCCTTAAAATCTTCCAGATTCATTTTTGACAATTTTATAAATCTTTTTAAATTAATTTTTCATAATAAAAACTCATTTTCAATTTTCCTAGGAATCTTAAAAAAATGTTTTTTATTCTTTTGAAGCCTTTCACAATTCTTAAAAATCTTCTACATTTTTTGTTCGAAACCTGCACACATCTATATTTTGTTTTAAATTAGGCTTTGTTTAATTTATGTATTTGAAATCATTTCAAATTTTAAATTGAAACTAAATTCAACTTACTTGCATTTTTTCTAGGAATAATAATAGGTGTTCAATATTCATTATACATCAAAATTCAACAATTTTACTTGCAAATTAAAATTTTTGAAATAGAGCAAGTAAAATTGTAACATTCAAAGTTTAGTTTTTTTGTTTAATTTTGAATATTTGATTTCCAATTACTGATTTTAAATGAACAGTCAAATTTTGGACTAAAACAATATTTTCAAATTTAATAAAAGTCATGAAGTATGAATATCTTGTTTTGAAGTTATTTTACAATTTTAAATAGTTTATAAAGTTTTAATCATGCGTTTACATTTGTTTGACTACTAAGACTTTTCAATTTAAACAGTTTAGTTTTTAACGTTAAAATCTGGAAATTCATAAATATTGAACTGATTTCGAATCATCTTGTAAAATTAATTCTCATCCACTTGTTAATCCTCAATGCACAGTTCAATTTTAAAAATTATTATAATTTATATTCACAGCTAATCAACTAAAAAGATTTTTTATCCAAAATTTTCGATTTAAAATGCTTCTAATTTTTAAATTTGTAAGTCTTCAAAACTGCATACCTTAATTCTTTTAATGAAAAATGTACGCTCAAAAATTTAAATCTAAAATAGAACACTTTAAGTGAAAGATTTTTGAATGACGCATTGTAAACTGAATGATATCATAATTGAAACAGATAACAATTTAACTAATTATTTGAAAAACTGTTTAAATCAAACTTGGACCGATTTTTTGTCTAAATATTTGTAAAATTCCCGGTCAAAAAATAAATTCACTGTCATTTCCCGGGTTTTCGCGGTCTCATAAAATTCCCGGTCATTTCCCGGTTTCCCGGTCCAGGAAGATTTTTACATCTAAAAGCAATTTTTCTCAGTTTTCTTTCACTTAGAAGGTGGAAAATGTCGCAAAGATCACTCAACGATTATTTAACACTGTCAGTAAATTACTTTTAATGTGTTATTAAATTCTATGTTATTATTTTCAATTATTTTGGCATGCATTTGCAACGATCATAGGCCAACTGCATAGCTGGCGCCACCACACGGCGACGCAACACGTTGACGTAATGACGGGCCTTCCCACAGTAGGCGTAATATATTATATCCTATTATATTGAAATCTGGCCCTAATGTATTGTAGTAAAAGTGAAATGCAGTTTTTAAAAGATAATTTTTCAAAGGTTAGCACAAAAGTAATAAATTATAAGTTTCATACTGAATCAGCTGACAGGCGACAACGCGTACGACTGGATAACTACTTGTATTGAGTAACCAGTGAACCACACTTATTAAACCAGTGTCGGAATTCCACTGATTGAATCAGTAAAATGTCACTGATTGACAGTGACACACTTCTGGCTGTTTCAACCAGTGAGATTTCACTGGTTCATTTTAAGAGAGCACATTAGGGAACATGGCAGGTAAGTTGCCGCAGTTGCACTTTTTAGGAAAACCTAAAATTAACGTTCTTGATTAATTCCTATATATTTTTGGCTATATATTCATATCGAATTACATGCTCCATATTCTTCTAGAACAAAATCGCCTATTTTATTATTTACATATATTGAAGGGTAGATTTTGGTGTGCCACATTAGGCGCCGCTCCCCTAGTAGTTAGTTCAGACGGCGAACGCCAGAGTGGTCGTATCAGACGATCAGTCCGAGAAAGGTTCTTTTAACTTGAAGGTATCAAATTGAAAGATATATTTTAACTAACAAATTTTATTTCATTAATTTAAATTATTCCCATGATCAGAAAGTAATGCAATAACTTCTTTTGTTTGCATTTTTTCAGTCCTTCAGTGGCATGCTGATTCTGTGAGTGTATGTGTGTAAATTCAGCCTCAGGATCTCCTTCGACGCTCGCATATGACAAGTTTGATTTATGGAGCACATAATCCGACATGTGAGTACGCCCTGACGATTAATAGAATACAAGCGACGTGGGGAACCTTTTGGATAGCCTTTGGCTGATTCATTTGTCTCTCGAAGAACGAAACACTTTCTCTCCTATTGTTCGAGAATTAAGAGTATTTTACTTTCTGCTCCTTGGACTCTTCCCGAAACTTGGCAAAGACAGTCTGGAGTCTCTTCGTATATGCTTGTCTCTATAGTTTCCTCTTCCAGTCCTTTAAACTTCAAATTATAGTCCTAACTTTTCCCGAAATTGCAAGAATCGTATCCGTCGTACTTTTTTCCAAGGAGAGGAAGTGAGTTGAAATTATGGGAGGAGAAATTAAGAGAGGGGGATTGAGGGGAAATAAGGGGATGGTGAGTAAAGTAAGTGGAGGGAGGAAGGGGAAACTGGGAGGAATGAGTGGAGGGGAATTAGGGAAAGTGATGGGAAATGCAGGGTGGGAAGGTAGGGGACAGGGGAGTGTTGGCTGGGAAAAAGCTGAGAGGGGGATGAAGATGAGGAAGAAGTTGGAGGAGGTGGGGAAGGGAAGGTGAATGTATAGGGAGGGGAAGTAGGAGAGGAGATAAGAGTATAGGGAAAGTAGGAAATATGAAAGTAAGTTTTAAACTTGATAATTCATTATTGAACTACACCCTTTCAGAACCGAATTTCGCAAAATTCTCAAACTTTGTTAAAATGTATCATTGGGACGCATAATAAGCCTTACCTAAGTTCCTAACGTTACATTGACAGCCCCCCCCCCCAATTACCAACTGCAGTTCCTGGCTTGTGCCCCACCCACCTACTCGTAAGATTGGTAACGTAATTTATGGACAGCCCCCTTGTTTCGAGCATTTTAAATTTTGACTCCTCCCCCACTCTTTAACAAGAGGGGATTTGGTCCAGACCCCCTCCACCCTTTTGGACTGAACTACTATTCTAGGGGGCCCAAAAAAAGTCACGCGTCCTAGTGTTGAGCATTTTAAATCAGCGACTTTAGAAAGGTGAGAGGAATTAGTTGATTGCACAAGTTCAACTAACTCATCGACCTTTCCAAGGTCCTCGATTTAAAATGCTTGACACTAGGAAGCATGGTTTTTTTTTACACCTAGAAACAGGGTTCGGCGTCGGTAATAGAGGGGATGGCGGTCACATCCATCCCCCCCTCACACTGAAATCTTTTTACAGGGTGGATTTTACCCACACCCCTCCCTTGATCACGCCGAACCCCTTTTCCAGGGGCCCAACAAAATCACAGGTTCTAGTGTTGAGCATTTTAAATCAGCGACCTTGGAAAGTTGGGAGGAATTAGTTGATTGTCCAACTTCAACTAACTCCTCCCACCTTTCGAAGGTCCCCGATTTCAAATGCCCGACACCACGACGCGTGATTTTTTGTGACACCTAGAAAAAGGGTTCGGCGTGAGTAAAAGAGGGGGTGCGGTGCACATCCCTTCTCCCACTCATACCGTCTTTTCCAGAGGGGATTTTACCCACACCCCCTCCCTTGCTCACGCCTAACCCCTTTTCCAAGGGCCAAAAAATCACATGACCTAGTGTTGAGCATTTTAAATCAATGACCTTGGAAAGGTTGAAGAAGGGTGTGATGGCCACATTCCTCCCCCCCCCCCCCCACTCATGCCGAACCCCTTTTCCGTGGGCCTACAAAAATATATCACACCTCCTGGTGAAGAAATACCTAAAATCAGTGGATTTGAAAAAAATAAAAGATAATCGCCATTTTCGTGCGAAAATTTCCTGATATCTGGAAAATGGTAAAAGAGCCACACTTTATTCGGTCTGATTCGTGTCTCCGGAAAATAGAGGTTAGTTAAATAGTTTTTGTACGAATCTCAGTTTTATTTCTTGCATAAGAAAGTAAGAATAGAAATGAACGCGAACTAGTAAATTCGTTTAATTCCAGAAAAAGGTCTAGCAGATTTGGATAAGTTCCAAAGGCTCTGATTGAATGAAATCGTAGAAAATCGGATGGAATCCAAGGAAGGAATTTTTCAACAAATTCCTTCATTTAAATCCTCCTGAGAAGTTTAAAAAGAGCAGTATATTTTCTTTAGCGAAATATTGCTATGTGACTCTTCAGTATTTATTTCTCATAAAGTATGTTGTTTTTATATTTGAAAAATTTAATTGAAAGCCAAAATACAAATTAATTGAATTTCAGGTACACATTTTATTATTAGCGCTGACTCTAGAAGAGTCCACGTTGGAAAGAATATTTTCAAAAACTGTATGCTTTTTTATAGAAGTTCTAAATTGGATAAAAAATAAAGTTTTTTTTTATATTTATTGAAATATGCCAAAATATATTGGCACACTCGTTTGATTTTCAAAAATATGAATTTCGTTTATTCATAATAAAATAAAACTTATTTTACAATTTTATTCACAAATATTAACGTACACATAAACTAAATCATTAAAACATACTTTCAAAGTTAATTTTAAAATTACCCCCACTCACCTCTATTCATATTTAATTAAACTTAGGAAAAAAAAAAGTTTCACTTTATTTTAATTTTCGGCATCAACCATTTGTGAACACTTTAATCTCGAAAAATGCAAAAGAAATGCAAGTGACAACTTACCCCCTCTTACACCCTACTAAATCTACATAACCCACTCATAAAACCCCACGTATAAAAACCTTCTGATACACGACCTACCCTTATCTACTCCTACTAATTTTCAATTAATCTCATGATAAAAATAAATTTAATTTCATTTTAATATTCCACATCAACCACTGTTAACGCTTCAATCTCGAAACATGCAAAAGAAACCCAAGTGACAACTTACCCCCAATTACCCCCTACTAAATCTACATTACCCACTAATAAAAACCCTTTCATAAGAACCTTCCAATACGCCTAATGGAACTTTCTTGCAAAAATGCCAACAATCTACCAAAGTACCAAATGCAAATATCTCTCCTTTTAGAATAAATTATTTCTTAGGTATCGATCGGGAGTCTAGTAGTGATAGCTTCGTTTTGTGTCGATGACACCCGTTAAGTCTCCTGTGTACCGGGGGCTATCGGACAAGGCAAGTAAGTAAGGAAGGAACTTGAGCACGTATGCGTCTCCCAGTCTACGAAACACATCCCCATACAACCACACACTCTCGCTCGCCCAAACACACACACACAAACACAACTTACATAAGATGCACATCTATACGTGATTACGAAATCTCACAACTATACACACATGTGCGAGCACTACAATAATTACTATACGTATAGCATCCTAGAATGGGGGGTAATGGGGGTTCGGGGTTGGGGGTGACTTGGCCGGCAATCAATACACACACGCATTCTACACGCACGGAGATATAACACGTTATATTGCTAGTGGGTAGGTAGGGTGACTTGTGGGATTTGGTGGGGGGGGGGGGTTCTGAGAAAGGTGCGCGGTACATAGATGCACAAGTACAAGGAGAACCGGCCGGGCGTTTACATAAGTGAAGCTCCTTGGCCACCCCCTTCGGAGACTCACCATCCCACCCCCACATCCAGCCAGAACTGCCACCCCCCATTTCTTGTACACCCACTGGTTCAACCCGCGTCACCCCTCTATCGCTTTCTGCCCAAGCGTTTCTAATTTGCATTCCCCTCCGTCGTCACCCCCCAATCCCTCCACTCATACAACCCCGGACAACTCACCCCTATTCTTACCACCGCCACCCGGTTGTCCGTCTTTACTAGCGCTCACGCACACGTGCGTGCACCCACACTGTTGTTCAAGACGCCTGCTTGTATACTATTTTACGTAACGGACTGCAACGAAGCAAGACGGGTTGCGAGTATATGGGCGCTTGGGGCTCTTGTGTATGTCCAGTCACGATCGTGCAGGCGCACACGTGGATGGCACATAGCCATCTTAGATGCTCTATACTTTATGATAGGTAATTTGATGGAGGTTGAGATTTAGATTTTAGAGTCATGTTTTTAATTGCTTTAATTAGGGAGACTATAAGTGTAACTATTCAATTAACAAACGTTTTGTTTGGGGATCATTCGTGATTAATAAAAGAAAATCGATAATGATAAAATTAAATAATCAAAAATATTTTATTTTCAAATCAGAAAAAGCAGCAATCCTACCTCGTTTTTTTTAAATCGAAGAATATATTTGGCTCATATAACTGAATAAAAACCACCCTTAAAATATTTAATTAACATTTCATATTACTAAATTTTCGACAAATTTCAATATTCTTAAGTACCAATTTGTTTATTATGAATACTCGTATATGTTTAGAAAATTTACATTTGTTTAAAAATCTACGAGTATTCATAATAAACAAATTAGTACTTACAAATATTAAAATTTCTCGAAAATTAAGTGAGATAAAATGTTTCTCCTGCTTTTTTTAGGTAAAATATATGCTTGAACAAATACATATTATTTATATAATTATAAAATTATTCAAACAAATTATTTTGTTGTTATTATTGATTAAATAACTCATAAAGTCTATAAAATACATTCATTTCACGAGTTAAATGAAAAAAAAAATATTTAAACAAATCAAAATTATTTAAACAATTGAATATTAGTTGAAAAATGACTGGGTATTCCTAAATTACCGATTAATGATTTTTTTTTTTTTAACTTTCAAAAAGCTTCAATAAACCGCAATATTACGTTAAATTCAAATTTGTCACTTATGGGGTTTTTTGAGGGGACCCATAAGAGTGGCTTAAAATTATTCAACCTCAAAATTTATGATTGATTCTTATTCTATGGCGAATTCTGAACAATATACTGACACACTGAATTATTTGTAACATATTATCGGGTTTAAATATTAGATTTAGATAAAGCTGACTTTTTCCCATGTTAAATCAATGGAAAATTTCATGGTCTTTGCGGCACCCCTGAATATTAAGCCATTTTTCTCAAATTTTGAGATTTTTTTTTTTGCATTCGAACAAAACTGAAGGGTGAGAGCAGAGAAATTCGAAAAAAAATCCAACAAATATAAATAAGAACCACCCTATTGTACATACATACAAAATCAATATTTGCAATAATAATTTAAAAAATTGCGCTACTATCCCACGGAAAAGAAAACCTACCCATGAAAATTTTAAAGCAAAAATATCTAATTCTATTAATTATTATTGTTCATCACAAAAGTTCATAGTATTTTTTTATATCTACATAATAAACTGCACTTTATTGATAAAGGCATCCTCTTTCACAAATTTTTATTAAGACCGATATTTATAGACTGTGGTTCTTGTAACGAAATTTTTGTACGAATAGCAGGACCTGGAAAAGAGACTATTTATAATTAAATTTCGACACAAATAGCCGGATTTTTTTGGTGCACATAGACCCTGCTAAATTTATAAGGTGAATTTAGGAGAAACCTAACAGCCCCGGGGGAAAATAACGTCGAAGTAGAACATGTATGTTATTGTCAGACGCTAGAATAATTCCTAAAACTTTTACCTAAGTGTTCAAATCTGAATAACTTTTGTTGTGGTACATACAAAATGAACTTTGCAACAAGACAGGTTATTTACTTTGTTATTATATACAATAATCTGCCATTAATTCATTCATATTTTCCACATTCAAACTCCTGTGTCTTCATGGAAATGCTTTATCGTTGATTTTCAAATTATTAGTTTTGCAATTTAGACTAAAGTTATTGATTTTTAACAATTTGGTGGAGGACTTAAAAATCACGTGCAATAAAATTCCCGAATTGGAAAATTTCCGAATAATAAAATTGCCGAATTATAAAATTTGCGAATAATAAAGTTCCGAACAGTTTATAAAAATACAAACTAAAAAATTCCCGAATTTAAACAATTGACATCTTTCGTTATAATTTATTATTCATGTTTCAAAAATACAATAATCAATATTCTTTATAAAAAAAAATTATTTATATGTTTAAAGTTTTCAAAATTATTGTTTAAATTGAAAATAACAATAATTGAACAGAATTTCATCCAGAAATGTATTTTTTTCAACTCTTTTTATTTTAAATATAAGCAATAATTTCAGAAACTTCAAACATTGAAAATATTTCTTTGTAAAAAAATATTTGATTATAGTATTTTTAATAAGAAAATAATATTTATTAACAAAATTTAATTTTTTAAATTCGAGAATTTTATTACTCCGGAACATTCAAATTCGGTGATATTATAAACTATCGGGGATTTTATTATTCAGGAATTTTCCAAATCGGTAATATTACAAACTGTTCCGGATTTTTGTTATTCGGGAATTTTCGAATTCGGAAATATTATTATTCGGGAATTTTATTATTCTAGAATTTTCCAGTTCGGGAACTTCATTATTCGCAAATGTTATTACTCGGGAATTTTCGAATTCGGAAATATTATTATTCGGGAATTTTATTATTCTACAACTGTCCAGTTCTAAAATTGTATTATTCGGAAATTTTATTATTCAGGAATTTTCAAATTCGGGAATTTAACAGTGTCGAGAAATTTATTTTTGGGGATTTTTCATTCTTCCCCAATTACGATGCAAAATTTTAAAATTCATTATTTTTAACGACTCATGTTTAAGATCCTAATTTGTGAATTCTTCAATTTTTTAAAGTTTGCAATTGCTTAGCTTTTAACATTTCAAGATTCAATTCAATAATTTTGAAAATACTCAATTAGGATGCATATAGTTTTTTAAGTTTTTAAAATAATTAAACTTAAAATTCACAATATTTTTAATTCTTCGATTTTAAGCAGTGAAAACGACTCTTCTTTGTACGCAAATCACATTTTTTAGTAAAAAAATCTATCCAATCACTTTAAATGTCACTTGATACTTATTATTAATAAATTTATCAGCTTTAAAATGTCTATAATTTTAATTCAAAATTATTATTTAGAATTCGCACTTCTGAAACTGTTTAATTTTTGAGGCCTTGAAACTAAAGCTTTTTGCGTCAAAAGCTCAAATTCGAAAATCTTTGGTTTGAAATTATTTAATTTTTGAAGGTTCTGAATTTCTTATTTCACAATGCTGCAGTTTCAAATTCAAGTGCTAAAAATTTTAGGATCATTTTGCTATTACGTCTTTCAAAATTGCAAAATTTTATATTATGTAAAAGCCTTCATATTCATATTTTAATGTAATAATTTTAGATTTAAATATTATAAATTATTTGGTCTCAATTTCAAACGTACACAATCTTCTTGTCTTTTTTAAGGCTTTACAATCATATAATATCAAACTGAGAGACTTGATGGTTGCACAATGCACAATTTTCAGTTTGAGGGATTTGGAAGTAAACAATTTTGAATTAAATGCCTCCGTAATAAACTCAAAACAATGAAAAATTATGGCAATAATTTCGGAAATTTAATCCTTCAAAATCAGAAGATTTTAGAACTAGGCATCGAAAATTGAACTATTTTTTATATTTTAATGTTACAAAATATTGAACATTTCAAATTCAACTTTAAAAAAATGAATTTCAAATTGAAAAGCTTACAATTGTGCAATTTGAAACACTTGAATCGTATGTAGCAATCTTGTTTTGCAGTCTTTTTCTCAATTTTCAATGTAATATATTAAAATTGTGTGATTTTTAGTTAAAGATTTTTAGAAAAATTTAATAATGAATGATAATTTTTAAAAAAGTGAAAAAAATTAAACTATTTAAAGTGAAAAGTTAAAAATTGTGTTCTTTGAAATCAAAATAGAAAAAAATTGAAAAACCTGTACCTCAGTAATTGAATAATTTCTTTCCTTTTGAATGGTTACAATTTTAGAGTACTGAACTTCCATATTGAAAGCTGAATTATCAATTGTTTCCTTTTATAAATTTTAAATGCAACTAAATTAAACTGGTTAAATTTTGAAAAGTATAATTAAAGCCGCGCGTCAAAAAAAGGCCTAACTAACATTTGAATAAGTCACCTGAATATCGCGGAATACGATTAAATTCTAAACACTTCCAGTGACTTATTCAAATTTAAATATGCCTTTTTTTGAAGGGTGGTTTCAATTAAAAACTTCAAAATTAATAATTTTGAACGATTTAAATTTACTTCAAGTAATTTAAATTTTAAAAGGTTTGAGTATAAAAAAGTTTTAATATCACGATTCCTGGTGACTAAAATTTTTTCCCTACAGTGGATAATGCAACATGCAGTGGATATTCATTTATTAAAAATACTATTATATGTACAATAATTAATTTGATGTAATTAATAGCCAAGGCACTATACGTATTCATAAATTAAAATTTAGATTCATTATTTTTTCTTTTATTTGTGTCCTGAATTAATGATGATCCACTGTAGGTTGGATCATCCAATGTAGGTGGGTATCCTCTATGAATGAAGTTCGGTTTCATTTATCTTTATTGTCTGATTTTTAGTTGAAGATTTAAAAAATTGAATGATTTAATATTGCAAAATATTTGATTGAAAAATTTCAATAATGAATAATAATTCTAAATGAAGTGTTAAAAATTAAATGATTTGAAACACAAAAGTTAAACAAATGAATGAAACCTAATATATCTAAAATTATGTATCAGTAATTGATTTTTGTTTCTTTTAAATAGTTAAAATTTTAGAGTTCTGAATTTTCATGATAAACGCTGAATTTTTCTTTCTTTTTCTTCCATAAGTTTCAGTTTTGTATTTAAAATTGAATTGCTTGTAATTGACAAGTTGAAAATTGTTAATTTTTAAATGATTTGAATTTACTCAAAATAATTAAAATTATGAAGTGTATAAAAGTCCTCATATCACAATTCTTGGTGATATTAAAGGAAGGAATATTAAAGGAAGTTCGGATTCGTTTCATTTTCAACGTGCCATAGTAGACATTTTTTCATTGTCAATGTTCCACATGTAACATTACTTTTTATTTTTAACTTTTTTATAATAATTTAATTTTTGAGGTTTATAATAGAAGATTTATTTTATTTTTCAATTTCAAATTGTTGAATTTCAATCGCATTTCAAATCATTCAGTTTAGAACGCTTTTAATTAGAGATAATACAATTATAATTTATTTCAATTTTAAATGATCTAGTTTTTTTAAATCGAACCCGAAAATATCCCATTTTTAACGTTTTGAAATTAAATTTTAATATGAAATTATTCTATTTCGAGGTTCATCAATTCAAAATAATAATTTCTAATGAAATTGTCCAATGTTCGAAATTATAGTCTGCATTTTTTCAATTGTGAGAGCTCTATTTAAAAAATTTTCAATTTCGCAAACTTTCAATTCCAAATTATTCCATTTTGAACACTTTTATTTAGAAATGATACAAGTACCATTCCTTTTCATTCCACTAGAAATATTGACCTTTTTCTAAAATTTTACTTAATTCAAAATATTTTGAATTGAAACCTAATATTTGAAAATTTCTCTAACAATAGATTTTTTAATTCTTTATATTTTTAATGTTCAGAAATAATAATCCAGTGATGCGAATGCGCGCCTTGCACGCGTGCATTTAGTGCTAGTTATTAGAATAAATAATTAAATATTGATTCCTCTTAATAATAAATTATATCTTCCCACATCAAGTATGTTCAGAAATTATTTTATTTTTATTTTATATTCTACCATTAAGTCTTTAAAATTCTACTTACGACGTATCTTAGTAAATCTTAATATTCATAAATATTTTAATGAAAAAGTAATGAGGGTTTAAACTTTCTTTCGAAAAATTAGTAAAAGGTTTGCATCGATGGTAAAATGATTTTCCTCGGATTTGCTAATCACAAACCGAGAGAAGATTCACCCCATGCGCTTATTGAATTTTTAAAGCTCCCTCGATGACTCCTCCGGCGAATTATCGTTCTCTCGACGATCGAGAACGTAAGGACCGTAAGGAACAATCTTCTCAGATAAAAAGCGTAAACAATCACTAAATTATTCACTGGAAGAAAAAAGAAAATTGTTTTTCTGTTGAATTTAAGTTACAATTTTAAATCGTGTATCGGAATAACCTTTATTCCAAGGTGTTTATCGACTTCATCAAAGATTCCGTTTCTCACGCCTCAGTCCCGCGACAATTGGCCTAAACCCATCGTGAAAAGCAATCTTCCCAGCTGTGAGTGCACAGCTATCCTAAATCCTCTGCAAATCCGATTTTATTTGCTACTAAATAACTTCACAGAGAAAAAGTCAATAAGAAGTTACCAATTATCTTAAACACCATAAAACTATTAAAATTAATTAGTTAATGAAACATATCATAATCTAATGATACTAAAACTAATTTGTTAGTTATTTAAAAATATTATTTCTATTTTAATATTTTTTGTTTGAAAAAATGATATTTAGGGGTTCCGCAAGCCCCATGAAGTTTAATACGTATTTCCGATATGATAAAAAGGACGTTTTTGTATATTTTATTCAGAACCGTCAATATGTGAAAAATTGGGTTTTGTGTGTTTTTGGTAATAATCAATTAGATTTAACATAAATAATTCTTCAAACAATTTATTTCTTTTTTTAATAATATTCTCTTTGAATAATATCAGAAAGTTGCGGTTCTTTTCTGAAATTTTCAACTTTTTGTCTACTTTTCACTTAGAGCGAGGTAATAGTTAATGAAGCTTAACAAACATAATTGTTTCAACAAATTATTATTATTATTGTGTATAAATATATTCTCCTACAGAAATGCTACATAGTTGGGGCTTTTTCTGAAATTTTTAACTTTTGGTCAACTTTTTACTTAGTGAGATAATAATTAATTCAATTTAACAAACATAATTGTTTAAACAATTTATTACTGTTTATATTGTTTATAACTATCTTCTCTTAGAGTATAGCTAGAAAATTGCGCGTTTTTCTGAATTTCTTTTTTTTTTTACTTTTCAGTTAACAAATAATAAATATGAAAATTAATATCAATTTAAACAAAAAGCTTCTTAGGAACTAATTTAAGGAGAATTTACATGTAATATGATCCATATAGAAAATTTGAAGCATATTTCAAATATCTATTTTATTTCAGAAAAATATATTCGCAAAAAAGAAAAAGATTGTTTAAAAAATAATTCTCTCTATTGTTTATTATTTTTTATAACTTATTTCCTCACTGAGTGAAAAGTGAACAAAAAGTTGAATATTTCAGATAAAACCGCTACTTTATAGCATTCTTCAGAAATAATACTGTTAAAAATGATAATAAATTATTCAAACAATTCTGTTTGGTAAATTACATTAATTTTTGCATCGTTCTAAGTGAAAAGTGGACCGAAAATTGAATATTACAGAAAAATCCCAACTTTCTAGCATTATTCGAAGATAATATTATTAAAAATAATAATAAATTGTTTAAACAATCACGTTTTTTTTGTTTTATCATTTTTTACGTCGCTCTGAGTAAAAAGTCTACAAAAGTTAAATATTTCAGAAAAAAAGCCGAAACTTTAGAACAATATTCAAAGATAATATTATTAGAAATAATAATAAATTGTTGACGCAATTATATTTGTTAACTTGAATTAATAATTACGTTACATTAAGTGAAAAGTTGACAAAATGTGGGAAAGGTCAGAAAAAGCCGCAAATATCTTGCATTACTCTAAGAGAAGATAGTTTTAACAATAATAATTTATTTAAACAATTCTTTCTCTTATATTGCATTGATTTTTACCTCGCTTCAAACGAAAAATGAACAAAAACTTCAATAATTCAGAAAAAAGCCGCAATAATATTAGTAAAGATGATAATAAATTGTTTAAACAATTATATTCATTAACTTGAATTAATTATTACCTCACTCTAAGTGAAAAGTTGACAAGAATTGAAAAATTTCAGAAAAAGCCGCAACTATCTAGCATAACTCTAGGTGAAGATAAACAATAATAATTTGTTTAAAAAATTTTTTTTCTTGATTTGCATTAATTTTCACCTTGCTCTGAGTGAAAAGTGGACACAAAGTTGACTATTTCTGAAAAGACCGCAACATTCTAGCATTATTATAGGAGAAAACAGTTATAAACAATGATAATTTATTTAAACAATTTTGTTGAATTGCTTAATCTTTAATATGCTGTAACTAAAAAGTGAACAGAAAATTGTATATTTCTGAAAAACCCGAAACTTTCTATCATTATTCACAGAGAATAATTATTAAAATAACAATTAGAATTGAATAATTAAATAATCAAATAATTAAAATAATGATAGGTTAATTTTCAAAAATAACAATAGTATGCTCAAACAATTCTGTGTTTTTTAACTTGAATTAATTATTACTTCACTATAACTGAAAAGTGTACAAAAAGTGAAAATTTTTAGAAAGAACTGCAGCTTCCTTGAAATAAGGTTGAAAAATTTGGAAAAACAGGGACTTTCTGACACTGTTCTAAGAAAAAAATGATAAAAATAACAATAAAACCTTTAAACAATTCAATTGAACATCTTATTATCAGCAGAAAGTATTATTTTATGTGTGAGAAACGATTTTTATCAAAGGAACCGCTAAAAAATCATAATTAGCGCAAAAAACTCGCAAAACACAATTTTTCACTTCTGTGGGTCTTTTGGGATCCTATAAAACAGACTTACGGGGCTGATATTGGAAAATTAATTATTCATTTGTACCCTATAGAGAATTTTGAGTTTCAACTCGATTCACCCGACATGGACGATTTTGAATAAAATTTACAAAAACGTCTTTTTTTTCTTACGACAAATACGTGTTAAACTTCATGGGGCTTGCGGAACCTCTAAATATCATTTTTATTTGAAAAAAAAAACTTTGGGAGTAATATCCATGAAAATTCGAAAAAAAAAATTTAATGCATTTTTGGACCACGATATTGTTCATTGAGATGGCCCCAAAAAATTATTTTTTTCTCTCATACCCCTATTTTTTTCATTTGATAAAAAATAAATGTGCAACTCTTTATAAATTGAAGGCAAAAAATTTATTTAATAAAAATGATAGTTAGTCATCACTAAAAATCATTAAAAGCTGATTTTATTAGGAATACTATAAAATAAATAACAATAATAATAAATGAAATAATATAAGAGGGTAGAGGTAGAAGTGAAAAAATTATTTTTAAAAATCTGTTTTTGGGGCATGTGCAAAATTTAATGTACCCATCAGGATAACCTATGATTTAAAAGAAATCTGCAGATATTCCTTTTGGCCAACATAGACGGGTCAAAAATTAATGCAGGTTTTTTTATGTGTGCAGTTTTCGAAAACAGATAATAATAAAAAGTTATATTTCAGAAAAATATATTTTTGATTAAGTTAGCTTTTTTTGAAATGCTCAAAATTATTGCTTTTGAAACGGATGAAGCATACCAATATTTTTTGAAGGTCAAAAATTTAATTACTAAGTTTTCACGCCAGTTAAAAATATTCAAAAAATGCAAGTAAAAGTAAGTTTTTGTAAACGAAGCGAGAAAATATATGTGTAAGAAATTTTTTTATAAATAAAAAAAAGTAAGTGTTCCATTAACCAAATACAATAAGAAGTATTTTTGATGATATTTCAAAAAAAGCCAACTTGATCAAAAATGATTATTTTCTCAAATATGATTCTATATCATTATTTATTATTGAAAACTGTACACATAAAAAACAATTTAATCAATTAAATTCAAAATAAATCAAAATTTGAACTCTTCTTTGATCGTTGGATTTTGAGTTGCTTTTTATTTTCAAGAATTTCGTGGTTAAATGTAAAAAATTTGCAATAATTTTGGCATAGATAGAAAAAAATTATATTTTGGAATATTTGAATACCAAAATTAAAATACCAGAGTTTCATGCCTCCATGGAAATTCGGTCAAAAGTATTCTTTCAGTCAACTAAATTTGTATCCAATTGATTCTTCAATATAGAAAATTTCCATATAGGTGTTTCATTATTCCTATATATTTTGAGAAAAAATTACTGTCTTGATTAAACTTGATTTGCGCAACCAAGAAATTTCTCCAATATGTGAAAATGTTCAATTTGTAGATTTTAGTTTAACATAAATAAATTTGTCGATAAAAAGCTAAGACGAAATAATTGGTTGGTGCAATCAATTTATTAGTTGCACTAAATGAAAAAAACTTCGATGAGCCGATTCATTGATTCAATAAATATTCCGCTTTGATGCTATCAATAAATTGGAAAAATGGCTTCTTAGGTTGATTTTTCTATCGTTTTTTAACATTATGAATATAACGATACATATTTCACTCTGAATTTAACATATTAAGAGAAACTAAATCATTAATTAATTTAAATAATTGGTTGTTTTGTATTGATTCAAACTGAACTGTTTAAACTAAAAATTATTTTTTCATTATCATTTTCATTATTAATACTAACTTTTCG
The DNA here is from genome assembly GCA_932195095.1 of Andricus curvator. NCBI lineage: Eukaryota > Metazoa > Arthropoda > Insecta > Hymenoptera > Cynipidae > Andricus > Andricus curvator. The sequence continues at coordinate 41,082 of CAKNYM010051493.1, forward strand.
TCAATTATTTTAATACTAAGACAAAGCATTTACTCGAAAAAATATTTGGTTTACAGAAACAACTAACTAGTTGGAATAAGTATTGGAATTTAAATTAGCCGGACCACTAAATTCGTTAGAAGATTGTAGACATTTTACCACTAGACTTTTCTTATGCAAGTGGTTCTAATTACAACCAATTTCTCGATTAATTCAAACCTTTTTCCCATTGATTTTAACATTAACAAAGGGTGTCCACAATAAATAGTTTTTTTTCTAACAAATAAATTTGCAGTAATAACAACCTTATTTTTTATTAAGCAATAAAAAAAAATCAATATAGATGATGTTTCAGCTATTGTTCCGAGCTTCTTCGGAATGAAGTTTTCTCACTTTCGAAAACGAAAAATAAAAATTTGATTTCGTGGATGCAAACCTAAAAACGGGGGAAAAGTTGAAAAAAAAAACAGAAAATTTAAGACATTATGTAAAAAAAAATTGGTTTTCTCAAAATGAGGTTAACAAAAAGATTAAAGCTTTTCCTAAAAGCTGAAACATGTGCAAAGTAAAATACCAATTATAAAACTTGTGAATTGACATATAAATAATAGTAATAAAAATAATTATGTTGGTGCAACCTGCACTCTTTTCACGCCAAAATGCTAATTTACATATATGTTATACTAAATTTAAATTTTTTAATCTAATTATTAATTTCTTTTTTTATATTTTGTACTTCAATAAATAATTCTAAACACATATTATTCACAAATCTAAAAAAACACTTATGTGTAAAATCTATCATTCATTTAAAATACATCATATTTTTCTGCATTCTGTTAAATTTTGTTTCTTTCAAACTTTTGGAAATTCTTATAATTTTAACCTCTTCAAGAAAACATCTAACCTTTTTTAATTTTAGCTAACTTGATTATTTTTCTTATCATAACTCGAATACCATTTCTGTCATTTGTTTTCTCGTTTTTTAGTTTTCATTTGGAATCTCAAATTCCGATTTCTAAATAATATGTACAATTAGACTTATATATCTTTGAGAATTAAAACATTTCATATTGAAGCCTTGATAGTAAGCTTTAAATTTAATAATTTTAAATTTTGATATTCTAAACTATTTGGTTGCAATTCTAAACGTACAAAATCGTCTGCTTTTAAATTCTTCGAAATCATAAAATACCAAATTGAAGGACTTAATGGTTGCACAATTTTGCGATTTAAAGGATTCGTAATTGACAAATTTTGCATATATTAAATGCGTCCAGAACAAATTCAAAACAATGATAAACTAAGACAATAATTTCTCAAATTCAAGCTTTAAAATGAGAGGATTTAAAGATTTAAAAAATGAATCATTTGTAATGAAAATATTTGATTGGAAAATTTCAATAATAATTCTAAATAAAGTGTTGTAAATTAAACGATTTCAAATTCACAATTTCAAAAAAAATAATGAAACTTAAACTATCTGAAGTTTATACCTCAGTAATTGAATATTTTCTTTAATTTCAAATATGTACATTTTCAGTGTTGAACGCAAAATTTTGCCGCGCATAAGTTTTAATTTTGTATTTAAAATTTGAACAGTTGAATTTTTGAAAGTATAATCAACCATTTAAACCATTTCCATTTTAAAATTATTTGAATTTATTCAAAATAATTGAAATTATAAAGGGTTTAACAAAAGTTTTAATATCACAATTCTTGTTGACTAAACTTCTTTTCTAATTTCAATTAAGTTCGAATTCATTTAATTTTTAACGTTTTGTAGTATATTTTTTTATTCTTAATGATTTACATTTTCAATTACTTTTTATTTTGAACTTTTCTCTGAAAGATTTAATTTTCAAGGTTTATAATTGAAAATTTCTTATTTTCGAATGGTGAAAATGACGGTATATTTAATTATAATGTTTTTATGATATACAAATTTTTAATTGCAGTTTAGAAGCCTTGACTTTGAAACATTCAATTCAGTTTTTAATTTGAAATTATGAAATTTTAATCACTTCGAATTGAAAATTACTTAAATTCAAAAGTTAAAATTTTTAGTTATTCAATTTAACGCTCCTAATTAGAAATTATACAATTTTTTGCCTTTTAATCTGAAATCATTCAATTCCAGATTCTTCAACTGAAAATAAAATTGTTCAATTGCGAACGATTTGAATAATTAGTGATACAATTCCAAGTGATTTGTAATGAAATTGTCCAATTATTTAAATTCTAGTCTGGAATTTTTCAATTTTGATAACTTTTAATTTAAAAATATTGCAATTTCAAACTCTTTCGATTTCAAATTATTCAATTCTAAAGGCTTTTATTCAGAAATTATACAAGTTCAATTTCTTTTCATACATTCAAAATATTTTCCTTTTTTTATTATTTTCAATTTCAAACGCTTTCAATTCGAAATTATTAATCATTAATTATTGCTTCAATAAGTTTTGAAACCTAATATTTGAAAATTGGTTTAATAAATCATTTTGTTTTCTCATAGAGGATGGTTTGTAATGGTCTGCATTTTTGAATCTACTTTTTTGACATATTTCGATTTAATTCGACCACAGAAACTTGAGAATGCAATTTAAACCAAATTTCGTGTGCATGTGTGTGTGGAACTCTATTCTATTCACATATCTCAAAAAGTAAAAGGCAATGGTCATGAAATTTAGATGCATTGTAGCCCCAATTGATTTCCAGGTATGATACAATTTTGAGCTAGAAAGGCCTGATGTATTTGTTCGCGTCTTCGAGACGCATCTAGCAACCAATTGTGAACCTTATATCTATATATTTTTTTTTTTATATATATATATATATATATATATATATATATACCATTAAACCATTTCCCTTTCAGGGTAGGCGTGACACTACCCGATTCGGGTAGTGTTTCTAGGTTTTTCTTGTAGTTATAAATAACTACAAGTGTGAGCTCACCACACCCACGATGTGCCAACAGCACTCATGTCAGTATTCTTGAATGGTCACCCATCCAAGTACTAACCGCGTCCAACGCTGCTTAACTTCAGTGATCTGACGAGAACTGGGTTTTTCAGCGTGGTATGGCCGTTGGCCATATGATATATGATCTACTAGTATTGATTCAAGAAGTTTAGAACCAATTGTTTATTCTGTTTATGTGAGGAAACCTTTTTTAACATTAGGGATAATACAATATTATATTTGATATATTTGTTCGCGTCTTCGAGACGCTACGAATGACCTATTGAAGAACCTTTCATGTCCTCTTTTGATGTAGCAATACCTATTTCTAAATTTTTTAAATATATTCATGATCTCGCTTATATCGGCAAAACTCTTTTAATATTGGCAATACAACAGTACTGAATATTATGTATTTGTTCTCGTTTTCGAGACGCATCGTCTTATCTATTGAACCACCTTTCACGACCTACCAATACCGTTTTTTAATTCTTAAACAAAATCATTCACCTTGTTTATGAAAGGAAAACTTTTTTTTATGGGAAGTATGACAGTACTGTCTTTGATATAATTGTTTGCGTCTTCGAGAAGCGTCAATTGACCTATTGGCGAACGATAGTTAAAAAGTTGCTCGTTATAACAAAACACATTGATTGTCCTTTTGATGGTCACTCTGATTTTCTGGAAATAAGTTTTTCGGCAAGACAGAAACATAAGCTTGAAAAATATTGAATGTTTCTAGATTTTTCCTTTCTTAGAGACAAAACCTACCTTTATGAGGAAACAAATTTATTTGATACCTATAAGGAAGCAAAGTGCTTATAAAATGAGCACTAGTTATACAGCCATAATGAATTCACCCATAGAATATTAAAGGGACTTTTATAAACTTTTTTCCCCTTCTTTGAAGAATTCTTTTTTTCCCCCTGTTTTCAAGAAACTTCCTCTTTTTCTCGTTTTTGCGCTTAAATTTTAACTGAATTAATAGAACCTAATAAGAAAATCCAAATATTCTTGGTTATAAGTTAATTTTTTTCAAGCCTATCATTATATTTTTGGTTCAGAATTCATCTCTTTTAATTAAAAGTTCTATTATTTGGTTAAAAATGTAACGATTTTGTTGAAAAGTAATCTTTTTTGGACAAAAATTCAACTACTTTGTTAAAAATTAATTTTTCAAACTTAAAATTCAACTATTCCATTTTTGGTAGAAAATCTATCTTTTTTAGTTGAAAAATCAAGTGCTTGGTTAAAATTTCATGTTTTATGTTGATAATTCATCTTTTTTGTAGAAACTTAATCTTTTTCGTTAAAAAATAAACTTTTGTTTGAATGTTGAACTCTTTTCTTGAAAATTCATTTTTTTAGATTCATCACTTTAGTTGAAAATTTATCCCTTTGGTCGAAAATTTAACTATGTTTTTTTATAAATTCTTTTTTTTTGCTAAGAATTAGTTGTCTGTACTGAAAATGTAACTATACGATTTCTAGTTTAAAATTAATTTTTTCCGGTTGAAAATTTATGTATTTTTTTCTAAATTCGTCTTTTTTGGTAACAAATTAATTCTTGGTTGAAAATTCATCCTCTTAGTTAGAAAATCAATTGCCTGGTTGACAATTAATCAGTTTTAGTTGAGGATTCAACTATTTTATTGAAATATTAACTATTACATGTTTTGTTGAAAATTGATTTTGTTGTTGTTAAAAAATCAACTACTTGGTTCAAAGGTGAGCTACTTTATAAACAAAATTTTTTTTTTAGTTGAAGATTCATCATTTTAGTTGAAAATTGCATTTTTTGAAATGAAAATTTAATTATTACATTTTTGGTTGAAAATTTCCTTTCTTGTTAAAATTTTTTTTTCCGGTTTAAAAATCAACTGTATTCTAACATATTCGAGTTTTTAGCTTAAAAACTTAACTTTCTATTAAAAATTCGTCTATTTGTTAGAGGATTCAACTGTTGGTGGAAAATAATTCTTCTTGGTTGAAAATACTTCTTTGTGGGTCAAAAAATCAGGTATTTCGTAAGAAGTTCGACTATTTTGTTGAAAGTTTAGTCATTTTGTTGAAAAATCAAATGATTTCTTAAAGTTATGTTTTTTGTTGAAAATTAAACTGTTTTCTTGAAAATTCATCCTTTTGTATTGAAAATCCATCTTTTATGGTAGCAAGGTCTTCTTTCTTGTTTGAAACTTCATCTCTCTTGGCTAAAAATGAACTTTTTTTGTCGAAAATTCAAATTTTTGGCTTGAAAATTCAACTATTTGGTTGAAAATGCAACTACTAAACTATCTTTGTGACGTTAAGGCAGCCCACCCCCCCTTTAGAGTGTCACATAATATGTGGACCCTTCCATAAATAAAGTGCTTGTAATTGCTTCTTCTAATCTCTACTGGAATGCCTTGTTTTCTTTTTTAAAAACTCAAGTGATAATTCGATTGGAACAAACAGTTTTTCAACAACCTTCACCCTATACTTTCTCTCCTCAAACCTTCACTCCATTCTTTCCTCGCAATCATCAAGAAACAAAAGAAAACCGACTGTCCTTTGAGACTTCAACTTCACTCTATACCAAGCACCATCGAAAGTGTCAAGTGTCGACCGAGAATGTGTCGTCACGCATCCCAGTGCTCTATATAGTTTATAGCCTCGTGACGCGTATTCGTCAGGACTTAGGGGTGGCAGTAAGGGTTACGAGCATCGCTCATCAGCGGCGGCCATACTGCCACCCCTGGCCCCAAACCCTAGAACGAGGAGCGCGAGCCCTGATAATTCCCCACCCCTCTCTCTCACTCTTTCTCTTCCAGCTCGCTTTTTCTCCCTTACCCCATTCCATCTTTCTCCTCTCTTACTCTGCCTCTCTCACTCTTCCTTACTCTCTCCCTCTCAAAGGCTCACCCTCCGTCTCTTAGTCTTACAGCTTTCTTCTCCTTTTCTCCCTTCTTCCAGGGCGCTTCTTCTTCTTATTTGAACCTCCGACGCGCGGAGCCCGGGCTGCTTAATGAGAACCTCCACCTCCCGTAGTCGAATCCCCTCTCCACACCTCCACCCCCAACATCACCCCCTTCCCATCAAGCCTCTTTCTCGGGCACACTAACGCCGGTAACCAGCGGGCTTCACACAACTTCGGTCGCCGAGACTCTTTCTCTCTTTCTCTTTTCCTCAAGTTGCCCCCCTCCTCCACCCCCAAACCGCTTATGTTCGGGGGGAGGGGTGGATTTCACTACCCCCGGCCCAGCTAACTCATTGGGTCTCCGACTCTCTCCTATTCCGACCCTTGCACGCAGGCAACTACCACACACGCGAGACATTTTAGACTTTTAAAGTATTGATTAGCGAAAAATTAACATCCCGTGCCCCGCTTCCCGGCCGCGGGCTGCGTAAAAGCGCGCGACCCACGAGGGGAACCTATACAAGGGGACGCGTCGGGAGAGCAAAGATCTTCTTGCGTGGCGCCGTGGTGGTCGATCTCCCGAAGATATGATAATGATAATGGTTTTCGGGTGGATATTTATGGAGAAATATATATTTGGAAAATTGATTTAGGGAAATAAAGGACTGGAGAGAATTGAGTGTATATTTGGGACATTATCAAAAATGTGGACACTTAGGTGGTCCGAATATATAGATTTTGTGAATTAAGTTCAGTCACTTCTTAAGGGATTCAAGGAATAATTTCCACCCAATAACTTTTCATTTTCACTACCCCAAGTCCCTTGCATTGTGCCCGGAAAATGACCCACTAATTCAAAACCGCAATTTTATGTAAAATTCATGCTAAAGACGATATTTTTTTCAACATTAATTATGTTTTTTCGATAACTGACGGAATTCCAAGTATTTCGAAAACTAATTTTCAATTGCTAAAAAAATTTCTGTTTGTATACATTTTTTTCTACCAAAACGTGTGAAGTTAGTATTTTCTCAAATTAATGACGCAGTTAAAGAATCTTAGGAGTGATACTTTTTGTGAAAGACAATTTTCAATAATTATTTAAATAGTTATTGTAACAGTATTACTTGTAATTATCTTACTTAGATTTTATAAACTTAGGGAATGAAAAAAATATAAGCTGTGTTAATTGAATAAACGTGGAACCTTATTGAAATTACTTTTTGAAAATAAAATGTGATAATAACAATATGTTTTTAGTTTTACAAACGTACAATTTGATAATAAGTCATAATTTTTGGTTGAAAATTCAACTGTACTGTTGAACAATCGTCCTTTCGGCTTGAAAATTGAAAAATTTTATAGATAATTCAAGAAATTCATTTCTTTGGCTGAACATTTAATGATTTTGTCAAAAAGTCGTGTTTTCTTGGTTGGAAATTAGTTGTTTTTTTCAACTGAAAGTTTAACTATTCTATTTTCAGTTAAAAAATCGTCTTTTGGTAAAAAAATAATCCTCTTTGCCGGAAATTCAAATACTTGTTCAATTAATTAATTTGTTTGATTATTCTGTTTTAATTAATCTATTTTAGTTGATGATTCAAGTATTTTGTTGAAAATTCGTCTTTTTGGTTACATTGAACAGTTTTTTATTTAACATTGAAATATTTTTTGGCTGGAATATCAACTATTGCATATTAGGTTCAAAATTCAACTATTTGATTTAAAATTCATATTTTTCAGTCGAAAATTCAACTATTTTATAGAAAAATCATTTTTAAATGAAAATTCAACTATTCCATTTCTGGTTAGAAATTTATCTTTTCAGTTCAAGAATTCAACTACATAATTGCAAATTTATGTAATTTGTATATTTATATTTTGTTGAGACTTCGTCTTTTTTAGAAGAAAATTTATCTTCGCGGCTGAAAATTCAACTGTTTGGTTGAAAAATCATATTGTCCGGTTGAAAATTCAACTGTTTTGTAGAAAAATCATTTTTTTGACTTAAGAATTTATAATTTTGGATGGAATTTTTTTTTATTTTTGTATTTAAGACTCTTTCTTGGTTGAAAATTCAACTTTTGTTGAAATTTTATCTTTTTGGTTGAAAATATAACTACTTTGTTGGAAATATGTTGTTTTTTTTTGGTTAAAAATTAATTTTTAGAACTGAAAATGTGACTATTTTGTTGAAAATTCAATTATTTGTTTGAAAAAGGGAGAAATATCTCACCAAGTATTTTTTATCTTGAAGTAGCACCTTCACTCATTAATTTGTTAATATAAAAATAAACAAATTTTATGAAATATTTCTAAGGAGTGTCTATACTTGTTTCATGATTTTTTTACATAAATGTTAGTAGTTGCAACAAAATGGGATCATCTATTAAAATTTTGTTTTTGAATAAAAACTCATTTAAAAAATTTAAAAAAATGGCTCGTGCAAATCTCTTTAAAATTTAGTTAAATTTCAATTTAAAAAATGCTTATATCGGATCAAAATTGGAAGGATTACAATTTCTTCAATTTATATACCTTCTCTGCAGCTGAAAAAATTAATTTAATGCAACTATCTTTGAATAATTTAAGAGATGTTCATTGATTTCCAGTAAACAAAGCTGTATTTTAGAAAACCTGATTTATTTTTTATTTAACATTAAATTTCATAAACAAAGAAAATTTCTCGCCAGATTCAAAAATGCAGAAAAACATTAATTTTTAGAGTTTCGTAGCCCCGGACAGAAACCCCTATTGTTTCAGTCGGGTGTCCGTCCGTCGTCATACGTTTTTTCAAGAAGGGGAAGTGAGGGGAAGTCCTGACTCCTACTCGCAACTCATAACTTGCAGCTCACAACTCATAGTTCACAGCTTACATCTCAAAACTCACAACTCAGGGAAGTGAGGGGAGGGGAAGTGAGAGGAAATGTGGGGCAGGTGAGAAGAGGGGGAAGTGAGGAGAGGGGGAAGTGAGGAGAGGGGGAGCGAAGGTTGAAGTGAGGGAAGGGGAAGGAGAGGGGAATTAGTGGAATGTAGGAGGAGTAAAGGTGGGAAAGTATGCGAGGGGAAGGTTTCAACGACTTATTTACTCCTCAATAGGCTACAAAACCCTTTTTAGGGTCTCATAGTCCCGGGCGGGAACTCTTATAGTTTCAGCCGGGTGAACGTTCATCCGTCCGTCCATCATACTTTTTTCCAAGAAGGGAAGCGAGGGGAACTCCCAAATCCTAATTCATAACTCACAACTCAACTCACAACCCACTGCTAACAGCTCACAGATTACATCTCACAACTCGGAGAAGTGAGGGGAGCGGAACTAGGGAAGTGAGAGGAAATGTGGTGGAAGTGGAAAGAGGGGAAAGTATATGAGGAAAAAGTTAAGGAGGGGGAGCGATGGTTGAAGTGTGGGAAGGAAAGTTGGGAAGGAGAGGGGAAGTAGTGGGATTTAGGGGAGTTGGGTTGGTGAAGTATGGGAGAGGGAGCTTTAAGCGTCTTGTTTACGTTGCAGTAGGCTACGAAACCCTTTTTAGGGTTTCATAGCCTAGGGTGAAAAACCTTATAGTTTCGATCGGCTGTCCGTTAATCCTTCCTTCCGTCGTACTTTTTTCCAAGAAGAGAAGTGAGGGGAACTCTTAACTCACAACTTACAGCTCACAACTTACAGCTCACAACTCACAATTCAGGGAAGTGAGGGGAGCGGAACTAGGGGAAGTGAGAAGCACTGTGGGGGGAAGTGAGAAGGAGAATTAGATGAGGAAGAAGTTTGTTGGGAAGCAAAGTTTGAAGTATGGGAAGGTGAAGTAGGGAAGGAGAGGGGAAGTAGTGTAATATAGGGGGGTATGGAAGGGGGAGACTTAATAGTCTTAATAGACTATTAGAAGGTACTTAATAGACTTAATAGAAGGGGACTTAATAGGCTACGAAACCTTTTTTAGGGTTTTAAGGCGCTCGGCGAAAACCCTTATAGTTTCGGTCGGTTGTCCGTTCTTCCGTCGTACCTTTTTCCGGGGGGGGGGGGGCGGGGAACTCCTGAATCAGAACTCAGGAAAGTGAGGGGAGCGGAACTAGGATAAGTGAGGGAAAATGTGGGGGAAGTGAGTAAAGAGGGAAGTAGATGAGGAAGATGTTGAGGAAGGGAGGGGAAGTTAAGGTTGAAGTTTGGGAGGGAAAGTAGGGAAGGAGAGGGGAAGTAGTGAAATGTAGGGGAAGTAGAGTAGAAAAAGTATGGAAGGGGGAGGATTCAACGACTAACTAACGTCTTATTACACACGAAACCCTTTTTGTAAGCGCAAACCGCCTACTTTGACTAATTTTCAAAGTGGATGTTTTTGAATATTAAATTATTATTTAGAGAAAAATCGACATATAAATCCACTTAGGGATCTAAATATTCATTCAGCTCAATGTAATCTATCTTGATTTCCCACAAGAATTAGATTCAAATTCCAACCAAACTTTTATACACTCAGATTCGAAATTTTATAGGTACCCTAATGGATTTTCTCAACAGGGTGTCGACAGGGAAGAATGAGAAAGAATGATGTACACGTAGCTATCGATTACTTTCTACGATTAGCACGAAACGCGAATTGGAAATGGAGCGCGAAAAAGGTTCCCTCGTATTGAAAGAAGGGGTCAAAGGGGGCTGCGGCGTTAAAAGTTGGTTTTTCTTTTAACGATTTCTGAGGGAGGCGTTGAAAAAAGGTTGGATGTTACTAGACCGAGTTCCTTAGAGCGAGAGAGGAAAGATTCTTAAATCAAACGGCGCCGTTTCCTCCTTCCCTTTCCAACCAGAACGACCGCTTTACATAAAAGGGGGTGAAAGAGGGGTTGAAAATAAAAACACTCGAAATGATAAAGACGATTCAGAAAAGAAAAAAGTATCTTAAAAACAACACATGTCCTATTTCATATATTTATAACCTTCATATTTTATCTTCAAACTTGAAAATGAAAAAATAAACATTTAAAAAGGGAATTGGGAATATTTCCAGGATAAGTATTAAAATTACGAAAACGCATGTGGTTTTTGAAATGAAGTATCTGCCATTTTTATTTATTTACAAAAATTATAATTTTGGAAATAACAATTTTCTCTATTTTTCTACATGTGAGATACCAAAATTTTGAAAAAACGGTACCCGTTCACTTTTCGAAATTCCAACCTTTTTTGTCTGGATTGTTTTTATTTTTGATTGAAAACAATTTTCAAACAAATCCTAGAAAAATGTTTCTGCTAATTCCAAGTTTTTTCCAGATATCAAAAGAATCTCGAAATATTGATACAATTTCGCTTATTATAAATATTTTTTTTTAGTCTTTGTAAATATACAAATGTGTAAAAATGGTACTATTCATAGGTGAAATACGACGACTATTTTTTGACAAATTACATATATCACAAGATATTCTTAAATATCTCATTACCTTCGAATAATTTAATAAATAATACTAAATTCATGATTATTCATTTCTTAAATTTGTTTATAAAGTCTATGAATTCGAATCATAATTTAAACAAATTTTAATTTTATTTTCATATAATTTAAATTTAGTGCGTATTTAACATAATAATATTTTGCCTCAAAGATATTTTCCAGGTGGGTAGAAACCCTGTAAAGCCAGGGGAAATAAGGAGATGTATCATGAAAATAGGGAAATATACTTTTTTTGGGTAAAATTAATGTGGGTACTATATTAAATTCAATTTAAAACACTTCAAGTTCCGAACTTTTTAAGTCAAAATATTTAATTTTCAACAAGATAGATAAACTTTAACCAAATAGTTGAATTGTGAACTAAAATGATGAATTTTCTTGCAAAAAAGACGAATTTTTAACAAAATACATGAATCTTCAACCAAATTGTTGAATTATTAACTAAAAAAGATTAATTAGTTAAAATGAAGAAGTTTAATTATTAGTTCAGAAAGGGCTGTTTCTAATCGTCCCGAAAAATTTGGGTAGTTGGAAAAGGGGATGGACGAATTTTCCAATAAAAAGTTGAGTGAATTTTCAGTTAAAACGATGAATCTCCAACCAAAAAAAATATTTTCAACTAATGAGTTGATATTTAAACCAAAGCAGAGTTTAATTTTAAATATAAAACAGTTCAATTCAACCAAAACAGAAGAATTTTCAACAAGCGGAGTAGAATTTTCAACTAAGAAAGATTTTTGAATCAAGAGAGAAGACAAATTTAGCCAAACTGTTGAATTTGTATGGAAAGATAAATTTCTAACCAGTAGATTAATTTTCTACGAAAAAAGACGAATTTAAAAAAAAATACATAAATTTGAAACCAAATAGTTGAATTTTCAACTAAAAAAGAAAACTTTTTAGCCAAATAGTTCAATTTTCAGTTAATAGAATTAATTTCCAATCCAGAAAAACTAATTTGCAACAAAATAGTTTAATCAAATATTATAAATCTAAAAAAATGAAAAAACATTATTATTTAATTTTGTATTACCATTCCCAAACAAAATTAAGCACGCTCTCGAAAAAATTCCCTGACTTCAAAGAAAAAATTCTCTCATGTTCCCAGGTTTTTCCAGGTACATGAAAATTTCCTGACAATTCCAGTGTTCCCAGATTTCCCAAGTGAATAAAACAAAAAAATGTCTTTTCTACTATAAAAGATGGCTTTTTAACAAAATACTTGAATTTTCGAAAAAATGATTAAATTTTTAACATAATAGTTGAATTTTCAACCTAAAAATATATAATCCTGACAAAAAGTGTCAAAGTTTATATTTCAATCAAAAAACATGAAATTTATACCAAATAAAAACGAATTTTCAACAAATAAAAATTTTTCACTAAAGAAAGAAAATTTTACCTAAATTGTCAAACCTTTAAGCCAAAAGACGAATTTTCTCTACAAAAATTGAATTTACAAATAAAAAATATGAATTCTGCACAAAATTATTTTTTCACGAATCTGATGCATGTGTACCCAACAAAAATTAAATTTTAAACCAAGAAAATTATTTTTTTTTACCAAAAAAGGAGAATTTTCAACTATTGTAAAAAAGATCAATCTTAAATGGGAAAGTTACGTTTTCAGTTAAAAAATTAATTTTAATAAAAAAAAAGACTTTTTCACTAAACAGTTAAATTTTGAACGAAAGACATAAGCCTTTATTCAAAAAAAAATTTTTTTTAATAATGTAGTTTAAATTTTACCCAAGTAGTTGAATTTTCATTTTAAAAAGAATAATTTTCAACAAAATATTTAAACTTTCAACCAAAGAGATGAATTTTCAACTAAAAATATCACTCTTAAAAAAATGATTTCTTAACAAAGTGATTCAACCAAATCTTTCAAATAAAATAGTTGAGTACTCAAGCAAAGAAGAATAATTTTTAACCAGAAAGTTGCATTTTCATAAAAAAAAGAAATTTCTACCAAAGCGGATGAATTTATGAATCAAAAAGATAAATTTAAAAAAAAAGTTGAATTGTCTGTTAAAAAAGACTTTAGTTGACTTTCCACGATCAAAATATGAATTTTTTAACAAAAAATCAGTTTCTACGAACAAAATTGAATTTTTTATCCAAAAAGACGAATTTTTTCAAACAAAAGGGATGAATTTTTAACGAAATAGTTGAATTCTCTACCAAATAGTTGAACTTTCATCCAGAAAAGCTTTCAGTTCATTTTTTAACACCAAAATATGAATTTTGAACAGAAAGTAAACTTTCTACGAAATAGTTAAATTTTCAACAAAAAAGTAGAATTTTCAACCAGAAGTATGTCTTTTTAACAAAATAGTTTTATTTTCAACCAAAAAGTTGCATCTTTATCCAAGAAAGATGACATTTCTCAAAAAAGAGCTGAATTTTTTATTTAAAACAAAAAAAAAAATTTTTTTTTAAAGTAGTTGAATTTTCATCCAGAAAAGATTTCATTTCTCTTTTCAACACCAAAATATTAAATTTAACCAAAAAGTAAATTTCCTACAAAATAGTTAAATTTTCAACAAAACAACAGAATTTTCAACCAAAAAGTATGACTTTTCAACAAAATAGTTGAATTTTAAACCAAAAAGTTCCATTTTTATTGAAGAAAGATGTAATTTCTGCTAAAGCAGGTGAATTTTGAAATCAGAAAAACAAATTTTCAAAACAGAGTTGAATTTTCAACCGATCAGTTGCATTTTTACTCAAGAAAGAAGAAATATTTCTTTCGAAACAGATGAAATAAAAAAAAACTTCAAAAAAATAGTTAAATTTTCATCCAAAGAAAATTCCAGTTAACTTTCCAACAGCAAAATAAGAATTGTAAACTATAAGTTAATTTTCTGCTAAATAGTCGAATTTTTAATCAAAAAGTATGACTTTTTAACAAGATTGTTAAATTTTCAACCAAACAGTTGCATTTTTGTTCAAGAAAAATGAAAATTCTACAGGTGAATTTTTAAATCAAAAAGACAAATTTTCCAAAAAAGAGTTTAATTTTCATCCAAAAGGATTTCAATAGACTTTTCTACAGAAAAATGCAAATTTTAAACAAAAAGTAAATGTTCTAGGAAACAGTTGAATTTTCAACAAAACAGTTGCATTTTCTTCCAAGAAAGATGCAATATTTCTACTAAAAAAAGATGAACTTTTAAATTGAAAAGGCGAATTTTCAGAACAGATATTTTTCATCCAAAAAATGTTTCAGTTGACTTATCAGCAACAAAATATGAATTTCAAACAAAAGGTTAATATTATACGAATAGAGTTAAATTTTTAACTTTTAACAAAACAGTTGAATTTGAAAAAAAATTATGTCTTTTTAAGAAAATTTTTAAATCTTTAACCAAATAATAAAATTGATAACTAAAAAGATAATCTTCAGGAGAAAGTTTTTGCGAATTTGCAAAAATTACGTACATGAGTGAAGGACACCCTCCCCACTGCCGTAACAAATCGTAACAAAATGTCTCGATCCCACCCCCCTTGAGATGTTACGTAATTTAAGTAAGGTCCCTAACCTGGTTTCTCGTAATTCTCAGTCATATTCCATTTCCAAATTTGGTGTTTTTTAAATTATCATTTAATAATTAGGATTCGTTTTAGTTTGAGCATCTCTAGTTAAGACTCCTTTTTTATTTTCGATTCGTACTTTAATTTCTCGATTAAGCAGACTTCAATAATGTTTAAAAGGTGATGTGACGCGAACAAAACCGTGCTCACACAAAAGAAGAACTTTCCAGGTAGTTCATTTAATTCAAACTTGGATTTAAATCGAATAAAGTTTGTCAAGTTTCCCTGATTGGAAAATGTTGGCACTGGGCACAATTATACAACAATTAGATTTTCATAGATCTTTTAATCCAGTGAATTCTCATCTAATTGAGATCTAGAGGAATCACTCGGAAACAAGTTTTGTAGAGATAATAGTCTAGCAAGATTAACGTCTCCATGGAGAATTTGAATTCATGATTTATTTTGAAAATTAAATGATTTTAAAAGTTTATAGCATCCAAATTTAAAAGCTTTTAAATTTTTTTTTCAATTCAAAATGTTTTAAATTTCTGAATTTGCATTATCGACAAATATTTGCTATCTTCTTCATAACACAATGATTTTTTTTATTAATAGTACCGATTTTCGATATAAAACGCCAAGGAAACCAAAAATGGTGAATTTAATGACTCTGAACCCTGCTGGAAGTAAACGGATACAAACGGATAGGAATGAGCGGATTCAAACGGATAGACATTTTCTATTCGTTTGAATGAGCACTTTTCATCCTTTTCAATCATGTTCTATTATTTCTTAGATATTTAAATCTTTATCCGTTTGAATGATTTTCAATACGTGAAGTGGAATTTGATCCGCCCCTATCCGTTTCAGTCCAAAGTTTTTTATCCTTATCTATCCGTGAGATGGTATCCTATTTATCCGTTTTGATCCGTCTTCAACGAAAAATATTCTATCCTTATGTATCCTTTTTAATCAATCTTCAACTAAAAATAATCTATCCATATCTATCCGTTTAAACCCATTTTCAAGTAAAAATATGCACACGATATCTATCCGTTTCAATCAGTCTTCAACTGATAATACTCTATCCGCGTATTGCACTAATAATATACGGATTAATATTATATCAGTGTTATACAATGATAAAAATCAAAGCAGTTTCCGGATAGACAAGGCTTAGGTGACGGATAGAAGGATTGAAGAGGGTGAGCATTAATTGTCACGGATACCTTTTCAATCCGTGATAGGTGACGAGATAAAATCAAAGTTGTTCGCGGATAGAAAAGAACACGTTGACGGATAGAAAATTATGGATTCGAACAAATAGGCAATACATTTTATGGTGAGAGGATCGAAGATGATAAGAAATGATTGGTACGGATTAAGATTCTATCCGTGTGCATAACGAAAAAATCAAAGTAGCTCGCGGATAGAAAAAGATAGGGTGACCAATAGAAAATTATGGATTAGAACGGAGAGCCAATTCTTTCTGTGGAGAAAAGAGTCATGAGGATAAATATTGACTGGCATGGATAAGTATTCTATACGTGATAGTTAACAAGGAATGTCAAAGTAGGTCGCGAAAGAAAAGGATAGGGTGGCGGATAGAAAAAATCATGGATTCGAACGGATAGGAAATATATTTTGCGGGAAACGGATTAAAGAGGATAAGTAATGATTGGGACGGATTAAGATTCTATCCGTGTTGCATAATGAGAAAAATCAAGTACGTCGCGGATAGATAACGATAGGCTGACGGATAGAACAGTATGGATTAGAATGGAGAGCCAATTCTTTCTGTGGAGAAAAGATACATGAGGATAAGCATTGACTGGCCTGAATAAGTATAGTATCCGTGCTTGATAAGAAGGAAAGTCTAAGTAGGTCGCGGATAGAAAAGGATAGGTTGCCGGATAGAAAATTATGGATTGGAACGGATAGGAAATATAAATATATTGCCTATGCGTTTCAATTCATAATTTTTCTAATTTATATTGTGGAGACGGATTAAAGAGAATAAGTAATGATTGGCACGGATTAAGATTCTACCCATGTTACATGACGAGAAAAATCAAAGTAGGTCGCGGATGGATGAGGATAGGGTAACGGATAGAAAATTATGGATTAGAACGGATAGCCAATTATTTCTGTGGAGAAAGAATTAAAGAGGATAAGTAATGATTGGCACGGATAAGTATTCTATCCGTCATAGTTAACAAGGAATGTTAAACTAGGTCGCGGATAGAAAATGATAGGGTGACGGATATTAAATTATGTATTGGAACGGATAAGCAATATGTTTTGTGGATAACGGATTAAAGAGGATAAGTAATGATTGGCACGGATGAGTATCCTATCCGTGATAGATATTAAGGAATATCTAAGTAGGTATCGGATAGACGATGATAGGGTTGCGGATAGAGATTCATGGATTAGAACGGTAAGAGAATAGACTTTTTCAGAGAAAGGATTAAAGAGGATAAGCATTGATTAAAACGGATATATTTTTAATCTGTGACAGGTGACGAGTCAAAATATAAGTAGTTGGCGGATAGATAAGGATTGAGTCGCGGATAAAAAATGATGGATTAAAACGTATAAGTATAAAAACGGATTTTCATACACAAAAACGGATATAGCTGGATTAAAATGGATAGTTACACCGGATAACATTATTATTCAAACGGATAGATGGATATCCATCGGATACAAACGGATTGAAGAGTATAAAAAAAGTATTTAAATGGATACTTATGTATAGATGGCGGATTAAAACGGATAAGGTTTCAATCCGTTTATAATATACCACAAAATTGTTCCACGTGGTAAATATTCTTTAGAATATAATTATTTTTGTTTAAAATAATCGATTTGTGGTGAAAAACGTTAAAATAACCTTGAATTATTCCAAAATTGTAACTCATCTTTGGAATCGATTTCAACATTTTCGGTGAAAACTGGTAGATTAATCTACAGTTGTACATGAATTTTGATTCTTATTTTAAATGTAATGATTCTTTCCTAAAAATACCGATTTCTGGTGTCAAACTCCAACATAACCTAAAATTATAAATCTTCTTTGAAATGTTTGAAAGCTAATTTAAAAAAAAATTACAATTACCAATTTTCTATGAAAAATACTTTAAAAAAATATATATGTAAAAATATTATATACAAAAATATTAAAAGATTCTCCATCTTTTTCAAACTATAATAATTTTTGGTTGAAAATACGGAAAAAATGTCACGAGTGGGTCACGTGACCGGATTCCTACCTTACCAGCACTTTTTTTATTTGTCAACTTATTTTCATACGAACCGCCACATCAAGTTAAAAATTTGGGATACTAAATAAGAAGCACTAAGAAACGCGGCTCTGGCCCTAAATTTTCTTAATTATGAAAAAAGCAAAAAAAATTTGTTATAACAAAAAAAATTTATACTCATAAAAATTTAGGACCAGAGCCGCATTTCTTAGTGCTTCTTATTTATTATCCCAAATTTTCAACTCGATGTGGCTATTCGTGTGAAAATAAGTTGACAAATAAAAAAAGTGCCGGTAAGGTAGGAATCTGGTCACGTGACTCACTCATCACATGGTCTTAAACAAAAATAATTGGATTGAAATATAATCATTTTCGTTTAAAAATACCAATTTCAGGTGAAACATACAAACATAAACATAAAAATAAAAAATGAACGAGAGAAAAAATAAGGAAGGGGATTTGGAAGTTTCCTTCTTTATCTTTCCCTTTTTTTCAATCTGAATGAAGACATTTAAGAGTGTATTGCCCAAATTTGATCGTTGGATTCTTAGTTTTTTTATTTCCAAGTATATCGTATTTTAAATGTTCGGCGCTAAAGAAGAATTTTAATTTTAGCTGTCACCCTCATTTATTATAATTTCCTCTTACTTCCCCTACTTTCGCTTCCCTTATTCTCCTTTATTTCTCCTCATTTCCCTTTACTTTCTGTACTTTTCATACCCTTATGTCTTCTCACTTCCCCTGCTCCACCCATAATATCCCCTCGCACTCCCCCATCACTTCCCTCCCTCACCACTTTCCCTTACTTTCCCTACTTTTCCTACCATCATTACCCCTCACCTTTCCTACTCCCGTTCCCGCAATTCCCCTTATTCCCTTACTAGCCCTCTCTACCCCTTTTTTCCGCACTACCCCTAATTTCCATGCGAAAATTACCCCCCACTTCCCCTTCTTCTCCTTATTCTATTTTTCCTACTTACTCACTCCCCCTTCCATAATTTCTCTATTTTCCCGCTCCTTCTTTCCCCTACTTCACACACCTTCTTAAAAAACCTCTTTCATTTCCTCTGATTTCTCCTACGTTCTGTCTCTTTATTTCCACTCATTATCCCTACTTTGAATCCCCTCACTTCCCCTCATTTTTCCGACTTCCCTTCCCTTCAGTTTCTCTACTCCCGTCATGTCCCCTACTTCGTCTAATCCCCCTCCCCCATTTCCCCGTATTTTCTCTTCCCTCATTTCCTCTCACTTCCCTTACTCCCCTACTATGATTTCTTTTCACTTCCACTACTTCCTCTGATTTTCTTCAACTTTTCCTACTCCCCCTCCCATAATTTCCCCTTACTTCCACTATTCTCCCTCCCCTCATTTCCTCTTACTTCCCCTAATTCTCCTCTCATCATTTTCCCTCACGTTCCCTCCCTCAAAAAAAATACGACGGACGGACATCCGACCGAAACTAAAAGGGTTTAAATTTGATAAGGCCATTTTTATGAATAAAATTAGGGTAAATAAATGATAAACAAATAGGTCATAATTATTGCGCGGGTTAAACTTTTTTTTTATTTATAAAAAAGTGCACAATTATTTTTACATCAAATAAAAGAAAATAGAGGGTGAGGCAACGACAAAAAAAATTATTTTTGGGTCACCCTACTCTCACATGCCCTTAATGAGTTAAAAGAAGGACGGACAAATTTGTTTTGAAAAGTTAATACATCCTTCTTACACGTTTTCAATTACGTGCATTGCTTTTTTTAGAAGCGCATAATATGACGTATGCAATAATTATAGTATAATTTATAGTTGAAGGAAAAAGTGGTTAGCATTGACGGATTCAATTGATATTGAAGATGTACACAGGCAGGAGTACTCGATGTTATTATCCGCTTAGTGGCGACGAACGCGACGATAACGAGATGTAAATTTTATGACGTTCCCGGAAACCTGATTTGACCTGCGAAGATTTTCCGTCGACACAAACAGTGATGACACGGTGGACTGGTCGGAAGATCGTTGTATTTGCTCTCAAGAGTTCTAATAACAGTCTAACCACGAGGGGTTAAGCACTTCAATTTTTTTATTCTCTTATTTTTATTTTGTATTACTAGATTACAGAAGTACGAAGAATACAAGAGATTACACAAGATTACATAGGATCACATAAGATTACATATGGGATTACATGGTATTACACCAGATTACATGGCAGAATGGCCGAAGAAATTCATTTTCAATATTCCCTGACTTTTCCCTAATTTTTCCCTGACCAATTTTTCATTTTCCATGACCATTAATATTCAAAGACCAGCACTTCAATCTTGTAATATTTTTAACATGAAATCTTTTCTGAACAGAAACATTAGTGAAAGTAGGCGTCGCTTAATCCCCCTCCTTCCCCACCTTCCCTATATTCATCTCTCCTCCCCTACACCCCCTTCCCTCACTTCACCCTTCGCTATTCCTCCCTTCCTCCACCTTTTTTTCCGCCTCTCCTTACTTCCCCAGCTAACCCTTCCATTCCCCTAATTCCCTTCCCCAGCAATCACTTCCATTCCCCTACAGACACGCACTACCCCAGTAGCCCTCCCTTCACTTCCATCACTAGCCTCCCTCACTTCCAATCATTTCCCCTACTTCCCCTGACTTACCCCAACTTTCCATATCTCACCTAATTTCCCCTCACTTTCCCTGATTCTCCTTCCCTTATCACCCCACAACACAGTTTCCATAACTTCCGGTGCTCTCACTTCAGCTCGTTTACCCTACTTCCCCTCTCATCACTTCCCCAGATAAAACTCTCCTCCCCCTAAATTCCTTCCCCAGCTATTACTTTCCTTCGAGTATGCACCCGCATTACCCTACTAGCCCTCCCAAATTTGTCTTGCTTCCCCTTTCCTCCGGACCCCTACTTCCTCTCCCCTACTTCTCCTACAACCCTTTCCCTCATTTTCCCTCTATCACTCCTTTTACTTCCCCTTACAAAATTTCCCCTCACTTCCCCTACCATCATTTCTCCTCACTTTCGCTACTACCGCTTTTCTCACTTCCCCTCACTTCCCCGCATCTTATTTCCCCTGCATTTCCCTTCTCTTACTTCCCCTAAATCCCCTATCCTCATTTCCTTTCCACGAAAGAAGGTACGACGGACGGACGGACACTAGACCGAAACTATATGGGTTTCGGCCCGGTGGTATGAAAACCTAATAGAAGAATTTCAGATTAAAATTTAGTAGTTTTAAATTTATTTACTCATTTCAACCAGAAAGACCATATGAGATGAATAGCCAATCCAAAAGGAATAATTCTCAAGAAGACAATTGAATTTTCGCCAAAAAAATATGACTTTTAAACGAAATACTTGAACTTTAAACAAAATAATTAAATTTTCAACAAGACAATTGAATTTTTGAGATAAAATATGACTTTTTAACCAAATATTTGAATTTTCAACCAAATAATTAAATTGTCAACAAAATAGTGGAATTTTTAATCAGATACTCACACTTTCTACCTCAAAAGATGAATTGTAAACCAATAGTTACATTTTCAAGCTAAAATGACGAATGTTCCAGAAAATAGTAGACTTTTAAACCCAAAAAGATAAATTTTAACAAAAAAGTTCATTTTCAATCAAGACAGATTTTTTAGTCGAGAAGGAAGTGAAATTTGCACTTTTAACCAAAAAAGATTAAATTTCTACTGAAAAGTAGAATTTTCAACCAAAAAGGATGACTTTTTAACAAAATTACTGACAAGAATATTATATAAGGGTAACCGCAAAACTTCATTTTTAAAATTCCCTAGTTTTCCCCTGATCATTTTTTATTTGCCCTAACCATTAATTTTCAAAGACCAGAATCTTAATTTTGTAACAGTATTAACACAGAATTTTTTATAAACGGAATAAAACGATTTCAAATTAAAATTGTTAAATTTTAAGTTTCTAATCCTTGACTTTTCCCTGATTTCCTGGGTTTCCCTAACCTAACGCCACAATGAATCAATAATAATTAATTAATTATTAAAGTTACACCAAAAAGTTTAATTTTTCGACGAAAAAAGATGACTGTAACCCAATAATAGTTGAATGTTCAACAAAAATAATTATAGTTTGAAATGAGCAGTTGAATTTTTTACCAAATAGCTGAATTTTCAACCAAGAAGAGTAATTTTCTATGAAAAAAATAATTCTCTACAAAATACACGAATTTTCCACCAACTACTTGAATTTTCAACAAAAAAAGATAATTATTCAACCAAAAATGGCATAGTTAAATTTTCAGTTTAAAACATTGCATTTCCTAAAAAAAAAAAACTTAGTTTAAGGCAACAAAAAAAAAAAGAATTTTCAACAAAATAAATGAATCCTCGACTAAATAGATAATTTTTGAACAAAAATGTTAATTTTCTACCAAAAATACAATTTTTTAACAACACATAACTTTTAAACTGGAAAAGATGAATTTTAAACAAGAAAGTTTGTTTCCAATCGAAAAAGATAAATTTTCAATCAAATAGTTCATTTCCTAACTAAAAAAGATGAATTCAGCAATAATAAAATCGTTAAATTTTCAGATTAAAAAACTAATTTAAAAAATAAAACGAATTTTCCACAAATTAAAGTCAACTTAAGAAGGAGAATTTTTAACAAAATAGTGTAATCTTCAACTAAAATAATGAATTTTCAACAAACAAGAATGATTTTTGATCGAATTAGAAGATTTTTGAACAAAATACATTAATTTTCTATCAAATAATTGAATTTTCAACTTATAAATGATACATTTTCAATCAGAAGGGGTTTGTAACAAAAAATCAAAAAAATCTTTTATATAAAATTATAATCGGAGATAATAATTATCAGGGGCGCAACAACAGTCAAAAAACGGATCATTTGTGATCCGTCTGATAATTTGGACACCCACACATATATTGAACGTTTTTTTTCAATAATTAGTAAAACTTTAAATATTAACAATGGAAAATTCTTCAATTTTTAAGTTCTGCAATTAAAAAATATTCAATATTTAATCTGTATAATAGAAAATGATAAGTTTATTTTTCTTTTTGAAATAGTTCCATTTCGAAGTTATAACATTTAAATTTATGAATTTTGAAGATTTAATTTTGAAATTTATTCAGTTTTATATATTTGCAGATGAAAATTCTTCAGTTGTTAACAGTAAAAATAACAGCGTTGATTATTTTTTCAAAATTCTTATAATTTTATACATATGTAACATACTTTTTCTTATACAAAAAAAACGAATTGTAATAATTCAAGTGTCTGAAAATATTTGAAAAATTACGAGGGGAGATATAAAATGGTAAAAAAATGTGTTACGTAATTTATGGATACTCTCTGAGTGTGTTTTAAAAAAATGTATTGTTACAATTTTCCAGTTTAATTGAAGTCTTTCATGAGTAGATAAATGAAATGTTGGAAGATAAGATTTAAAGGGAAATTGATCAGAGATTGGTTCATATGGAGCAATAAAATGGGGACGATGGATTGGAGAAATGTCGAAGGCTTTTGCCTCATGAGCAATTTTCCCTACCGGTAACCGCTTATATTTAACTATTATCGAATCATTATTTATTCGTCATTCGACTACTGATTTCCTGTCGTGCTCGAGGGTTCTATTGAAGTTCAATAGAAACCACGAAGAGACCGGGATTACCTATTTTAAACTAATAATGTGCTCAAAATGAGCTACCAACCATATTACGTATATCAGACGCTTCA
>CAKNYM010051493.1:69913-155141 GCA_932195095.1 Andricus curvator
AAGTCAATTACACTGCGGTTATTTCCTTTACACCAAGTGTACGTGTGTTTTTCAGGATTTATTGTACTTACTGAATACTGAAATACTAAATTGAATTATGTTTAACTAGTTGAATAAATTTCAATTTACCTAATTCGACATGGTGGAAAAAAATGGTCTATAATATTATGGTAAAATACCGTGAAGTTATGACTCTAGTAAATTGTATTTTTTAATATTTATTGTCCTTATTGAACACTGAAGAACTTAAACAAATAGTTTTCAATCAGATGGATTAATTTCAATTTACCTAATTAGACATAATAGGGAAAAAATATATTTTTTTAATATTATGTTAAAATATCCTACAGTTATGTCTTTAGGAAATTTCATTTTCTAATATTTATTGTCCTTATTAAATACTCAAATGCTGTATAGAATGATGTTTAAATTAAAGAATAAATTTCAATTTACCCAATTCGACCTGGTAAAAAAGTCTTTTTTTTCTAAATTTTGGTAAAATATCCTCAAGTCATGACTGCGGAACATTGCATTTTTCAAGATTTATTGTCCTTATCATACACTGGAAAACTAAATTGAATTCTCTTTAATTATATGAATAAATTTCAATTAAACTAATTTTTTTGAGGATTTATCATCTTCATTAAAAACTGAAAACTGAATTGAATTATGTTTAATTAGGTAAATAAATTTTAATTTACTTAAAATTAGGAAGTGTGTCTTCAAAATCTGGAGATTACTCAAAATTTTATATTGAAAACCTAAAAATTGGTATTTATTTTTTCAACATCTTACTGTAAATTAATTTGCACTGATAACATCAGCTTTAGAGAAATACAAGTTATAAAGATTAATTAATATCTCTAACTTATTTAGTACCTGAGGGTCCAGTTTTTCTCCATTCGGATTATTAATCCGGTTTATTCCTGATGCAGAAATGATTTTGAAGTTCATTTTTTTTTAAATGTAAGCCAATGAAATTTAAGCCGATTTTTTTTAATTTCACGAATTTGCTATTAAAGTTGAAAAAGGACAACAAATCACAATTTTTCTACTTTGTGGAGTCACTTTTTTTCTTCCAGAAGTATAATATTAGCAGGAAAAATATTGCCATTCAACAACAATTATAATTTTTATGAACAATTTTTATTTACAATTTTTATAAGCAATTTTTATAAATAAATTCACTTCTAGCGCATTTTTATCAAGAAAATGTTTCTTTTCTGCGGGATCTTTCATTTTCATCTCAAGAATATTATTATCATACAAAAGATTTCCATCTGGTTTAACTTTTATCTAATTGTAAGTAGTTGAATTTTTAACGAAAAAACGGGAATTTTCAAAAAAATAGATGAATTTTCTACTAAAATTCTGATCCTTCGACGAAAAATGAATTTTTGACGAAGTAGTTTAACCTACAACCAAGTAGTTGAATTTTCCACCAGAAAGGATGAATTTTTAACCACGGAGATGATCTTCCTACCAAACATACGAATTTTTTAACAAAATATATGAACTTTCAATCAAATAGTTGAATTGTCAACTAAAAAATTTAAATTTTCAATTAAGAATGAAATAGTTAAATTTTTAGTTAGCCAAAAATGCAATAGTTTGATTTTCAAATAAAAAATTAATTTTCAACCAAATAGTTGAATTTTTAACCAAATCGTTGAATTTTCAACCAAATAGTTGAATTTTCAACTAAAATGGTGAATCTTTAAACAAGCAAAATAGTGTATTATGCCACATGTGCGTAAAATGCGGGTTTACACACGCGATCACCACAAGTGGGTAAATGGTACGCAGATGTTGCATACTATATTTTTTGA
Source organism: Andricus curvator (assembly GCA_932195095.1). Classification (NCBI taxonomy): domain Eukaryota; kingdom Metazoa; phylum Arthropoda; class Insecta; order Hymenoptera; family Cynipidae; genus Andricus; species Andricus curvator. The sequence continues at coordinate 71,743 of CAKNYM010051493.1, forward strand.
CACAGTGTGCATAAAAATGCGTTTTTACACACCCATATGAGTGCGTCAAACGTGCATATGAGTGCGTGAAAATAAGCCGTTTTACGCACTCATATGGGTGTGTAAAAACGCATTTTACGCACACTGTGTCAAAAAATGAATTTTCAACAAAGATGTTCAACTTTCACCCAAGTATATGAATACATTTTCAAACCAGAAGATCAATTTAGTACGAAACAGGACGAACTTTCAACAGAATAGTTGAATCCTTGAAAAAAAACGGATTATTTTCAACCAAATCGTTGCATTTTTAACGGAAAATAATGAAGTTTCTAACAAAAAAGATCAATTTGCAAACCAAAAAGAGGAATTTTCAACAAAAGAGTTTAATTTCCAACAAAGAAATATTTGTCAGTCAAGAAAGAAAAAAAATTAAACCAAATTGTTGAATTTTCAAACCCAAATATGAATTTTTTATAAAACAGTTGAATTTACAACAAAAAAGGTAATTTTTTACCAAAATAGTTGAATTTCAATCCCAACCCTTATGAACCCTTTCCATTCATAAGGGAAAGACGAATTTTCGCGTTGAGAAATTAAAAATGTTCTATGTTCAAAAATGCGATATACGTGAATTTGTTTATAATAATAACAATTGTTGGAGGCCATTTTTTTTTTAAATTTGAAAATTCTATGTACGGCTCTTCATAGTATTCGGAAAGTCGAATTGTCAAAGTTATATCATTTTCAAAATTCAAAAAAATGGAAGAAAATGAAAATTTTAAACCAAAGAACGCACGATATGAAAAAAGTCTGGAAAAAAAGAACGTTTCATTTTGAAAGTCCTATAAGATTATCATAACAACTTTTCAAATTTTCCTGATAAATCTGCAAGATACAAAAAAGATGTGTAGTTAAAAATTTCGCACTTAGAAAAGATCTACAAATATGTTGTTAATAATGTTTTTATATGACGCGTGGTTTTTTTTTTTAGTCGTGAAAAATAACATAAAAAATGTAAACAATCAAATTTTTGAAAAACCAACACAAGATTTGTAAAAAAAAGAGACAAAAGTTGTTCACCCAAAAGAGGTCTACAAAATTGTTCTGGATCATTTTTTGATGGGGTGCCCAGTTTTTGTTTTAATAATAAAAAAAAACATTGAAAATTTAAAAAATTAAGCTTTTGGAAAACCAACACAAGATTTGACAAAAATGAATAAACAAAAGTTGTTTTCTCAAAAGAGATCTACATATTTGTTTCCGATCATGTTGGTTTTAAACGTAAAAAAATACATCAAAAATGAAAAAATTAAACTGGATAAAGGGCACAAGGTACGAAAAAAAAAATTAATAGAAAAGAGTTGTCCACCGAAAAAAAGATCGATAAATTTTTTAATAATTATGTTTTGAGAAGACGTGTAGTTTTTGTTTTAATCGTGAAAAATGACATTACAAATAAAGAAATTAAATTTTTGGAAAAAAGACACAAGGTACAATAAAATGTTTAATAACAAAATTGTTTGCCTAAATTAAATCTCAAAATTTGCTTTTGACCTTATTTTCGTACGAGATGCCTGATGAGAATGTGTTCGTTAAAGCCAAGGGAGCTTTAACATAAGAGAATTCACATTCACTAAATTACAGTTCTTGATTGTTTGAACTTTAACTTTAAAAGTCCTATACAAAAATGTGGGCAAGGTACAATGAGCTGAAAATAAAAAATGTCTATGCTAAAAAATGTGAAATAAGTGGGTTTGTTTATAAAATTTTTTTATAACAATATCAGTTGTTGTTGAATGGTAATATATTATATCAAGCTATTATCTTGAGATTAAATAAGATGATGCAGTAGAAAATAAAAAGATTCTATGTAGATAATTGCGATATAACTGAATTTCTTTATAACAATTATTTATAACAATGGCAGTTGTTCTCATTTAGTTCCCGATCATGATTAGTTATTACTTGCACGCAATTCAGCAACGAAATCAGTATAAATAATATTCAAACACAGGAAATTTGAAAATTTCCGGGAATTTTATGTATTTGTTGGTACTTTTACCATATATATATATATATACCATTAAGCCATTTCCCTTTCGGCGAGCCTCAAGGGGTAAGCGTGACACTACCCGATTCGGGTAGTGTTTCTAGGTGGATAGTTTCTTGTAGTAAATAACTACAAGTGTGGGCTCACCACACCCACCACCGCCAACAGCAACGCAGTAGTATCAGACGGTCACCCATCCAAGTACTAACCGCGCCCAACACTGCTTAACTTCAGTGATCTAACGGGAACTGGTGTTTCCAGCGTGGTATGGCCGTTGCCATAAATTTCCACAATTTCCAGAAAATTGGTTTTTATTGTCAAAGAACAAAGTTGAAAATTTGTTACATTTAAAAAAATAAACGATCCCCTTTTTCAACTACTTATGTTTATGTCAAACATTATGGAATTAGTAAGCCTCACAAATAATATCCAACAGGTTGCACTATTCAAAAAAATTAGTTTATCTTTATATAAACAAATTAATGAGTGAAAGAGCTAAATTCGAGATTAAAAATACTTGGAGACCTTATTTTTCTATTTTTTGTTCGGGATATACATGAAAACAATATTTAGTTACTATTTTTTTCAAACTCATAGTAATGTCTAATGTTATAAACAAATTTAATAAACAAATGTATATCTTAGCCATTTCAAGCTCAACAATTCGGCCCTTCAACAAAAATGACCAAAAATTTGTCTAGAACAAACAATATGAACGATTTTTTAGTACCCAATAACAATTGTTAATTGTTTACATAAATCTGATGAACAAATACAGACTTTCGTCAATTTTCAAACGGCCAATTTCGTTTTATCAACTGAATAAATCTTCAATTAATTGGAAAAATGTCCTTATGATACTTTATCAGCTAATAATAATTATTTATTTCATAAACAATTTTATAAACAAATTCACAACTTGACTTCTTTTGAATAAATGGATGTTCTTTTTTGTTTCGAAATCGACTGCCAGTGACCCAGAAAGGACCTTATTCATTAGCAGACTTTGTCACGTGAAAATTTTTGTTATTTATTGACTTAAATTTTATAAACAAAATACAGATTTTCGTCAATTTTCAACCGGCAGATTTCGTTTCTGCAATGGATTTAACTCTAAATAACTTGGCCATGACCCATTTTAATCTATAATCCCAAATATCTTCTAAACTACCTCATCAACATAAAAAACGGTTCACACAAAAGTTGACCAAGACATAGGGGGCCATTTAACTGTATCATTTATTTTGACCTTGAGGTCAACTGTCAAGGTCATTTCAAGGTCAAGACGATTTTTTCAAATGGAAACCACTATTTTTGACTGCAGATTTGAATAGAGCGGAAAATTTTACGTCAAAAATGTATTATTTTTTTTGTGGCCTTGAAGAGGTTAAAAAACAAGGTCAAATGTACAAAAACTATCAGATGACTTTTTTCTGAATTTACGTGGTTTTCTGGGTAAAGCAAACGTTTAACATGCTTCAAAAAAGCGGATAAAATGTAAAAATGTGAATCACCTTGTCAACCACGACCTTCAGGTCAATTTTCAAGGTCATTTAAAGGTCATGGCGATTTTCTAAAAATAGAAATCCCTATTTTAGACTGCGGACTCGTAAAGAACGGGAAATTTTACGTGAAAATTGGTATTTGAAATCTTTTATGTTGACCTGCAGAAGCTCATAGCAAGGTCAATTATTTAAAAAGCGCTTAGAAGCTTTTTTTTCAATTTACTGGTTTCCTGTGCAATCTCAACGTTGTAGGTGCCTTTAACAAGTACAAGATAAGTTGCACAAATTTCGACGACCTTGACTAAATTGACCTTCAAGTGTCTATTCCAGGTTCATGAAGGTCAATGTCATTTTTTGAAATAAAAAAGTTGCAAAAAATGAAAGCATCTTGACTTTACTTTTAGCGTTACCCGGAAACAACGACGTGGACGTAGTAAATTCTGTTCCCTTCGGGGTTCTTGACTTCGTTGTTCCTTGGTAATGCTAAAAGTAAATCAAACTTTGACAAAAAAGCTTTTCAGCGCTTTTTAAATAATTGACCTTGATATGACCTTCTGCAGGTCAACATGAAAGATTTTCAAATACCAATTTTTACGTACAATTTCCCGTTCTTTACGAGTCCGCAGTCTAAAATAGGGATTTCTATTTTTAAAAAATCGTCTTGACCTTTAAATGACCTTGAAAATTGACCTGAAGGTCGTGGTTGACAAGGTGGTCAAGGTGGTTCACATTTTTACATTTTATCGACTTTTTGAAAGCATTTTAAACGTTAGCTTTACCCAGAAAACCATGTAAATTCAGAAAAATAGCATCTGATCGTTTTTGTACATTTGACCTTGTTTTTTGACCTCTTCAAGGCCACAAAAACAAAATTTCCATGATACATTTTTGACGAAAAATTTTCTGCTCTATTCAAATCCGCAGTCAAAAATAGGGGTTTCTATTTGAAAACATCGTCGTGACCTTGAAATGACCTTGAAAATTGACCTCAAGGTCAAAATCAATGATACAGTTAAATGGCCACCTATTTCCTGGTCAACTTTTTTTATAAGCCGTTTTTTACGTTGATGAGGTAGTTTAGAAGATATTTGGGATTATAGATTAAAATGGGTCACCCTCTATATTTCTTATGTTTCTTTATTATTGCCCCACAATTGCTTTTTTTATAAACAATTTCACTGAAAAAATAGGCAATTTTGTTATTTTCAAAGAGTAAACAGCCGTTTGTTTAAACAATTGAAATTTTACTGTTTATTAAATTAAACAACAAAATTTTTGTCGCTTGACAAAGTCTACTAATAAATAAGGTATAAATGTGTCGATTTTGTCGATAAAAATCTCGATTTCGTAAAACAAGGACATCTATTTTTTGATGTCATGTTGTGAATTTTTTTAAATTATTGATGAAATAAGCAATAATTGTACGTTAATGAAGTGTCATAATGAAAGGATTTTTTCAAGTAATTTAAAATTTATTTAGTTGAAAAAACTAAATCTGTTGGTTGAAAATTGATGAAAATCTGTATTTGTTTTTCAAATTTATCTAAACAATTAACAATTATTACCAGGTAATAAAAATCGTACATATTATTTATTCTAGGAAAATTTTTCATCAATTTTGTTCAAGGAGCGAAGTGGTTAGAGCGTGAAATGGCTATGATATGCATTTGTTCATTTAATTTGTTTACAAAATAAAAAATCACTTTGGGTTTTAAAAGAATAGTACCTAAGCATTGTTTCACGTACATCTTGAACCAAAATTTAAAAAATAAAATCCCCAACTTTTTTTATTCTTCAAGTAGCACTCATTAATTTGTTAATATAAAAAAAAACATTTTTTTTAATGATACAACCTGCGGAATATTATTTTTAGGGCGTGCCTCTATAGATTTCATGATGTTTCATATTAATATAAGTAGTTTGGAAAAAGGTGATGGCTTATAAAAAAATATTAACATTGTTAAATAAGAAATTAATAAAAACAAAATGAAAAAATCTGCTTTAATAGATCTCTTCGAAATTTAACTATTCTATGAACAAGAAATTGTGAAATATCTGTGTATCAGATATGTATTCATTAGAGTATAAAAAAACAGTTAGGGTATATCTTACTCTTTTTTGTGAAACTAAACCAGAAAAATCCTCAGTAATTTGACTACTATAATATACTCGGAAAATTTTTAACAACACCTCGTTAGAACGCAATTAAAACGTATGTTCGTTTCGCATTAAGGCAGGTCTCGCAAAAAAAAAAAGTTTTTGTATATCTACAATCCACATATATGTATCTTGACGTACGTAAATAAAAATGTTCGTCTGGGATTCCCACGCATTCGACTTTTTTGTTCAAACGATCGACAAGCTCGTTATCTCTGGATGTGAGACCGTGAAACTTATTTGAATACACCAATTGTGGTATTTTATGCTCAACATGTGATCGAAAAAGTCGATAAAAAAATAAAACAACAACATTGTTGCGACTTTAATAAAAGCGGTAGAGGGATAATACTATTTCGATATCATTATTAAAATACAGTACTTTACTGGCAGATATAATAAAGTAATAATAATAATAATAAAATTATGATTTGAAAAGGGTGATTATGTACAAATTAATAACATTCGTAGAAAATAAGTTTTTTTTTTGTAAAAAACGTGATAAAGTAAAAGAAGATCAATTTCTCCGTGAAAAAAGGCATTTAAAAAAATGATTACTTGCAGAAATTTGAAATATTATTGGAGAAAATTATATTTATACTCATTTGAATCAATAAAAAAAGGACAGACCGCGAGAATGGAACACGCAACGTTCCGGCTATAAAGCCGAAGCTCTACTGCCTAAGCTACAAGCCGATTTTGTCGTCAAACTCTATATGGCGTATGGCGAATATTTCAAAGTCGATTTTCTCGAAAACGGCGAAAAAGCTTACATTACTGCTTTGGCAAATAATTAATACTCAGCTATCATTAAAAAAAATTTTTACCAAAACTAAAAAAAACTAATTCTGTGCATTTCCATTTCAAGTTCATTTATGTTTCATAAAATTAATTCCTCCTTAATAAAATTAATTTTTTTAAATAAAATTAATTACTTTTTCATTTCTTTCAATAAATGCTGTAAACCTATTCAATGAACTCATGTAATCGATGTTTAAATTGGTATGCACCGTCCCGAAAGCCTACGATTAATTTTATTTTAATTGGCGAAATATTTTGTTGTTGTTATGTAATAACAAAAATTATAGAAGACCTTGATTATTTAATAAATAAAACCTAAACTTTCTAGAAAGTTTAGGTAGTGTGTTAGTTTAGTTTACTCGAAATTAACAATTTTAAACAAAAATGATCATCCAGATTTTCAATATTAAACAATATTTTAGGTGATGTTAGCATTTGGCATCACAAATGGGTATTTTTAATAAAAAATTATTGGATTTCAATGATTAAAAATTTTTCAACAGTTTACGCTTTTCCGATTTCTTAACGTTTTTTACTGGAAAAGTTTCAGGATAGTCTTTTTCATCAGAAATTATTGATATTTTCAACAGAAGATTATTAGATTTCAAAAAATATTCAAAACAGTTTCAACAGCTTTAGGTTATGTTGGCGTTTTACATCGAAAATTGGTATTTTCAAACAAAAATGATTAAACTTTGAACAAGATAAGAAATTATTCAACAATTGTCGTTTATGTTAGTGGTTTTTGTCAAAACCTAGTATTTTTAATTTTAAAAAACATAAGATTTATATCCATTGATTTTTGTTTAAAATAATATCGTTTATAGGTTTGAAAAATTTTCGGATTGTGTTAGTGTTTTTTCTTGTAAATTCAAATTTTTGATAAAAAATCATTAGATTAAAAAGAAAACTCATCAATTTTAACAATTTTAAGTGACGTTGGTGTTTTGCGTCGAAAAATGGTATTTTCAAAGAAAAATGATCAAAACAAGATTTGGAATCTTTTAACAATTTTGGTTTATGTTAGTTTTTTTCGTCAGAAATTAATATCAAATTTTTTTTAATCGTAAGATTTAAATCCGATGATTTTTGTTGGAAATAATAAAGTTTATAAGCATCAAAAAATTTCGGATTTTTTGAGTGTTTTTCGTTAACATTAATATTTTTATTACAAAATCATTAGATTTCAAAGAAAACTCACAACTTTAAAAAAATTTTAAGTTACGTTGGTGTTTTACATCGAAAAGTGTATTTTCAAAGAAAAATTCGAAAAAGATTTAGAATCTTTTAACAATTTTGGTTTATGTTAGTGTTATTTGCCGAAAATTAGTATTTTTAATTTCTAGAAAATCATAAGATTTAAATCCAATGATTTACATTAAGAATAATAAAGTTTATAAACTTCAAAAAATTTCGGACTTCGTTAGTGTTTTTCTTTGGAAATGGACATTTTGATTAAAAAATCATTCGATTTTAAAGAAGATTCATAATTTTTGAACAAGTTTAGGTTACGCTGGCGTTTAACATAAAAAATTGTTATGTTTAAACAAAAACCATTATAATTAGTATTAGTATTTTTCGGCAGAAATTGTTATTTTTAATTCAAAAAATTATATTTCAAACATTTCGAAGAAGATTCACAAGGGACCATTCAAAAAACACGTAACGCATTTAGGTGTTACTTATTCTTTGTGTGTTACTCAGCATTTTTCATCGAAAATTCATATTTTTAGTTTAAAAAGTCGTAAGATTTTTTAGATTATCATTATTCATTACAATATCATTTCGACCTGGAATTCATAGTTTTAGGTTTTGTTTTTGGTACTTTTAATAAAAAATCCTTGGATTTCGTCGAAGATAAAAAACCGTAGAATAATTTTAGATTGTGCTCAAGTTTTACACCGGAATTGGTTATAGATTTCAAGAATATTTACATGTTTAGATCAATGTTAGTTTATGTGAACGTTTATCGCCGGAAATCGCTTATTTTGAACAAAAACAGATTTAACAAAGGATTAGCAGTCGTTAACAATTTCTTTATGTTAGTGTTTTTCATCTAAAATTGCTATTTTTAATTTGAAAAATCATCAGATTTCAAAGATTATTTACAATATTTTAACAATATTAGAGGGTACGTTAGCATTTTTCACCAGAAACTGGTTATTTTAAAGAAAAATCATTTCACTTCCAATAGTGATAGTGTTTTGCTCCTTTATTACTCATTTAATGTATTTATTCTTTAGTTTCATTTTTTTAGTGTTTTTCGTCAAAAATTGATGTTCATTTGTGCGTGCTTTTTTTCTAGTATTTTATAGACAATAGATACAATGAAATGTAAACATTTTGTATTTATATTGTATTAAGTTGATGTTTTAATTTAAAAATTGCGTGAGAACAAAAACAATCGTACGCGTATCGCACGTTTTTCTTTTCTAGTATGTAATAAAAAACAGAATATCTCACCAAGTTTTCTTTGGAACAAAAGAAGTATTATAAGAAAGATGAAAATATGATAAATGAAACTGTGAGCAAGATATGACATTCATTATTGTGTTCCTTAAAGTAATTAATGACTGGTCTTAAAGGAGTATTTTACTCTTGAAGTCCTCTTTCTATGAATACTCAGCAGAAATGAAGAATAAAAGAAGATGAAGAAGAAGAAGTAAGAATGGCAGTGAAGAATTTGTTTGATTGGTTCCGAAATCTCTCCATCATCCGCTCGAATAATATTAATATTACCAATTAACATTAATTAATTATTGACTAATTAAAATGAATTCAATCTTAATTGCCAACTATTAAATAACCAAACAACGATCAATTAAATTAACCCAAAACATTTCCCCCGACATCTCGACAGCATTCCATCCAAGTTTGCTCAACCCTCTAAATAAGAAATACCTCTCGGAAATATGTCCCTCTCTCAAAATTCAGTGATCGAGTAAAACATTCCTTAACCCAATGCAAATTTTCCAGGAGTCGAGTCCCATCGTATACAGTAATTACGGTGACTCTTTCTAGCAGGAGTGTGGAACTGTAGACTGTACTCTCCACACTCATAATATTCCCATATCTACCAACAGACACGCACATAACGTCCTAACATCCTAACGTACATCGCAATACACAAGTCTCCCTAGGAAATCCGATTCGCTCTTACAGTTTTTACCCTCCGGTTTTACGACGTGTAGGAGATTATACCATACGCCTTCCCCTTTCGTCCTCATCCTCATCTCGCGTCTCATCTCGCTTCTTAAACGAGGAAGAAAGAGTCAGAAGCAGAAAAAGAGAAAGAGGAAAGGAGAGAAGGGAAATGAGTAAAAGACAGAAGGAGAAGGAGTGAAAGAGAGAAAGAGAAAAAGAGAGACTAAAAGAGAGAAAGAGTGAGGTACATAGCCGGTAGAGAAACCCAAGGGGGTGGAATGGATGAGGGGTGGCTCGACGCGGGTGTAGGGGGTTGGGGGGTCTGCGCTCGCGGGTCGTTATTTTTGTGCCTGCCTCGTCTTTAATTTCTCCCCACCTCCTCTTTTCTTCCTTCGCCACCACCCTCGGAGTATGCACCCCAAACCCCCCGCTTTACCATCCTGAGTCGAGAGCTTCCTGTTGCCCCCACACCCCCGCGTTGCCCCTTCACGAAACGGCCGCGCAAGAAGAAGCAAGGGAGAGTGAGAGAGAGGAAGGAGAGGATGGAGAGAGACGCGGACGCCTGGAGAAAACCGTCGGTGCGGCGGTTGTCTTAGTTCGCTTAGTTCGTATGCATATCTCAGTGGCCTCCACATATTGATTCAGGGCGTCATTACGCTTCGTCTTAGCTCGGCCCACTCCTTCCACCACCACCAGGACCACTACCACTGACATTACCTTTCGAGCCACCCTTAAACCGGCAACCCACCACCCTCCCGTGTGGCTCGCTCCTTCGCCTTCAAATCCCCCCCCCCCCCTCGGATCAGGGGGAGGCTTTGGGGTTGGGGGCCCCAAGCCTCCGCGTCCTCTGTCCTCCGGCAGGCTCGCCTATATCCGTCCACTGATGCTTAAATGTGTACTTTGCACGCGTGTTGGCCGATGAAAGAATCTGAATCGCGAGCCGGTAGTTGAGGAAGAAGGTATTTTGTAGCATGGAGAAGATTTTCCAGTTTACGGTTCGCCTTTCAGAGAAGGAAGCTTGATATTCTCTGAGGTGGAATCTATTTTCATTATTGAAGGATGCACTTGAAATTGGAGCGTTCCATACCCATGTTTTTTGATGATCATTTTCACCAATCCTTTGTAGACCTTTGAGGTGACCTGTGTAGGTGATCTTTGAAGGTCACCTGAACGGGAGAAGCCAGATTGGACGCATGAAAGATCTTTTGAATTCTGCTACTGATTCTACTTCATGATGTGTCGTATCAGGAAGAAGTAGGCTTAAAAGATATCCTCTTTCATTCCTCTTAGTTTCCCAGCACTCTCCTTCAGCTTCCAATTCCTATCAGTTCTCTTTCATCTTTGTTGGCGCTTTCCTCTAATCACATCCTTGATTTCCCAGGAGGTTTCTGCGCGCTTGCTTGTCCAGTTGTCTTCTGTGGTACCCTTGCGTCCATCATTCAGTGAACATGTCCTGCCCATCAAAGTTGCATTAGTTTAATATGAAGGATTGTTTGGGACTATCTAAATGACTATCCAAACTGATCAGACCCAGAAATATAGCGTACCAAGGCATCCTATTGCTGTAACTATGCAGCGTCTGGCGATAACCGTCTTAGATCACTGACGCGCCCGAGAAGCCCCAGTGCGCAGTGATGATTTGCCGCTATGGTCATCCGCAACTTCTCCAACGTCCGCGCTGGCCTCAAGCTGCACGACCCGATCGCTGTAAGACCAAACTCACATTTTAGTCTCGTTCAGCCTTGCGGCAACTACACACAGAGCAGGAAAGATGTTACGAAAATTAATTTCAATTTTTGGAAGAGTTTGGTCAAAAGTCTTTACAAATAGTAATTTCACAGATAAACTTTCTTCTTCAATTTTTCTGGTGAATCATTATTTAAATTGAATCCTAATAAGCGCAAGACTTTGTTCGTTAGAAAATTCTATAGTACTTACTTCGTTTGTTTAAAAAAATTGGAACGATATGAATAATTTTGAATAATTTTAAATAATTTGTGCAGAAACTATAGACTGTAAAAATTCTACTTCACAAATCTTCAACCAATTATTTTTATTGAAATTTGAAGAACAGAGTTGTAGTAAATATTTTCATCAACAAAATAAGCTATTGACCAATTCCAGTTCAAATCAGGCAAAATTTCAAGAAGAGTGTAGGTCATGCATGACACTTTTTTGACACCACGATCATGGTGTCAAAATGGTTTTTAATTTGGATATATAATTCTAGAGTCAAAAGAAAGACACAATGTTTCACAGTTTGACCAGAAAATTTTATTTTTATTTTTTACGATAATTTTATGGATACCTGTTTAGGTATACCAAACTTAGGTATACGGGATTTCATGTTTTATGCGACGTCGGAATTTTTGTTGTTTCAATTGAACATAAAAAATTTTTCTAAATAACAAAATGGCGGCGCTTTCTCTAAAATTCTAGAAAGTGGATTTTCTCACAAAAGCTGCCTTAAAAATTTGTATATTTTTAGAAATAGATGGTAATATGTACTAAAAATCTCCTGATTTATGCTCTTCGTAAACTACTGCTTTACATTTAAAAACATTATTTTTGACCAAAATTGAATTTTTTCGGAAAAAATGAAAGGTACAATAAATGTTGAGATGAAATTTTACACTTCTGGAAAAGTTCTACAAAAAATATACATGGCTCTTTTGTGATAGCTTGCATCGTTTACAAGAAAAAATCAAAAACTATATTTTAAAAAATGTGGCCCTAACAACGGTTTAGCCTGCAAAAACTTTTTAAAAATATTGAAAAAAAAATATGGGATTTCCCTGAGAATCTTCTTGTCATGTTTTCGAAATTTGATGTAAAGAATAAAGAAGATTTTCTAGAAAGCCACACCTTTTATATTTTTCCCCTTATTTGTTTTACAGTTTATGTTTGTCTATCAGTCTTATGGGACATTAACCATTTTTGAAGAAGAGATATTTTTTTTTCATTAAATTTTTTGTTCTCATAAACGATACAAGATATCAAAAAAGAGCGACAGGTATTTTTCAAAGAATTTTTCTAGATGTGTCAACTTTTATATGAACATTTTTTTGTACTTTTCATTGTTCCAAAACAAAAAAATCAATTTTCAAAAATAATTTGTTTCAATGTGAAGCAGCAGTTAACCAAAAACGAAACTCAGAAGATATGTAGTACATATTACCATCTATCTCTGTCAAAAAAATAAAATAAAATTTAAAAGTGGGGTTTTTATGAAAATGGACTTTCAAGATATACAAAATCCTCCATTTTGTGATTTTTTTTCAAATTTGGAATATATTTTTCAGTCTTTTTTTCAGTATTTGCAGGTAATCTTCGAATGATTGTAACAAATAAAAAAAATGTTGATCACATTGTGAAATACGTGTTCCTTTATTTTTACCATCATTCTGCTTCACTAAGGTGGACCTCTCTGTCTGATTTTGAAATGGAATTGGTGTATTGTTTATTAATATTGGATAAAAATCACTATTATTTTGTAAGTACAGAGAAAAATACGAAATGTTAAATAAATATCATTATATAAATAATTTTGGTTCAAACTAATTTTTTCTAAGGAGTGTATTGCTGCCTCTTCCAAAATGCTTGACATTAATTTTAATTTTTAAAAAATTCATTATTATTCTACGTAATTATGTATAAATTTGTTAATTTCTCTATGAAGATTTAATTTTGGCATAAACTCGAAATTTTCTAATTTTATTCGGAAATTGTTTAGAATTTTTCGTAAATACTAATTTTAGTACAAAATCTCACGAATTAGTACAAAATCGTAATTACTATTTAAGTTTTCAAAATCTAAATTTAATTCCTAGGTATTTTGGTTTTTAGCCACGATTATTCCGCTAAATACAGGGACCTGTCCGAAATCACCACACTCATATCCTTTCGTTTTTGTTAATTAAATCTTTGTTATCATTCTACGGAAGTACCATTTTTTCATAAACAAACTTCGACTTTAAATAATATATAAATAATAAATCAAAAGATTTTAATTTTAATATATTTTTGCCATTAATCATTGGAATTTAATACGAAATTGCATATCAGGAGTAATTTAAATTTCTTTTACAGCCAGTTTATTATTTTAAATTGTAAAAAAGTGAATAGGAATATTGTAAATGTACAAATTATAGGTTTAAACATGACAAGTATTGGAAACTATTACTTAATAGTGTGCACTGAATAAAAGCAAGGTTCATAAATCATCTCATCAATTCCTCGACCCTTATATCCTCCCTTAACACTCGATCGAACTCCCCCTAATATTAAAGATATTATACACTTGACCTATTCCCTCTCACTCACGTGTACCCTAAACATGATTTATTTATTTGCCTTATATCCTGATTGTATCAAATTGTTACATTTGAATGCATTTATTATTCATTCGCGGAATAATATGAATTTACATTAATTTTATACCTTAATAAAATTCCGCGAAGAACTGTAAAAAATTGTTTGTGAAATTAAATTTCCTCTGAATAATTGGAAAATCAGAAAGTTAGAATTTATTAATTATAATTTAATTGGAAATTGGAATTCTCAGTGATTAAAATCGAGTCATTAAAATTGTTCTATTTCTGGGTTACAAATTTTTTCAATAAAAAAATCTCGTAATGATAATACTTATAAACAACAGTTTTGAAAGAGTTTTGAAATTAATTATTTATATTAGTTTTTCAATCCAAATTCTGGAATGAATTTTTGTATACATTATTATTTTTAAAGTAAATTTTATGATATTTGAAACTTTAAAAAATATGTGATATATGTTATATTTTGAACACAAAAATTATCGTAGATATTTTGCACAATATATAGTTAGAGTTTTTTCATTAATTTTCAACTTAAATAATATTTATTAATTACTTTTCTTTACATTGAACTATAATTACTCCATAATTAACTAGAAATTCAACTTTTGTTTAAAATACTTTCGGCTGCATGAGAGATTAAGTCAACCCCGGTTGGTGCCTCCACCTGTAAAATTAGTTGTGAACTTGCTTATTCCACATTGGTTGGTAAACCTTTCATTTAAAAATAACAAAAAATAATAAATAAAATTATTTCTTAAACATTCTAAACTTTGAATATTTAAAATTATTTAATATAAAGTTTATAAATTTTTCTAAACTCTTAAACAATATTTCATAATTGTTTTCAGGAGCGACTGAAAAATCCCGAAAAATAAAATTTTCAAAGCAGAAAATTCCTGAAATTATAAAGATGCTGAAATATAAAATTCTTGACTTAATAATGATCAAAAAATTATATTCCCGATAGTTAATAATATTACCAAATTTGAAAATTCTCGAATAATAACATTTCCAACAGAAAACAGCCGAATTACAAAGTATCCGACACTGTAAAATTCCCAACATTATAAAATTTCCTAATTTAAAGAATAACATTTTTGAGGCGACTAAAAAAACCTTGAAAGTAAAATTTCCCACGCTGTGAAATTCCTGAAAAAGAATTATAAATTTGGTGACTTTGAACAATTAAAAAATGGTTTTTGAATCAATATTATTTATCTAATAAAAATACAATAATGAAATATTATGATCAAAGCAATTTTTTAAAATGTCAAATTTATTTTTTTAAATTATTGTTTAAATTTAAAATAACAATTATTGAAGAAAAATTCTCAAGGAAAGTTTGTTTTTGAACATGTCCATAGAAGTTTTTTTTAAATTATTGCTCTTGTAATAAAACTCTTGTTTTTGTATTATTGTTTTGCATTCAGAAATATTTTTCAAAATTATTGTTAACTCACATTCAAACATTAATTAAAAATATATACATTGACTATCAAAACAACATTGTTTTGATGAAAATATTTGATTATTGTATTTTTGATGAATAAATACGATTTATTAAAAAAATAATTTTTTCAATTGAATAAATTCGATAATTTTCTGGTGTCGGGAATTTTTCAGTATCGGATATTTTATAATTCGGCAATTTTCTTTGGGAAATTTCATTATTTGAGAATTTTCCAAGCTGGGATTTTTATATTTCGGAAATTATCGATTTAGAATATTTTCAATCCCCGTGTGGAAAAATGTTCTGGCACTGACCAGGCCCAGACCAGACCGTCTGGTAATTTTATCAGTTATATATGGTAACTTTCCATAAATAACCGAAGAATTCTGTTATCTGCAACCAAAATGTCCTCACAGTTTTTACGGTGAGTGGGTTACTAATCATAAAATGCGAGCTCATAGATGTATAATTTTCATTATTAACCTTTGACGTCACTTTTCAGTCCCTAGGGAGTAAAAAGTAGAGCTTCAGCGCTGCGTCATAGGCGTTGAAAAGGGTCAAAATCATGCATGTGTCATAAAATTTAACTTTTCTTATTAATGATTAAAATATTTTGTAGAAAATTCTCCCTTTTGGCTTGAGAATTCAACAATTTAGTAGAAAATAAAAATTCAATGCACAGTGAGATGATTGTGACAGATAAGGTCGAACCTAATCTGTCCTGAAGGGAATCAAGTAAATTTTATTTTCAAATATCATTTTTATTCTAGTAGACAAAAAATCGATTTTTTTATAAACTCCTTTCAGAATATTTTTGTAATGCCTAATGATTTTTTTATTTCCTTATCAAACTAATAGTGTGGTATTGAGGTAAACGTCCCAGTAATCGTGACCATAAGAGATTTCGTTGACTTCAAATATTTAGAAAATTGTTTTGGAAGGATTATTCAAAAAATTATTGGTACTGATTGAAGCATTAAACATCCTAGAATATTATAAAAATTGTTTTTACATTATATTTAATATTACTTTTTATTTATAAACAATTAAGAGTCAAAAAGCACCGATGTCCCAGTTATTATATGCAGTATAGATTAATGTTAGCTAATGAAAAACTACTCAATAAATATGAACTTCACTGAAAAATTATAATAAACTAAAAAATTGATAATGAAATCACTAATGTCAAGCCAATATTACATCCCCCCTTTTTTCAGTTTTATGCACTAGAAATTTATGTAACGATTACTGCTCACAGTGACAAGTCAGTTCTCTGATTTCATTTCACGCCTTTTGAAAATAATTAAATTATTATTTGTAATGAAATATGAAAATAAAATTTTGACAGAGTCGTCCTAGTCTTCGTGACCGGTCACGATTACTCGAGCAACTATGCTTTTGAAACGTCCCTATATTCGTGACCGATATTTCTCGAACGAGAAGGTACTAAATGAAGATTTTATTAATTTTATAAAACAAAAATTATTTTTTATTCAAAAAAAAAATCATTTTCGTCTCGATCAAGTAATTTCTTGACATATTAAAAGCTTAAGCAAAGAAGCGCCTTTTCTAATCTAAATGTTAAGCTATTTTCCACGTTTCACGATTCATCGCCAGCGGCAATACAAATTAATTTGTTTACCCATGTGTACTATTTGTATAACAAAAAACTGATTTCGTTTCCACAACAAGCACTGTTCAGACTTACTTAAAAATATTTTAGGATTGTATTTTTATGCGGAAAATACTTACTTCTGGCGTTTACAGCTCAAAACTCACGATTACTGGGACCGTCCCGATTACTGGGACATCTACCTTAATCTAGAAAAAATAGTATTAGAAAACTAGATGTGCAAGCATTTTTTGATCAAATTGGCCAATCAATTAAAAATAGTAGTGACTTTAATTCTTATATTCGTTAATTAAGGAATTTCACAAGATACTTTCTACTTACACTTGACCATATAATGACATTAAATGTTCACAATATGTAAATTATTTTATAGAATAAGATAACAATCAGACATTCCAAAAATCTCCGCATTTGATTAATTATACTCATAATTCTTGGTATACCTGCCTACAATATCCTGTTAAACATGCTTGGTCATGGGTGTTTTCGCACATGAAACGTGAGATTTCTGCAAGTAATAAGAAATTCAACTTTTCTTTTTTTATTCAAATGAGTTCTTTCATGTCCTTCTGAAATTTACTGGAACATGGGAAAAAATATTCAAATTGATAGAATCTAGGCAAGTTTCTCAAATCAAAGAAATATATTTTTTTTTTACTCAAGCTCTTTTTAGGATAATTGAGGAGTAAGTGAACAAAACGTGATAAATCAATTTTTTTCAAATTTAAATAATGACTGTTTTTGTATATTTTGAATATCAACAATTCAATTCAGGCCATGTGACGGTTGGGTCACGTGACCAGATTCCCACCTTACCGACGCTTTTTTATTTGTAAACTTATTTTTACACGAATAGCCACATCGAGTTGAAAATTTGGGATAATAAATAAGAAGCACTAAGAAAGGTGGGTCTAGTCCTAAATTTTAAAAGTCATAAAAAAAAATTACTAACAAAAAAAGCTTTTTTCATAATTATGAAAATGGAGGGCCAGACCCACCTTTCTTAGTGCTTCTTATTTATTATCCCAAATTTTCAACTCGATGTGGCTATTCGTGTGAAAATAACTTTACAAATAAAAAAAGTGTCGGTAAGGTAGGAATCCGGTCACGTGACCCACTCGTCACATGGCCTTAACAAACTTTTAAGTAAGTTGTCGATAAAAATTGTCTTCTGGGTTTTAACGTCTCCGTATAAGGGGTCGTCCATAAACTACGTTACCAATTTGAGGGGGGTGGGGGGTCACGCCCAAAACTACGATTGTTAACAGGTTGGGGGGGGTCTCCAGTGGAAGTAACGCTACAAATTTAGATAACGTTTAGTACGTTCCTTGATAATAAATTTTAAGAAAGTTTGAGAATTTTTCGAAAGATGTCCCTGCGACGGAACAGTTCATATCCCCTCTTTTCTCATTTAGAAGAATATCTCTTTTTCTCCTGTTTTCAAGAAATTTTCTATTTTTTCGATTTTCCGTTTAAGTTCTTGTTTTGATTAAAAAATTTACTATTTGGTTGAAAATTGAAGTATTTTGTGGAAAATGCAACTATTTTGTTAGACAGACATCTTTTTTGGTCAAAAATTTAACAAGTTGGTTGAAGGTTGAACTACTTTATTAAAAATGTATCTTTTTAGTTCAAGATTCATCTCTTTGGTAGCTTTGGTTGAAAATTTAACTATTTCGTTTAAAATTCATTAATTTTTTGCTTGAAAATTAACTTTTTTTAAACTGAAAATTTAACTATTACATTTCCAGTTCAGAATTGATCTTTTTTGGTTGTAAATTCAACTATTTGTTCAAAAAAATTTTTTTTTTAGTTGAAAATTTGTGTTTTTTGGTAGAAACTTAGTCTTCTTAGTTGAAAAGTCATCTTTCTCGTTAGAAATTCATCCCTTTGGTTAAAAATTTCACTATTTTTTTTAATTCATATATTTTGATTGCATTCAACTGTTCTTTATTTAATTTGAAATCTTTTTTGGTTGAAATATCATCAATTACACTTATCATTGAGAATTCATCTTTTATGTTTGAAGATTCAACTACCTGGTTAAAAGTTGAAATACTTTGTTGAAAATAAATATTTTTGCAAAGATTCCTAATTTTAGTTCTATTTGAAATTCGTCTTCTTTGGTTGAATTCGACTGTTTTTTATTTCAAATTTGAATATTTTTTGGTTGAAATATCAACAATTACATATAATACTTGATATTGTAACGAGACCTGCAGATTTCGTTTAGAATTCATCTTTTCGATTTGAAAATTCAACTGCATTGTAGAAAATTCCTCTTTTTGGCTTCAAAAATCAACAATTTGGTAGAAAATTAAACTCTGTAGTTGAAAATTAATTTTTATGTTGAAAATTCTTATTTTCTGGTTGGAAATTCAATTTTTTCGCAGAAAAAAAAAAGTGTTTGTATACCTACAATCTAAATGTATGGACCTTGACTACGTAAATAAAAATGTTCGTCTGAGATTCCCACGCATTCGACTTTTTTCTCCAAACGATCGACAAGCTCGTTATTTCTGAATGTGAGACCGTGAAACTTATTTGAATATGCCAATTGTGGTATTTTATGCTGAACATGTGATTTAAAAAGTCGATAAAAAAATAAAACAACAACATTGTTGCAATTTTAATAAGAGCGGTGAAGAACAATAATACTATTTAGATATTATTATTAAAATGCATTACTTTACTAGCAGATATGATAAATAAAGTAATAATTATAATGAAATTATTAATTGAAAAGGGGGATTATGGAAAAATTAATAACATTCATAGAAAATAAGCTTTTTTGCAAAAAACGTGATGAAGTTAAAGAAAATAAATTTTTCCGTGAAAAAAGGCATTTAAAAAATGATTATTTGCAGAAATTTGGAAGATTATTGAAGGAAATTATATTTATACAGATTTTAATAAATAAAAAAGAGCAGACAGCGAGAATCGAACACGCAACGTTCCGGCTATAAATCCGAAGATCTGCTGACTGAGCTACCGGTCGATTTTGTCGCCAAACTCTATATGGCATATGGCGAATATTTCGAAGTCGATTATCTTGAAAACGACAAAAAAGAGAACATTACCGCTTTGGCAAATTAAAACTACGGTTGTCAACGACGGGGGACGGGGGGTCAAAATTATTCCAAAATTAAACATCTAAATACTTTTCAAAATTTATCAATACTCTTCAATATTTCTCTTAAAGTATATAATTTTACAAAAACTTACATTTTTGTTCTTAAAATTGAAAATATAGTACAACATAATACAAGAAAATGTAATTTATATCCTTTAGAACATGAACTATGAATGAAATATGCCTTAGCTGAATCAAAAGTATATAAACCCATTTTTATTTTGTTAACAACTTCAAAACTGAATAAAATTTTTTTTTGCATTTCATTACTTACATAGCCTAACAGTATATAATAGTACAATTAAAATTTCATTTTTATCAATGGATTTCAAGCTACAATACATCCTTAAATATTGAGAAATGAACTCAAGTCTATTCATCACGTATTTTTCGCTTACTCCTCATTGTTCGGTTAACATAAAAAAATTGTAAATGAAAAATATTCTATTTTTCCTAAACTATATAATTATTAAAGAAAAATATTATGCATAGTTGAATAAAGAAATGTGTATAAGATAACAATTTTTGTCTCTAAGCCTGAGTTCAATAGATGGACTGGAGATATTTTCAAGATATGAACAGAATGGCTCTCTTCAAATCAACAATGCAATTATATCACATTCATTATCAATGATTCATATTTGAAAAACAGTTAAAATTATAAGCATAGAATTAATTTAGTGACTTGCAGCCTCGAAAAATAGTGTGGTAAGTTATGTTTCTTTAAACTTTCATAAATATAAAACGTATTCGTTTTGAAATTGGTAATATTATTTAAAAAAAGTGATATTACCAAATATCTCAAAAATGTCGGACTTATTGTTGTCGAAAACCTGATTGGTGGCGACACTTCGAGAATATGACTTTTAGTGATTGTTTTCAGGGTTTTTATCTATCCATAAAGATTAGAAATTGTATACATTATCAATTTTTTTTTTATTATTGTTATCAATTTTGTAAAGAGAAATTTCCAAATGAATAATTCTGTTCTGAACAATTTGTGAACTTTTTAAACTTTTTAGAGAGATAAGAAAAATTGAATTATGGACAGAAACTTATTTTGAAGAATTCGAAAAAAAAAATTAGAAGCTTTTTAATTATTTTGAAATATTTGTGAAGATTAAATGTATACAAAGATTTCTTGGAAATTTTAAAATAGTTTAAGAATCTGGAAGATTTTCCGGCATTTTTTCTAATGTTGCAGGATTTGAAAAGATTTTACGAAAACTGAATTTTGAAAGGTTTCAAGAGAATAAAAAACAATCCTTAGATTCCTGGTTGAATTTTCAATTATCTTTAATTTGAAAAATGAATTTAAAAAGAAAATTGAAAAGGATTTTGAAATATTTCCAAAATTGTCAAATAAGAATCTGGAAAATTCTCAAGATTCATGGGAAAATTTTTAATGATTTGTTATTTTGGAAAATATTATCAAACAATTTAAATGATTACCTAAAATTTTGAAAAAACTTGTAGTAGGTTTTAAAGCAAGATTTTTCAATTATGCAAGATTTAAAAATAGTAGAAGGAATTCGAGCAAATTCAAAATATATTTAACATATCTGAAAAGATTTTAAAATCATCTTCAACTTGAAAAGATTACAATTGAAACAAAAATTTTAGAAGCTTTTAAAGAATTTTAAAAGTTTTCAAGAGAATAAAAAACTTTTTTTTTTAACTTGAGGGAAAATTTGAAGTAGTTTTCATTTTATTTTCAAATATTAATTTTA
The DNA here is from genome assembly GCA_932195095.1 of Andricus curvator. Taxonomy (NCBI): domain Eukaryota; kingdom Metazoa; phylum Arthropoda; class Insecta; order Hymenoptera; family Cynipidae; genus Andricus; species Andricus curvator. Next base: position 93,662 of record CAKNYM010051493.1, read on the forward strand.
AGTTTGCAAGATCTCAAAATGTGTCGAAATGAATCTGGAAGATTTTCAGACAATTTTTTTAATTTTGAAGGATCTTAAAAAATTGTATGAGAACTGAATTTTCAAAGGTTTCAACAGAATAAAAAAAAAATTAAAATTTCAGGAAAAATTTGAAATACCTTAGGTTTCCTATGAAATTTTCCTATGAAAAATCCTATTAATTCCTATGAAAATTTAAAATGATTTTTTATATTGATAAATTAATTTTCAAATATTATTTAAAAATATTTAGAACTGAAAGGTTTGAAAGTTCTTATAAGTTTAAAAAAGAATTATCTTTTGGTACACGGAGAAAATGTTAATGATTTTTTACTTTGGAAAATGCATGTCAAGAGAAAATTGAAAAAAATTTCCAAATTTTTTTAATGATTTCCTGCAAAAAAGAATGTAGAAGATTTTTTAGCAAAAATTGTCAGTTTTGCAGAATATACAACATTTTATAAATAATTCATGTAAGTATAGGAGACATTCTGAAATTTTGAGTAGATTCAAAAATTATTATTGAGTTTTAAAGATTTCAATAATTGAAAAAATGTAGCTTTCGAACAAAAGAAACTTTTTAAGAATTTTGAAAGGATTCGAGAGAATACAAAAATTTTCTTTAGATTCCCAGAAAAACTACATTTACTTTTTATTTTGAAAAATTACCTTCAAAGAAATATTTTTAAAGGTTTGAAAAGATTTCAAAAGATTTCCAAAAACATCGATAAAGATTATGAAAGATTTTAGGAAATTTTTTTAATTTTGTAGAATTTTTTTTTAACTTTAGGAAAAATGCAAATAATTTTAAAAGATATTCAGAAGGTTTAGAAGGTCTGGAAAGATTTAAAAAGGACTTTTTTTTAAGTTTCATGCTTAAATTTTAAAGGACTTTTTATTTTCGAATATGAATTTTAAGAGCAAATTAAAAAATATTTCCAATGATTTCCTAAAATTTCAAAAAAGATTGTAGAAGATTTTAGCAAAAATTTTCAGTTTCACAAGATTGAAAAGTTTAAAAAAAAATCGAGTGAATTTAAAAGATATTTACAAGATTTGATAAGATTCAAAAACCATTTTAAATTTAAAAAGGCTTTTAAAATTTTGAAACAAAATGTACATTTTTAAAGATTTAAAACAAAAACTTTAGGAGCTTTTGAAGAATTTTTCAAGGATTTAAAAAAATGAAAAACTTTTTTTGTTATATCTGGGAAACTTTGAAATGATTTTTTATTTTGAAAACTCAAGTTTTAAAGAAAATTTAAAAACATATTTCAAAAAATTTCAAAAGATTGGTTGACGGTTTTAGGACAATTTTTGTAATGTTGAATTATTTTTCAAAATTTCAAGAAAAATTTGCGTCAGTTTAAAAGATATTTGGAAATTTGAAAGGTTTTGAAGAGATTGAGAATATTTTGGATTTCCGAAAATTAATAAAATATTTTTTAATTTCTTCCAAACTTGTAGAAGTCCTATATATCTGTTAAACTGCCTAAAATATTGTATAATATTTTGTAAAATCCTGTAAAAATAAAAAAAAATTTCTAAACATTTTCTAGATTTTTTTTAGACAAATCTAAAATCTTGAAAAATCTTTTTGATTTATGTCAAGAATCTTTGCAAAGTTATATTCATATAACATTGAAAACAAACTGATAATACTTTTCTTCTTGCTATTATATCTCAGCATCTAATTTTAACTCTTTAGATGTTCAAAAACTTCTGATGAATAAATATTTATTCGAAATTTTTATTTTGTAATAAAAATATTTTTCCCTTTCAATTAAAAAAAACTACAAGCGCGCGCATTGCACGATTGACGATGCTAGTATTTGTATGAAAGACAATTTTTCCTGAATAATATTGCTTTTCATCAAGTAATTATAGAGAAAAAAAACAAGCCAACAAATCGACACTTTTTCTCGTATAAAATTGTTTCAGAAATTTTTTTCCAGTTTTTGAAAAAATGAAATTTTCGGTACACCCACATTTTTCCGGTGCTGGAAACAAAATTTTTATTTTCATACGTGTAAAAATAAACAAACTTTACTGATTTTTAACTGATTCTCAGTGATATTTTTCAACGCAATAAAGTAACAGTTCTTAATTTTAATGGTTGGATAGGACATTAAATTCTGAGCCTAAAGAGCCAAGGCTGATGGAATTCTACCGCAATTTTATTGTTCCTGGAAGGCAGAAATTACAGTATTATAGTTCATTATCAACGCTGTAAAAACAAATATGTAAGAACTGCAACCGAAACGATCTTATTTATAGTGTACGATTTTTATCGTCTAGTTGAATTTTCAAAAGAATAGTTAATTTTTTAACCAAATAGTTGAATTTTCAACCTTCAAAGATGCATTTTTAACCAAATGGTCGAATTTTCAGACAAAAAAGATTGAAATTCAACCAAAAGCAGTTGCATTCTTAAGGAAATAGTTCCATTTTCAAGCCAAAATGATGAACTTTTCAAAACACAGTAGATTTTTTTACCCGAAAAGTTAAAATTTCAACAAAAAAGTTTATTTGCAAACAAGAAAGATGAATCTTCTACCACAAAAAAAGAATTTTCAACAAAACAGTTGAATTTTATACCAAAAAAGATAGTTTTGAATATGGCTTTGACGAAAATAGTTTTTTTATTTTTGACCAAATAGTTGAATTTTTAACCTTCAAAAATGAATTATTAATTTTTTACCAACAGAAAAATTTTCAAAAAAATACATGAATTTTTAACCTTCAAAAATGAATTATTAATTTTTTACCAAAAGAAAAATTTTCAAAAAAATACATGAATTTTCAACCAAACATGAATTTATATAAAAAAGAATTTTTGATAAAATAGTTGAATTCTCAATCAATTGAATGAATTTTTCATACAGAAGATTAATTTTCTGTCCGAAAAAAATGAATTTTCAACAAGAACGTTAGATTTTAATCAAGAAAGATGAATTTCTAAATTAATAGTTGCATTTTCAACTACAGAAGATATGTTTTCAAACAAAAATAGAACGTTTAATTTTCAGTTTAAAAAACTACATTTCAATAAAGAAAAAACAATATTTCAACCAGTTAGATTCAACCGAAAAAGACTAATTTTCAACAAATAATTAATTCCTCAACCAAAAAGATGAATTTTCAACAAAGAAGATCAATTTTCTACCTAAAAGGACGAATCTTCAACAAAATAGTTTAATTTTCAAACAAGAAAATTAATTTTGTACGAAATTGGTTAATTTTCAAGTCAAAAAGACGAATTTTCTACAAAACAGATGACTTTTAAACTGTAAAATATCAATTTCTAACAAAAAAGTTAATTTACAACTAAATAGATCAATTTTCAACTAAAAGGATAAATCTTTAACCGAAATAATAAATTTTTGCAAAGTTTTTCAGCTTTAGATCAAGTTGTTTTATTCCAAACAAAAAAGTATGAATTCTTTACGAAAAATTTATTTTTTTATTTTTAGTTCATATTTCAAGCAGAAAAAGATTTTAACTCGAAATAAAAAACAGTTAAATTTAAGCAAAAAAAGACGACATTTTGTAACAAAATAGTGAAATCCTCGACCTAAAAAGATTGAAAAATTTTGCAACCGAACAGTTGCTTTTTTAACCAAAGAAGATAAATGTTCCACCATGTAAGATAATCAAGCGTAATCGCTTAAAAAAAGGATTGCTGCGTCCCTAATCGGCATTGGTAGAGAATTAAAATTATTAATTAAAGCAAAGCTAAGAAGCTTTCAACAAAGAAGGTAAATTTTCTATCGAAAAAGACGAATTTTCAATCAAATAGATGAATTTTCAATTGAAAACATCAATTTTCAATCAAAAATGGAATAGTTACATTTTCCGTTAAAAAAATTAATTCTTAATCAAAAAGAAACAATTTTTCAACAAAATCGTTAAATTTCCAACAAATGAGATGAATATTGTACCAAAAAAAATAATTTTTAACAAAGTATTTGCATTTTGAACAAAATGATTGAATTTTGAATAAAATATTAAAATTTTGAACAAAATATTTAAATTTTTAATTAAATGAGATAAATGTCAAACCAAAAATGTAATGGTAGAATTTTCAACCAAAAAGAATTTACTTTTAACCAAAAGATGATTTTTTGACAAAGTAGATTAATTTTTTACCAAAGAAGACAAATTTGTAACCAGATATATACATTTTTAACCTAAAAAAGATAAATGTTTAAACAAATGCTTGAATTTTTAACTAAAAACGATAAGCTTTCAACAAAAACATGGACCGGCAAAGTTTACAAATTAAAAAAATTAATTTTTAACTAAAAATGGAGCGAATTTTCAACAAAATACAAGAATTTTCAACTGAAGAGATGAATCTTCAAAAATGAATCAATTTTCAACAGAATAGTTGCATTTTCATCAAATAATTAAATTTTGAACAAGATATTACAAGGTTTAACCAAACGAAATGAATTCTGAACCAAAAATATAATAGTAGAATTTTCAAACCAAAAGAATTTATTTTTAACCAAAAGATTGTTTTTTAACCAAGAAGATTGATTTTCTAGCAAAAAAGAGTATTTTTCAACCAAATACTCAAATTTTTCACTGAATAAGATCAATTTTCAACAAAAATATGGATTAGTACAATTTTCAATTCAAACAATTAATTTTCAAGTAGAGAGTTTAACATTCGACCAAATAGTTCAATTTTTATCCAAATAGGTGAATATTGAACAAAAAATGAATTTTGAACAACGTAGTTGCATTTTCAACAAAATAATTAAACTTCGAACAAAATAGTTGAATTTTCAACCAAACGAGATGTATATTCCGAACCAAAAATAAAATAGTAAAATTTTCAATAAAGGTAGTTTCTTGAAAACTGGGGAAAAAACAAAAATTCGTTTAAAAAGTTGAAAACAGGCGAACAGGGGAAAGAGTGTGAGGTCTGAAATATAAAAATGATTTTTGAAAATATTAGATCATTATTGAAATTTAAATTTAAATTACCATCAGGAAACGTATTAAACGTTATCTAAGTTCGTAACATTACTTTCACCTTAAAATGGTAACGTAGTTTATGGAATATTCTTCTAAAACTAGGTTAAAAGCTTTATAAATTGTTGTTATTATCAATTGTTATTAATTATTATCCATTGTTATCAACTGGTTGCAGCGTTTTTATCCAATTTTTTCATCAAAAAAACCTAGCCGTTTTTCTATGCAGCAATAATTTTTTTGTTCTTAATCCCTTACATTCGTATCACATCTGCGTGTACCCATAAAAAAAGTTGCATCAAAATCGGAGAGGGTCAGGTGTCACGGTCATGCTATGCCAATAATAATAATCACCCATAAACTGTATGTTCTTATATGAGCTCAAGTTAACCGCATCATCATCCTTGAGGCTAATATTCAATTTTCTATTTTGGGTCCACTCATAAATAATTATGCAACAGAATTTTATTGGGAAAAGGGGTTTTTGGTCCTTTAAATAGAGGGGGGGGGGCCACAGTGGGAAAGAAGCACCTTTTTTGGAGAAAAATCGACCAACAGTTAATTAATAGTTATTAATAAGAGTTAATTCTTAACGGATTTTGATTTTTTATATGACCATAAGTCTTCCAGGTATAAAGAGTGACTGAGAATGTTGCACTCTTAATAAACAAACATTTGTTATTTAACAACAAAGTTCAAACTTTTTTCAGTTTACCTTTTCTTTTCTGATTTTCAAATTCATTCAAACTGGTCATAAATCTATCTAATGAGTATCAACAAATAATGTCTAGTAGGTAAGAGTAATACATTCTTTTATAACGTTATAAACAAATTATTGAACAAAAATTATTTTTTCGTGATTCGCAATAATTAGCTATAGCTACATTAAATCCATAGATTTTGTCTGAAACATGACAGATATCAATGTGTTCTTACAATTAGTTGAGAATAGCTGCTGTTTACTAATTATTTAAACAATTTTTATAAACAAATTCACACTTTAACCATGTTTTCATGAATAGGCCTTCCTCTTTTGCGGAATCAATTTGAAATATTTTGTCAGAGACTCCTTCCTGTCATATATATATATATATATATATATATATATATATATATATATATATATATATATTTCAGGGTAGGCGTGACACTACCCGATTCGGGTAGTGTTTCTAGGTTTTTCTTGTAGTTATAAATAACTACAAGTGTGGGCTCACCACACCCACGATGTGCCAACAGCACTCATGTCAGTATTCTTGATTGGTCACCCATCCAAGTACTAACCGCGTCCAACGCTGCTTAACTTCAGTGATCTGACGAGAACTGGGGATTTCAGCGTGGTATGGCCGTTGGCCATATTGTTGTCATATTTTTCATAATAACAAAAAAGGTTGATTATATAAAGAATTTTCATAAACAAATGTACATTTTTACCATTTTTCAATTAAAATGCCTATTTTTTTGCAGAATGAATTGGAAATGTATTTACAGGGGCTCCTTGCTATCATATTTTCCATAGTGACAAAAACTGTTCATTATGTGATCAATTTTTAGAAATAAACGCACATTTTCATAATTTTTTTCATGAATAGACCTAATTTTGCTTGAAGAATAATAGCTTATCAACTTGAAGTATATGACAGCAAGGAGTCTTTCACAAGAAATTCCTAGTTGATTCCGAAAAAAAAAATAAAGCCTATTTATGAAACAATTGTGAAAATTTGCATTTGTTTATAAAAAATTGTTTATATAATGAACAATTATTGTCATTTGAAATATGGCAGCAAGGAGTTTTTGACAAAAGATTTCGAGTTGATTCCGCAAAACAACGAAGCATATTCATGAAAAAATTGTTAAAGTGTGCATTTGTTTATAAAAATTGTTCAACTAATTGGTAAACAGCGGTTATTCTTAAACAATTGAAAGCGTCATTGAAACAAAATTCAGATGAACAAATTATCAATTTTAAACGCTGTGAATTTGTAAATAGTCCATTTTTAAGTTGTAAAATTGATTAATTTTTAGAAATATAAAAATGTCTTCATTTTTATAGTGAGTCTAAAATTTACAATTTTAAGTATTCCTCATTTACAGGTCGTTGAATATGGATAACTTTGAATTAAGATTTATTCAATTATTTAAAGTTTTTAATTTTCAGTTGTTTAATTTCAAACGTTTATTCAAGCAGTGGTGGACATTTTAGGTAAAAATATATATTTGACTAATCATTCGTTTCAATCAGAGTACATTCTGAGAAAATGTTAATAGTGCCTGAGATGGGCGATTCGCCTTCCTGACATGCTAAAAAAGGTCATTAAACTCATTAAAGTTATCGTTTTCAAACGTAGGCCGAGAATGACGTGAATCGGTATTTAGAGAGATACTACCTGAAATGGATTTTTAATAGTGCCCGTTTTTCGTTTAACACTGTATAGGCCTTAACAAATTTTATTGATATAGTAATATAGAACAAGATTACTGCAATTCCAGTTTTATATTGTAGAGTTTATTCACTTGAAAAATAATATTTTGAGAGGCATGGTTTTATCTTTCAAGCAAAATTTTGTTTAACAGATTAATGTGGAAAAGGGCTTGGAAAATTAGAAAGCTTTCTCAAAAACATTTATTCCTTAATGCTTTTTCGGAATTTTCCAATTGAGGAGAATTTCAATTTTGAATTTGTATTAGTATCTGAATTCATCTAAATTCCCTAAATAATCTGGATTCCTAGAATTCGTCTAAAATTTTTAAATCCCTTGCAATATTTTGAAATCCTTGCACTTTCCTGAATTTTCTGAATTCAAAGGACTTGAAAATAATGCAAAGAATTCAGAAGAATTTAAGAAATACAGGGATTTTGAAGAATTCAGGATATTTAAGTAACTCAGAGGAATTTAGAAAAGTAGACGGAATTCAGAGATTTAAAAGTATTCAGAATATTCCGGAAATTGAGGAAATTCAGAATATTCCAGGAATTCAGAGAAGTTCGAATATTGAAGGAATTCGGGATATTCTAAAGATTTTAGAAAATTTAGAAAATTTCAGGGATTTCAGAGCAATAAGGGAATTCAAGATGTTTAGAAAATTTAGAATATTCACAGAATTCAGAGAAATCAAGGATTTCAGGATATTTAAGGAATTTAGAGAATTTAGAATATTCAGATAATCAGAATATTCAGGAAATTCAGAATATTCAAGAAAATCGGGGAACACAAAATATTCAAACAATTAAGGAATTCAGCATATTAGGGGATTTAAGGTAATCCAGAATAATAAAGAAAATTACGGATCTTAGAGATTTCAGAGCATTTTGGAAATTTAAGGAATCCAGAGAATTTTAGAAATTTCAGAGCATTAAGGGAATGCATGAAATTGCTGGAATTGAAGGAGTTTAGAGAATTCAGAATATTCAGAGAATCAGAATATCCAGGAAATTCAGAATATTCAGGGCTATCAGAATATTCCACAAATTCAGGGAATTCAGAATATTCAAGGAATTCAGAGTTGCGAATTTTGCTTGAAAAATACTAGCAGCGTGGTGGAAACGCGCAGTGCGCGGGTACTTATATGCCGAGATTGCGCAATATTATGTATTCCAATTGGAAACGGTCTAGACGTCCTGACTGGTTACGTTTGGATCCCCCCGATTTGTGGCCAAAACTGGACTGAAACCGAGAGTTCGATGTATAAGGAATTAAGAAAATTTTAGGAATGTATGGAATTTAAGGAATTCGGAAGATTTCAAATATTAAAGAAATCCAGGAAATTCAAAGAATTTCAGATATTTCAGAGAATTTCAGAGATTTCAGATAATTACAGGGATTTCAGAGCATTTATGGAATTCAAGATGTTCAGAGAATTCAGAATATTAACAGAGTTCAGAGAAATCCAGGATTTCAGGATATTTAAAGAATTCAGAGAATTCGGAATATTCAGGAAATGGAGAATATTTATGGAATTCAGAATATTCAGGACTTTAGCATATTCAGGGAATTCCGAATTTTCCAGAAATTCAGGGAATTCAGAATATTCAAGGATTTCAGAGAATTGCAGGATCTCAGAGAACTTAAGCTACAGAGAATTTCGAATATTGAAGAAATTCAGGTTATTCAAAGATTTCAGGAAATTCAGAGAATTTCGGGGATTTTAGAGAATTTAAGGAATTCAAGATGTTTAGAGAATTCAGAATATTAATCGAATTTAGAGAAATCCAGGATTTCAGAATATTTAAGAAATTCAGAGAATTCCGAATATTCAGGTAATCAGAATATTCAGGAAATTCAGAATATTCCAGAAATTCGGGGAACACAAAATATTCAAACAATTAACTAATTCAGCATATTAGGGGATTTAAGGTAATCCAGAATAATACAAAATTTAAGAATCTTAGAGAATTCAGAGAATTACAGGGATTTTGCACATTCAAGGAATTCAGATAATTTAAGGAATTATTAAAAATTCAGTGATTTCAGAGAACTCAGGGATTTTAAGGAATATTTGAAATCTGAGAAATTTGCATTGCTCTAATTATAAAAATTTATTATTGTATACACTAAACTAAGAAGCTTGAAGATTTCACACCTGTTCGAATTTTAAAAAACTGTGATTGTAATAGATTTGATCAATTTAGTTATTTTTATTGAAACTAATATCAGAAGTCAGGAAATTGATTCCAATTTCATAAACCATACAGTTTAATCACTTCATAGAATAATAATAATTTGTGAGGTATGGCTTCATTAGTCAAGGAAAATGTTTCTATTTTTTCAAAGATTGATGTGTAGAGGGTCTTGAGAAATTGGAAATCTATCTCAAAAATAATCAGTTTTTAATGATTTTCCATTCTTTTAAGTTGCTTGGAATGCTATCAAACTCATTTAAATCCTTTTGAATTCTTTTAACTTCCTTGAAATCAACTGAATACCTTCGAATTCCCAAATATATCTGAATTCAACTAAATTGTCTGAATTATCTGAATTCCTTGAATTCGTGAAATTTCCCAAATTCTTAGATTTTCCTGAACTCCAAGAAATTCAAAATAATGCAAAGAATTCAATAGAATTGAAAGAGTTAAAGAAATTCTATGAATGCAGGGAATTCAAAGTAATCAGAAGATTTGAAGGAACTCAGGGGATTTGGAGAATTTACAGAATTTCAGGAATATAGAATATTCAAGAAATTCAGGGAATTCAGAATGTTAAAGTATTTCTGAGAATTCCGTATATTCAAGGAATTCCGAATATTCAAGGCATTTAGGATAATCAAAGGATTACATGGAATTCGGAGAATTTCAGAGCATTTAGAAAATTCAAGGAATATAGAGAATTCAAATAATTCAGAGGATTCACGGAATTCAGAGAATTCAACGAATTTAAAAAATACAAGAAATTTAGAGAATTCAAGGAATTCAAAATACAGTCGAACTTGGATTTAGTGCCGGTTTACGGACTGACGGTGACATAAAATCCAGGCTCTCAGTCAGGGGCGTATGAACCGTTTCCGGTAGATTTTACTGCGTGGGAAAAAATATTTTGAAAATTTTTTTTCTAATACAGAAACAAGGGTCAACTAAATATTTAACGGAAATGAGGAAGAAAGTTTGCTGTTACGCATTAAAATGAATGTGTTTCCTGCTTACGTACTTAAAACGTTTGCGGGCCGTTGAGCATCTCGTTTAAAAGGAGAGCTTTCTCTTGGATAATCGGTCCAGATACTCTGTCGCTCACTTGATTAAACAATTCGAAAACAGCAGTATCCAAAAACACATGACTATTTTCACCAAAACACCGCACGTGAACACTTCAAGTAGGAAGTACGCACTTTTGCGTATATAGCGCATAATGACGACGCAGTTTCATAACCAGACATACGAAGAAGTTATTTGACAGAAAATCACTTACTTTTATAAATATTAGATTAACTGTCCATGAAAACGACAGTTTTCACCATTCTTACGTTAACACTTGACAGTTTGAAATTATGAAACACTGCAGTCCGACTCCGATGCCTGAAGTCGATCGGACCTCTCTTTCTACCATATGAGATAGACAGAGACGATCCGATTGTGCTCCAATGGCAGGCCTTTTCGTTTTGAAACGATCATACTCTCTCTATCTCTGTTTATCAAATACTTCTTCTTCTTTGTTTCTTTGTCGAATCGTAGAGCCTATTGGTAGCTACGACAGCGCCACCAGTTCAGATTTGAATTTCAATTAAATATTAACAAGAAATCTTATAGTGAATAATTAATTTTAACCCGTAGTATAAAATTTTTGCTTATGGCATCGGAGACCCACTGTTGGTCGACGCGAGCTCGCCATTTTACTTCGAGTGCACTGTCGCAACGTCATGACGCAGTTAGACAGTTAGGCCGTTAGGGCACAGCGCCTTACCGCAACGCTCCTGTTTTGTCACGCCTGAGTGAGCACCGCAATCCCCCCGCAGCTCCTCTCTCACATCCCCGCGGCGCGGCGTCAATTCTCCGAAACACTACATCGAGACTCACTAAATCCAGGTTTGACTTTATTGAAGGATTTCAGGGAATTCATAGAAATCAAAGATTTCAGAAAATGTCAGAAATGTAGAGATTTTCATGAATTCAGAGCATACAAGGAATTAAGAATATTCAAGAAATTCAGGGTATTCAAGGATTACAGGAATTCGGAGAATGTCTGAGCATTTAGGAAATTCAGGGAATTTAGAGAATTCAGAATATTTAAGAAATTCAGGGGTATAAAGAATTCAAGGAATTTCAGAAATTCAGAGAATACAAGGAATATGGGTTTCGCAACAGATTTTGGGAAAATTATGAAACTGGTTGGCCGGTATAATTATTTATTAACAAATGCAAAGTCTAAACGATATCCTCTTCAAAATAGCAATTTTTTAAACTGCGTCTTATTAGGGATCATTCATAAACTACGTTACCAATTTTAGGACATTTTTTTACCCCCCGTCACCCCTCGTTGACAACCGCAGTTTTTTCTCTACCCCCCCCCCCCCCCTGAAAGTAACGATGCCGTTAGCTATTTACGGATTTCACATTTATTCTGCGTTTTCTGCGTTCCTAATGAGTTAAATAGTTGTGTAGTTCAGTGCCAAAAAAAAGTTGGATTATAAGCGAAAGATTTAATATTTTCTATTTCAACGAAAGAAGATTTTAAATAAAAAAGAAAGAAAGACGAATTTTCAAACACGAAAGATGATATTTCCACCATAAAGGATGAATTTTCAATCCAAAACGACGAATTTTCAACAAAATGATTAAATTTTCTAACAAAAAATGTGACTCAAAAAAAGAGTTGAATTTAAAACCTACAAAGATCAATTTTCAACAAGAATATAATTTTTAATTAAGAGAGATGCATTTTCAACCAAACTGTTGAATTTTCCACTAAAAAATATAAGTCTTCAACCAAAAATGGAATAGTCACATTTTCAGTTAGATGATGATTCTTCAATGAAGAAGAAAAATTTTCTACTCAAAAAGACGAATTTTCAATAAAATACATAAATTTTCCAAGAAAACAGTTGGATTTTTCAGCCAACACTGAATTTTCATCAAAAAAGTTAATTTTTTAAATAAATAGTTTAATTTTTACCTGAATAGTATAATTTTCTACCAAATTAGTTGAATTTTCAATCAAAAAGTTAAACTTTTAACCAAAAAGTTGCATTTTTTACCAAAAAAGATGGTATCTACCTAGATATGAATTTTCAAACAAAAAAGACCTATTTTCAGCAAAAAAAAATAAATAAAATTTTAACCCGAAAATAAGAACTTTTAACCAAAAATATATCCTTTTCAACTGTATAGTTTAGTTTTCTACCAACTTGTTGATTTTTCAAGTCAAAAAGACGAATTTTCTATAACGCAGTTGAATTTTCAAGCAGGAAAGAAGAAACCTGTAATACTTGATATTTCAACCAAAAACTATGTTAATTTGAAATGAAAAACAGTCGAATTCAACCAAAGAAGATAAATTTTCAGCAAAATAGTTGAATTTTTAACAAAGTACATGATTTTGCAACCAAACAGTTGAATTTTCAAATAGAAATGATGAATTTTCAATCAAAAATATAATTTTTTAACCAAAAATGGAATAGTTGTGTTTTCAGTTAAAAACAACTGGTTAAATTTTCCACTCTGGAGATGCTGTTCCAACTAAAATGATGAATTGTCAGAAAAAAGTTTGATTTTTAACAAAGTAGTTCAACTTTTAACCAGAGAGTCGAATTTTCAAACATAAAAGATGAATTCTTAAAGAGAAGTATAATTGATTATATTCCCACCAAAGAGATTTAAATTTATATTAAAAAAGTTGAATTCAATCAGAAAAATATCACAGAAAAAATTGAAGTGAATTTTTGTTGCGGGTAATTTTCAAGTACATAAAGTTGAATTTTTTCGCATCGAAAAAAACAAGATTTGTGGGTGATTCAAAACCAATCTATTTAGATTATTACATTTTCACAATTAGGAAAAAGAAACAATCCAAAAATTTTGCAGGTGTTTCTAAAATTGCTAATATTTAATGCATTCTTATTACACAAATTTTAAATAAAAAGATTTCTTTCAAGAAATTGAGGTAAAATTATTTAGATTCAATTAAAAGAAATCATAAAATAATCATAAACAAACCCTGCAGATTGAAACGAATCATTTGTTTAGTGTCTCTATTTAACAAATTTTTAATTAAGATCGAACAGAAATCTATTTTATCATTAATAATTTTATGCAAAATGAGCATGAAAAAGATTCAGATTTGAAAAACAGACTTCTAAACTACCTCACTTTTCGGCTCATTAAAGACAAAAATAACCTGATGTAGTTTAGAAGTCTGTTTTTCAAATCTGAATCTTTTTCATGCTCATTTTGCATAAAATTATTCATGATAAAATAGATTTCTGTTCAATCTTAATTTAAAATACAAGATTTAATAGAGTTGACATGGTAACCATTTCCCATGTGGTGGGTCAATCTTAACATGTGAAGTTCATTTTTGTTACAGGTAAAGATTACTCTGAAATCGAAGTAAAGATTACATTTCGTTTTTTCTGTGATGAGTTTTCAACAAAATATTTAAATTTTGAATTTTGAGAAACAAAGATGTGTTTTGAACAAAATAGTTGCATTTCCAACAAAATAATTAAATTTTCTACCAAATAGTAGAATTTTTAACCAAAACAAAAATTTAAACGAAAAATCGAGAAGAAGGGGAAATTTCTTGAAAACAGAAGAAAAAGAGATATTCTTTTAAAAGGGAAAAATAGCGGAATATAAAAGTGATTTTCAAACTGATCAAGTAATTATTGAAGTGTACCGTTGCAGTTACATCTTTCGCAAAAGTCGCAAAATGCCTTAAAATTTATTATCAAAGACCGTACTAATCTAAGTTCGTAACGTTACTTCCACTGGAGTCCCCTTCCCCCAACTTGTTAACAGCAGTAGTTTTTAGCGTGAGCCCCCCTCCCCCTCTCAAATTGTTAACGTATTTTATGGACGACCTCTGATGAATAATTAAGAAAAAATACATCTTAATATCATTAAAGTCGTCAAAGTTATGAAAGTTAAAAAAAAGGACCCAAAGTATCAATTTTGAAAACATCCTAAGTTTCTTGAATTTTTCAGAAATTATATTAGGGTTTTTTTTCAACACTTAGGAGAACGGATACTAGAATTTTCATCAAAATTACTAACAATAGATGAAATTCTTCAGATGATTTGACATGGAAAATAACTACTTTTGGAATTCGAAATCGCTACAACGCGAAAAAGTAGCGTATTGGGGCCCTAAAAAAGGATAATTAATTTGGAATCGATCGACATGCGGCTTAGTTACCCGAGTTCGAAAAAAAGGTTTCAAAAATTTCTTGTTTGCAGAGTTGTTAAATTTTATTGAGTTTCAATTTTTTGTTACATACCTGAAGGTCAAAGAAGTATTCTCAATTTTTTTCGGATTTTAATCTATAATTTTCTGAGAGAGGTAATTCCTATTTTTAATTTACCATTGTTTTCGGAAATTTTTTTTAACACGTTTGCAAATAGGAGGAGAATTATGTGAGGTACATGAAAACTTTTTAGTGACAAAAATGCATTAGAAAAAAAATCCGCAAGACCCAGGAATCGAAATTGGCAATACAGCGAATTTTTAAATGTTTGATTTTGGTATTTTGTGAACTTGTCTTCATAATTTGTAGTTTAATCATTTTTGTGAGCATGTGTGGGTTTTTAAACATATAAATACACTAGAAAAGAAATCGAAAAAAACCCAGGAATCCAAATTGGTATGACAGAAAATTTTCTTATTTCGGAATTTTGTATATAACAGAATTAATTTTTTTTATTTATAAGTTTAACATTTTTCGAAATTGCATGAAAAAAAATTGGGTGAAATTGCATGCACAAAGAACGATGCCTTCTTTCAGTTCGAAAAAGAATTTCATCTAAGGAAATCAGGTTCGCAGGTAGTTCTAGGCTTAAAAATTCCACACAAGCTCGAAAAATGTGAAACTTATAAATAAAAAAAATTAATTCTGTTAAATACAAAATTCTAAAATAAGAAAATTTGCTGTCATATCAATTTCGATGACAGGGTTTTGTCGCTATTTTAAAGTGTATTTCTCTGTTTAAAAACTCCACACATGCTCAGCAAAATGTTTAAACTACAAGTTATAAAGATAAGTTCATAAAATATTAAATTTTTTTTTTTAATTCGGTCTATTGTTTATTTCGATTCCTGGGTCTTGTGGATTTTTTTTCTAGTGTATTTCTAAGTTTAAAAAACCCATACATGCTCACAAAAATGTTTCAACGACATGTTATGAAGATAAGTTAAGATAAAATACCAAAAAAAAATTTTTTAAATCCGGTCTATTGTTTATTTCGATTCCTGGGTCTTGTCGATTTTTTTTCTATTGTATTTCTATGTTTAAAAACCCCACGCATGCTCAGAAAAATGTTTAAGGTACAAGTTATAAAGATAAGTTCATAAAATACCAAAATCAAAAATTTTTAAATTCGCTGTATTTCCAATTTCGATTTCTGGGTCTTGTGGATTTTTTTTCTAGTGTATTTCTAAGTTTAAAAAACTCACACATGCTCACAAAAATGTTTCAACTACATGTTGTAAAGATATGTTCATAAAATACCCAAATCAAAATGTTAAGAATTCGCTCTATTGCCAATTTCGATTCCTGGGTCTTGTGGTTTTTTTTTGCTAGTGCATTTCTATGTTTAAAAAACCCATACATGCTCACAAAAATGTTCCAACTACATTTTATGAAGATAAGTTCACAAAATACCAAAATCAAAATTTTAAAAATTCGCTGTATTGTCAATTTCAATTCCTGGATCTTGGGGATTTTTTTTCTAATTCATTTTTATCACTAAAAAGTTTTCATGTAGCTCAAATAATTCTCCTCCTATTTGCAAACGTGTTATAAACTTTTTCCGAAAACAATGGAAAATTAAATAGCAATTATCTCTCAGAAAATTCTAGATTAAAGTCCGAAAAAAATTGAGAAGACTTTTTTGACCTTCAGGTATGTAAAAAAAATTGAAACTCAATAAAATTTTAAAACTTTGCGAACAAGAAATTTTTGAAACCTTTCTTTCGAGCGCGGGTAACCAAGCTGCATGTCGATCGATTCCAAATTAATTATACTTTTTTAGGACCCCAATACGCTACTTTTCCGCGTTGTAGCGATTTCGAATTCCAAAAGTATTTAATTTCGACCCACCCTACTGTTAATGCATTAGCTGAGAACAGAAACAACTTCATGCTGCGAACACTTGTCCATTATTATTATTAATGTGTGAAGTTTGCAAGGGGGGGGGGGGGGGTACTATGGATGGCCGGTGGTCCATTTCCACTTAAAATTTAAATGTTGTAAGCGGCTTTTTTCCTTTTATCTTGATGAAATGCCCTCGATGTTCAGTGTCGGGTACCAGGAGCAATAACAACGGTACCGGTCGACCCTTTGGCAAGGTGATGCCAGCCAGAGCCAGAGCATATCAAAAGGAGGTAAGAGAGGAAAGTCGCGGCGAATCCTACAATTCCAACTCGCAGGGTGAACGCGGAGCAAGGTGAACGAGTCGCAGCCGAAGCCATAGTATACTCGCGGACACTCAGTATAATCGCCACGGGAATTGCACGGTACCAATCCCACAGTAACGAAATCCGATGCCATTTCACGATAGTGTTCGTCGTTCTCTCGACTCTGCCGAAATTATCGGCTTGGGTCGTCTACTCCACAAAAGTGCATTTTTTCAGTGAAAGTGCATTTTTTTATTTCATGTGAAACAACCATCGACAATTTACGATTTAGTCGAGTTCAAGGAAAATATTCCAGACTGCATCCTGACACTTTGAGTGAATATTCTTCACGCTGATTATCATAAACAAGCCGGTAAGTTCATTTCTTTTTTTTATCTCTTGGGTCAACAAAGAAAATTAAGAAATGTGGAAACTAGCTGAAAAAATGTAGATTGGTTGACAATTTTGAATTTCGCGCCAAATTCATTCAAGGGTTTTTTGTCCCCGGTATGTAGTTATAAATGATCTTAGCGAAAATTTGTATTCTACAGAGATTTATAGAATTTGCGTTATTATTTTATTTATTTGTGATAATTCGAGGGGGATTAGTTTTTTCACATTTTGGAATTAGAAAACAGTTTTTGGGTGTTTAGAGATTTTTGAAATCAGAATTAAAATAAAGAAATCGAGCATCTGGCTTTTTAGCTCCGCTACGGCCTCATGATTATAGTGAAAGAAGTAGGACGACTGATCAGGTGAACTGCTTTAGCTGAGTTGTTCTGCAATTACTATTAGTACAAATATTGTCGGTGGAAATTCTTTGTCTGTTACACTACCGTCACTTACAGGCCGTGCATAAATTACCCAAAGTACTTTTCTGAAATTTTGAACCACTTTCCCTTCTTTTTGTGAACCAAAAAATATGAATCTCAAAAAAGTTTAATTTTTAATGTTTTAACCAAGAAAGTATTTTTAATCAGAAACAGTTGAATTGAGCATAAAATAGGAATTTTCAACAAAATAGTTGAATCCTCAATCAAAACAGATTCATTTTCGACCAAGCAGTTGCATTTTTAACCAAAGAATATGAAATTTCAATGACAAGAGATGAAATTTCAAATCAAAGGGACCAATTTTCAACAAAAATCGAATTTTCAAATAAGAAAGATTTTTTAGTCAATAAAGAAAAAAAATTCATCCAAAATGTTAAATTTTCAGGACAAAAAGAGCTCTCTACAAAACAGTGGAATTTTTAAACAAATAATTGAGTTATCAGCAAAAAATATGAATTCTCCTACTAAGTATTTGAATTTTTTACAAAACATTTGAGTTTTCAACAAAAAAGTTCATTTTCAACCAAAGGGTTGAATTTTTAAATAAACAGTTCGATTTTCAGTTTAAAAAATTAATTTTAAACCAAAACACGAATATTCAACCAAGTAGTTCAATTTTCAACCAACGAGATGAATTTTAAACTATAGTTGTGACAAAAGTAGATTTTTTAACAAAAAATATTAATTTTTAACGAAATGAATGAATTTTCAACCAAATAGTTGAATTTTCATCCATCAGGATTAATTTTCTACCAAAAAGGTGAACTTTTATCAAAATAAATGAATTTTCAACTCATAGTTAAATTTTCAACCAAGAGGAATAATTTTCTACAAAAAAATAGAATTTTTAACATAATACTCGAATTTTCAACTAAATAATTGAATTATCCACTAAAAAAACATAGTCTTAATAAAATACATAAACTTTTAACGAAATAGTTGAATTTTCAACCAAGAAGATTAATTTTCCACTTAAAAGAGCGAATTTTGAACAAAACAGTTGAACTTTCTACCAAATGTTTAAATATTCTACCAAATTAATGAATTTTGAAGCCTAAAAGACGAATTTTCTACAAAACATTTGAATTTTAACCAAAAAATTAATTTGCAACCAAATATTTGATTTTTTAACCAAATTGTTACATTTTTAATTTTAAAAAATAGCTTTGAACCAAAACACGAATATTCAACCAAGTAGTTCAATTGTCAACCAACGAGATTAATTTCAAACTATAGTTCTGAAAAAAGTAGATTTTTTAACAAAAAATATGAATTTTCAACAAAATAAATGAATGTTCAACCAAATAGTTGAATTTTCATCCATTAGGATTAATTATCTACCAAAAAGGTGAATTTTTATCAAAATAAAGGAATTTTCAACCTAATAGTTAAATTTTCACACAAGGGGAATAATTTTCTACAAAAAAATAGAATTTTCAACAAAATATACGAATTTTGAACTAAATAATTGGATTATCTATTTAAAAAACAAAGACTTAATAAAATAGATAAACTTTTATCGAAATAGTTGAATTTTCAACTGAGAAGATTAATTTTCTACTTAAAAGGACAAATTTTTAACAAAACAGTTGAACTTTCTACCAAATGTTTAAATTTTCTACCAAATTAATGAATCTTTAAGCCAAAAAGACGAATTTTCTACAAAACATTTGAATTTTAACCAAAAAAATTAATTTGTAACCAAATAGTTGAATTTTTACCCGATTGTTTACATTTTTAATTTAAAAAAATAGTTTTAAACCAAAACACGAATATTTAACAAAGTTCAATTTTCAACCATGGAGAAAAATTTTCAATTAAAATCATGAATCTTCAACCAAAAAAATTAGTTTTGAAGAAAGCAGTTGAACGTTGAAATTTTCAACGAAATACCCAAGAAAAACAACGAATTATCAACAAAATATTATAATTTTTTACTGAGGAAATAAATTTTCAAGTAAAATTAATAATATTTTACTAAAAAATAAATTTTAATGAATGTAGTTGAACCAATGAGTTGAATTTACAACCTGAAAAGATTAATTTTAACAAAAAATGTAATAGTTGATATTTCAACTAAAAAATATTTCAATTTTTATTTAGAAACGGTTAAATTTAACCAAAAAGTACGAATTTTTAAAAAAATACTTCAATCCTCAACAAAAATAGATTAATTTTCAACCAAACAGTTGCATTTTCAACCAAAAAAATTGATATTCTTCCAAAGAAACGAATAATAATACATACTAATAATACATTAATTTTCAACCAAATAGTTACATTTTCAACCAAAAGGATTAATTTTTGAACAAAAAAGTAAAAATTTTAACAAAATACATGACTTTTCAACCAAATCATTGAATTTTAAACCAAATAAAAAACGAATTATGAACAAAATAGTAAAATTTTCAACAAAAGAAATTAATCTTTAACTAAAATAATAAAAATCTACAACTGAAAAAATGAGTTCTTAACATATTAATTCAACTTTTGACCAAATAGATGAGTTTCTACCAAATTATTGAATTTTCAACAAAATATTTTAATTGTTAACCAAAAAGAATGACTGTCAAACCCGTGATAAATTAGTAGGAATTATGATAATTTATATACAAGAATAATAGTTTAAATAAACATTGAAGTTCATTAATAATAGTTTTAAAATATTAGGTTAGAAAACTGAATATTTTGCTTCGAAAATAAATTGTTAAACTGCGCAACATTTTAGGTCCTTAAGAAATAATAAAATTGTCCGTTTGTAAAATTTCTGAATAAAAAAGTGTTCAATTTTGAACAAAATGTTAAATCTTTCAATTTTTAATTGTTCTAGCTAAAAATTGCTGCATTTGAATTAAAAATTTCTAAATTAAAAGTTGTTTAAGCTTCAATTTAAAAAGTAGAAAATTTAAAAGAGTTTCACTTTAAGTGCTTCAATTTGTAGTTCAGTTTTGATTACTTCAAGTGAAAAAATTAGCAACTTTAAGTGTTCGAATATATAATTTCAATGACCATGAAAATGTTTGCTCACTGGAAAAATAACCGGAAAACGGTCTTCCTGAAATTCTGAATAAAATGAGCCCAAATGAAGTAAATTTATTAAGAAACTATTGAAAAAATACGGCAACCTGTAATGTTTTCTTAAATTGTTAATGAAAATCTTAAATCAAAAACATTTTTCCATTTTCTTAGCCTTTTTTTAATAGGAATGTTTTATGACCAGCAACTATCTGTTTTTTGCATCGTGCAGGGAGTTGAAGATGGAACAAAAAAATTAGAGAATTCAAAGTCATCTCATTTGTGGGAAAATAATAATAAAAATCAAATGAACGTACATTTTGAAGAATTTATAAAAAAATTCATAACTGCTTATTTTATATATTTGAAAACAATGTTTCTCTTTAGTAAAACGTATTTGAAATTTTTCAAATCTTAGTTCTAACTTTAACTGATCTGAGCTTCCTGTACCGCCCAACAATTTTTTTAATAATTATGCCTAATAAAATGAAATAAATTGAAATAAATATAAATAAAATGATTATGCTGCTAAAGCATTATAATTTGAACCATTTCTTCAACAGCTTCCCAAAAAATTGACAATATTACTTAATCCTACGATCATTTGATTTAAAATTTAGATATATTTCAACATATTCAAGAGACAATATTTTGAACTCAGAATTCATGAAATTAAAAAATCAGCATATTTTGAATACCATAGTTGTTGACTGTTCACATAACTGCCGGTTGTGTTAATATTTTCAAATAATTTGAGAACTAAATTCAACCTGATACTGTTTTTCATACATATTATTTACTAACTCAACTTTTGATTATATTTTTGTTATTTAATATGCAAATATTTCAGAATGCCTTTGCTATTCTGCAATAATTATCAAAATTAGTAATTAAATAAATCTAAAAAATTCCTGAAGAGAAAATAACGATAAATTAAGATAATAAAAATTACACGACTTTTGCCAATCAAAGAAGAATTTCAGTAAAAATGCATTTCCTATTTGCGATGTTTGATTACTGTTTATTACTGAACACTGAAAACAGGATACAAAATTGTTTATTTAACAAATTTTATTGAATGACTCACAGCTCATTTTTTCTGCGAAGCAAATTAGTTGCAAAATATATTTATTTGTTTATAAAAATGCTTGGTCATAATTTCCTTTTTACAACATGTGTTTAAAACAACTGAATATGATAAAGTCATAGGGAATCTTGTAACTTGACTAAATCAGCTGCAATTCATTAAACTCGCATAATTTTGTAAAATTTGATAAGAAAAGATATCAAAAAAGTTAAAATAAAAATAGATTTTCTTAAATAAATAAATTTTCAATGTTTTTAATTTTTCTCATGACCAAAAATCTTTTTTTAACCATACCATCATTAAAAACATTGCGATTCTTGATAATATATTAAACTCAAATTTGGAAAAAGTATTTTAAAATATTTATCTTTTAATAAATAAAAAATTTAAGAAACCTCATGAAATAAATATTTGAATGTACATACATCAAGTTTCGAAGAAACAATAAAAGGAATTTATTCTTGATTCATACGAACTCTTTAGAGCGTAATCTTTGATGAAGTGGAAATAATGAAAAGCATGAAAAAATAATTCCACTTGTAGAAAATGTATGAGCAATTCTGTTATCGTATTCCTTTCCGCGTAAAATGACTGCTTTTAATTTTTTATTTAAATAATTATTCAATCGTCCAAAAATAAACCATTGCAAAGAAAGAACTTACATTGAAGTAATTATTTTATAGTGTACAGTTTTTTTAATTTCTTTATTTTATTATTATTATTATTCAGGCAATTAATCAAAATAAATTAAATGTCAAAACAACTAAAATTTTAGTCAAAGTTTCCTAATTCGAAAATAGAAAAACTGACTTAAACATTTTTTTAATAATTCAATTAGAGAATTTTGTTACAAGATTAGTGACTTTCAATCAATAACAAAGACAGTAATTCTCAATTGGTTTGTTAAGAGAGTGTAAAATTCAGAGAATACGTAATATTTTACAAGAAAATATATAAATTGGCAATAACTGCGGTTGAAAAAGTTCACACGTCAAGTATGAACTTCCGAGTATATCACTCTGCAATCATGTAATAAAAAAGTGATAAAACTATTAATTATTAGGGAAAGGATGTGTAATAAGAACCTGTTTGTTTTTCTCCTCTTACTTAATATCCTTTTCAATTTTTCATCGTCGCAGTAGAATATTTTAAAAGATACTCTCGTGCATGCTATCATTCTGCATCCTCCATGACGTAATGGATTCCCAATACTTTTAATCATTTTAGCACCTACATATATTTATTTCCATTGAAAAAAAATCAGATGAACATGAATCGGAATATCGCAATACGACAGAATCGAGTAGGTCCTACACAAATATATTGTACAGAGAATATATTGTACTCAAAGTATTTTTTTATTATTTGATTGTTTTTTTATTTATTTTTTTTATTCATTTAATTATTTGTTATGTTTTTTAATTCTCCTACATACAATATTTTCTACACAGAATATATTCTACATAGAACTAAATAGCAATATATTTTTCCTACCCAAAATACATTCTACAAACAATATTAAGAACAGCAAATGAAATACTTTCTAAAAATATATTCGGTGGAAAACTTTTCCCAATCAAAACAGATTTTAGACAAATTATTCACCACTGGGAATATAAAAGCAGACTTCATACTCTCTCACTAAAATAATATGACTTTTGACAAAATAGGGGAATAATAGAGGAAAAGATTATTTTCAATAAAATTAATTTATAGGTATCATATTGAATTCAATATGAAACGCTTAAGATTTCAAGTTGAAATATATTGCGTTTTCAACAAAATAGTTGAATTTTCAACCGAAGAAGGTCCATTTTCTATCAAAAGAGACCAAGAAAGATAATTTTCAACCAAATGATTGAATTTTAAACAAAAAAAGAATATTAATTTTAGACCAAACATTTGTATTTACAATCAAGTCGATAAAATTTCAAACAAAAGAGACGAATTTTCAACCAAATAGTTCCATTTTTAAACAAATGTTCGAATTTTTAAACAAAAAAGATAAAATTTCAACAACAAAAAGTTGCATTTTTAACGAAATAATCTAATCATAAAATAAAAAAGCAATTTTTTAAAACGGCAGTTTAATTTTAAATTGAAAAGGACGAATGTTTCTCGAAAAAGACGAATATTTAACAACATATTTCAACTTTCTACGGAAGAAATTACTTTTTAATAAAGGAGTTTAACTGACAATCAAGTAGTTAAATTTTTAGTAAAAATATATGAATTCTCAACTTAGAAACTTAGGATAGAACCTAATAAAACGACATCTTCCAAATTTCCCAGACGTAAAAAAAGAAAATTTTATTCTTCTTATATATTGAATTCTCAACGCAAAATGTTATAATCGATATTTCACACAAAAAAGATCTTAATTTTAAATAATAGTTTAATTCTAAATCAACAACAGTTGAATTCAACCACAGAAATGAATTCTCAACTGAGAAATGAAATAGTTGATATTTCAACAACGAAAAAATTAATTTTAAATTAAAACCAGTTAAATTAGAGAAAAACAGTCAAATTTCAACCAAATTGTTAAATTTTTAAGCCAAAAAGGCGAATTCTCTACAAAGCAGTTAAATTTTCAACCAAAAAGTTCATTTTCAACCAAATAGTTGAATTTTCTACAAAACTAATAGAAATTTCAACCCAAAAGACCATTTTTCACCAAAACAGTTGAATTTTCGAACAATTATTAAGAATTTTTAACAAAATAGTTGAATTTTCTACCAAAATAATATAATTTTCAACCCAAAAAGACCATTTTTCACCAAAACAGTTGAATTTTCGAACAATTAATAAGAATTTTTAACAAAATAGTTGAATTTTTTACCAAAAAGTTGGATTTTCAAATACAAAATATAAAACTTCACCAAAAAACAGTTTCATTTTTAACCAGATAGTTGAATCTTGAAGCAAGAAGACGATTTTTTTAGAAGACAGTTTAATTTTCAATCAAAAAGGACGGATGTTTTTTTCAAAAAGACGAATGCTCAACAAAACATTTCAATTTTCGATCCAAAAAATGGCTTTTTAACAAAATAGTTGAATTTTCGACAAAATAATTCAAGTTTGAAGAAAATAATGGAATTTTTAACAAAATAGTAGAATTTTTGAACTATAAAGATACATTCAGTTGAATTTCGACTAAAAAATTTAATTTCCATAAAAAAAAAACAAGCAAATTTTTAACAATAGTGATGAATTTTCAACAAAAATTTAATAATTTATATAAATAATAAAATAATAAATAAAAAAGTTAATTTCAAGAAAAACAGACGAATTTCAATAAAATGGTTAAATTTTTTCTCTATAAAGCATTTGAGTCTTCAACCAAAAAGTTCATTTTTATCCAAATAGTTGAATTTTCTACCAAAATAATAGAATTTTTAACCCAAAAAGACAATTTTTAAACAAAGCATTTGAACTTTTAACCCAAAAAAAGAATTTTCAAACAAAGTTAATTTCCAACCAAATAATTGAATTTTCGACCAAAAACTATAAATTTTCAACCAAAAAGTTAATTGTCAACCAATAAAATACATTTTTAACAATATAGTTCAATTTTCAACCAAGTATTTGAAGTTTCAATTAAAGAAGATATTTATTTTAAATCAAACGCTTGCAATTTTTAACCAAAAAAAAGATTGAATTTTCACTAAAAGAGGTGAATTTTCAAACCAAAAAGACGAATTTTTATCAAAACAGTAAGCACTGTAATTATCAAAAATAAATGAGTTTTCCAATTGAAATTAATAACAATAATTAATTTTATTATTTGCTTTACACATACGTTCAGAATTCTTAATTATTAACATATATCTATATTCCATTCACTTCAAGTTATTTCGACATTCTAAATAGTTTCTAAACTACAAAAATTGGTTAAATAATTTAAGAAGAAAAACAAATAGATCCTTAAACACGTCCAATTATAATACGAAACTAGTATTTGTACTCATAATACTGATAAATGAAATGGACCATCATTTACAGATTTAGAGTAAGAAAAGTATTTAAACCTTTTTCAATTGTTCTAACAAAAAAACATATTTAAAAAATTAGAGAAACAGTAATAAACAAAAAGTGACATGAGAATATCCAAATTTTGTGAAAAATTGCTAAAAAAAGACGTTATTTATATTTTTCTTCAATGAGCTATGTATTTAAATTTATAAGTATTGTTCAAACAGTTTATGAATTATTTAGGCAAATGAAAACATTGTTGTATCGTAATGTATAACATTACGATACTCTAAGCTGTCGCATAAAAACGCGTAAATGCGTCGGAGTCACATAAAACCTATAATATATACCTATTTTGTGACACGTACAAGAAATCAATTATTTAAAAAATTGTTTCAACAACTAAAAATTGAAAAATAATACATTCATGATTATTCATGCAACAAGATAAAAAAGTATGATTCTAAAAAATAATGGCCACCCTATTCAACACATTATTTTTATTCTTATGTTTAGTAATAAATTTATAATATTGCAATATCTTGTAGAGTAGTGACTAATTACTCTTTGACTAATAATTAGCGTGAGTCACGACACATTGCACCTTGTCTTTTATGAAAAATATTTAGTGACCTTTCCGTAGAAATATTACTGGAAATATCTTACATTTGCTTTTGAAGTCAGGGACTACTTTTAGCAACACTTAAGAAGTCTTTTGTGACAAAGAAACAAACTCTACACCAGTTTTATCTTTTCAATCCTTTTTTTAGTCCTAAAGAACTTTTTACATTTTGTCTCTAATGACAATGAAATAAATTTTCTAGACGTTGAGTGCTGTTTGAAAAGTAATATTTCATTTCAAACTTAAAGTCTCTTAATAACTTTTTTAGCAATTAGGTTTCAATGAACGTACTTCTCTTTAAAAGGAACTAGTTAGCGCTACCGTTTCAAAATTTGACGCTAATTTTTTAGTTTTTTTTTGTATTTCAGAAATATATGCATATCTTTTATTATTCGATTTTTGAAATAAAAATATGACTTATTGAATTTTATTGAATTTTCTTCAATTCGCCCTGAGTCTTTAAAATTAGGTTCAAATCCACTAAATTCAATGGATCTTTCTTGGGTTTTCAATTTTTTTTAATTCACTCCCATTTCCTGAATTCAATGGATTTTTTATTTAGATTAAAAAAATTTCGTTTCTATTCACTTGAATTTTTTAAGTATATCTTGATTTGGTATAAATTTCACCGATTTCACTTGAATTCTTCTGAATTCACTTCGATTTTACTCTAATCGAAGGAATATTTTCGATTTTTTAAAATTCTTTTACATTTATTTGGGATTCATCCTAAATATTCTTATAATTTACCCAACATTTTTTCGAAATCACTCAAATTCTTGTACATTCACTAAATTCTACTAATTTTATTGAATTTTTACAGTTTCTGTTTAATTCACCCTGAAATCTTTCAAATTCACCTTGAACTCTGAGGCAAATTCTTTATTGAATTTTCTTTAATTTTTCTCAATTCATCACAAATTGAATGAATTTTTAAATATTTGGGAATTTTTTCAATTCACTTGAATTTCTTTTTATTTCGTCTTGTATTTTGAGGAATTTCATCGAATTCTTCTCATTTCTCTCAAATTCCTATACATTTTTTTTTGCAATTCACTTAGATCCTGTTTAATTTTCTCTAAATTTTGTTTACTCTCATTTTACTCATTCGACAGAAATTTTTTTAAATTTTGTAAATTTTACTCGATTATATTCTTTACAAATCATACAAATTTCATCTAAGTCTCATAAGTTCCTTTAAATTCTTCTTAATTTACTCTAATTTCGCTGAAATCAGTGGAATATTTTCGATATTTAACATTTTTTCAACTCATTTAAATTCAATTGTATTTCACTCTGATTTCTTATTATGAATGCTATCTTGAATTCTTTAAAAAAATTTTGCATTCTTTGAAATTCTCTTGATTTATTTAACGCTCATTGCATTCTGCCGAATTCACTTCAATTCTTCTAAATTAACTGCATTCCATTCAATTAAATGGATTTAAACAAAAACAAAAATTTTCAAATTCACCTTGAAGTTTGTTCAACTGTCTTTGAATTCTTCGGTATTTTATCGAATTCTTTTGCATTCCCTTGAATTCTTCCAAATTCTCACTAAGTACATTGAAATCAGTAGAATATAATTTTTTTTTCAATTCAATTGAATTGTCATGACTTTCATCGAATTCTTTTTATTTCCCTTAATATCCTCTGAATTCACTCGAATTTTATTTAATTCGTTCTTGTTTTTTTAAAAACATTTTTCAGTTTACTTATATTCTGTTGAATATTAATATCCCTTGAATTCTTCTAAATTTACTCCAAGTTCACTGAAATCAGTGGAATATTTTGGATTTTGTTAGTTTTTGTCATCTCATTTGAATTCATTTGGTATTCACCCTGAATTCTTTAAACTTGTTTGGAATTCTCTTGATTTTTTCAACTTCAAATGAATTATCTTGAATTCCTTTGAATTCTTTTAAATTCTTTTGAATTCTTTTGAATTCACTTTAATTCTTTTAAATTCACTTGATTACTTTTGAATCAACTTGAATTTTATTAAATTCACGTGAATTATTCTAAGTAACTAAATTCTACTCAATTAAAAGAATAAACTAATTTTTTTTCGTCTTTTTTTTTTAATTCAGCGTGAATTCTTTTAAAATCACCTTGAATTCTCAGGCATTTTATCCAATTCTTTTGAATTCTTCTAAATTTACTCCAATCTTACTGAAATCAGTTGAATATTTGGGATCTTTTTTCATTCTTATAAATTCCATCGAATTCTTTTTAATTCTGTTGAATTCAGAAGAACATTAGTCACGTTATTAATGCACATTAGTTACTTTTAGTCAGTTTTAATCACTTTTTGGGATAGAAATTAGTCACATTTGTTCACTTTTTTGTATTCTTAAATAAATAAAATTGATTGAATGTCTTATAAAAGGACTTGTGAACTATATTTTGAAAAAAAAACTGAAAAAGTAACGATTTTTATAGTTACTATTACTGAAAAAACACAGGTTCTGGCAAAATGATTTGTTCGAATTCTGATTTTTTAATTCAGGAATAAAAATAATTAGATTTGGTTAAAATTTTAGTTGAGTATTTTGAGCGTTGTAATAATTTTTTTCGCTCCTTAGGTGGAAAAGTTATATATAGTTTATAGATAGTGGACAAGACAACGATATTTTTCTTTTTTTTTTCAAATGTTTCTGTATAAAACAAATTAAAAATATCAGTGTTTTGTCCGCTATATACAAACGATATATAAATTTTTCGCCTGGGTCCTTCAGCATCGGTATTTCTAAAAATTATTATTGTAGATTGAAAAAAACTTAATCTTTTTTATAGACTTTTAAGCGGAAAATCGACTGACATAGTGCGATACCATTACATTCAACTTTGATTTTCTCGCAACAGAACAATTTTTTAGTATTAAACATTTATTATTATTTTCATTCAGCGTCCCTATATCTCGGGACTAAGTATTTATTTTTATAAAAAAATTGGAAACGTGTTTTTTAATTCCTACCGAAGGCTCATTTTTAAAACTTGTGAAATTGTAAACTCAAAATTCTTGGACGATTTACTCTAAATTGGCTGACTTTTTTAGATCAAATCTTTTCCACCCGCATTAAAAAACTCAATATCTCGGAAGAAAGTTTTTATTTCTTAATCAAACTAAAGATTACATTATTTATCGCAATCCGCAGCAGAGCTTGTTCTAATTTGTGGTTACCAGGGTGTCTAGTGTCCTGGAAATCCTTGAAAACCTGGAAAAGTCCTTGAATTCGTTTTTACCTGGAAAACCCTGGAAAAGTCCTTGAATTTTGCTCATGGTTATGGAATTTTTGTTCTTTTGAAGAAAAAATATTTTTTTTAACGTTTTCTCTGCTGAACGAAAAAAGATTAACTTTTTAACAATAGACTGTTTATTTGATCACGGTGAAAATCACGAAGCTACCATCGAAATGATATTTGAATATTAATGGTTAGAGCAAATAAAAAATTGGTCGGGCTAAAGTTAGAGAATTTTGAAAATGAAGTTTGGGACTAAGAATCATTTTAGTTAGTAATTTATTTGCCTTATATTTTTATTTCTTTTCTTACAGTTTTTTCATCCTGACGATTAATTTCAGTGAAGAATTTTATTATTTGGTTGCAAATTCAACAATTTTTATTAAAAAGTCATACTTTTCATTTGAAATATCTACTATTACATTATTTGTTGAGAATTAATATTTTTTGGTAGAAAATTCGTCTTTTTGCTTGAAAATGCCTTTTTTGGTTGAAAAATAATTTTTTAAACTAAAACGCAACTATTTCATTTTTGGCTGAAAATTGATATTTTTAAAATTGAACTTGAACCACTTTGTTGAAAATTTGTTTGAGGGTTGATCTCTTTGATTGAAAATTTAAATATTTTTCTGAAAATTCTTTTTTTCATTTAAAATTTATTTTTTACCCTACAAATATAACTTTCCCATTTTTTTTGCTAAATTTAATCTTTTTAAGTCAAGAATTGGTCTTTTATTGGTAGGAAACTAATCCTGTTCGTGGAAATTTTCTCTCTTTTGATTAAAACTGCAATTCGTTGGTTGAAAATGAACTTTTTTGTTGAAAATTTGTATTTTCGAGTTGAAAATGGTTTCTTTGGGCTTGCATGTTCAACAATTTCTTTGAAATTTTTTCCTGTCCTGGCTGAAAAATTTTTATTTGTTGAAAATTCGTCTTTTTTATCAGAAAATTGGTCTCTTTGATAGAAAATTAATAATTTCGGGTTGAAAATTCAAGTTTTGTAAAAAAAAATTTGTTTTTTTTTTGTTTCTTAAAAGTTGAACTACTTTATTAAACATTCATTCTTTGGTTGCAGAATTGCAGATTCATTATTTTAGTTGAAAATTCATCTCTGGTTCAAAATTCAGCTATTTAGTTGACATTTTTTTACTGCAAATTAATAATTTTTAGTCGAAAACTAAATTATTTGTTTGGGAATTGGTTTATTTTGTTGCAAATTTGTCTTTTTTGGTAGAAAATTAATTTTCTTTGTTGAAAATTCAGTCGTTTTGGTTAAGAATTCATTATTGTAGGTTAAAAGTTGAACTATTTGGTTACAAATTTAACTATTTTGTTGAATTTTTTTTCAATTCAACTCTTTGGTTGAAAATTTAACTATTTTGTTGAAAATTCGGTTTTTTTTGTTGTTGAAATACCTACTATTTAATTTTTTGTTTAGAATTCGTCTTTTTGTCGAAAATTCCAATTTTCGTGTTGAAAATTCAACTATTTTTGGTTAAAGTTTAATATTTTTTTGTTTCAAAATAAGACTATCTGGTTGGAAATTCATTTTTGTAATTTGAAGTATTTTGTTAAAAAATCATGAAGATTTAACTGTTTTGTTGAAAATTCGTCTATTCCGACAGAAAATTCGTCCTTTTGGATTTAAAATTCACCTTTTTTGTGAAGAATTGAACTGTCTCCAAAAAAATTCAATTATTTCGTTGAAAATGCAACTATTTTTAGTTGAAGTTTAATCTTTTATGTTTAAAATTCGATTATTTAGTTGAAAATTCATCTTTGTAGGTAGAAAACTCAACAATTTGGTTAAAAAATCAACTTATTTGATGACAATTTTATTATTTTATTGAAAATAAACCTAAACTAGCTTAAAATTCAATAAATCAGTCCAATTTCAACCAATTCTGGAAAAAAAATCTCATTACACACGGTGCTGAACTCGCTTTGATATTATAAACAGCAAAAAAATATTGAATTTTGAAAGTTTCATTAAATTGTTTTTAGAGCTGAAGAAGAGGGAAACTTTGAATATTTTTTATCGTAGCGTCGTGATATTTCACCTTGATAAAATAAACAATGCCCAAAAAAAAAAATTTCTTGTTTTCTATAAAACCAGATTTTAGGGGCGTATGAGAAATTTCGCATATGACACTTTTTGAGTTCTACTAGACCTACAATTTCTACTATGTTTCGTGGAAAGTATTTTTTTTTACTGTAAAAAAGAACCTGGACAATTTTTTTTTGTCCTGGAAAACCTGGAAAAGTCCTGAATGACTTATTCTAATCAATTTTTTTAGCTTAAATCAGCCAGATGTCATCTCGGGAGTGGACTTATGTCTTATCTTTAAATGATGATTTCAGTTTTACAGAATGTTTCTTCACTCTTCTAAAAAATTCCGATTTTGTTGGTTATCTAGTTTTGTTCAGCCACCCTTCACTTATTTACAAAAGTAACTTCGTTACCACTATCACCACAAAAAAATTTAACTAATTAATTCATATCACTCAAATTTTGATAAAAGTATTACTATGACAATGTTTTTTTTATTTGAAGAGTTTTATGGTTAAATTGAGTCGCATGTATGCTGTAATTGGCTGTAATTTGCATGGTACTTCATTTAACTCTTCCGAGATGAAATAATCGGACTCTGTGTGCATCTGTAACATTATATCAATACAGACATTTCAGCAATAAGCATGGACTTTCTCCTGCCACTTTCTCTGTCCTCAACGTCCGAAAGGAAATATGTTCTTCTCTTGTAAACAATACCATATAAACTGAAAAAAAAATATTTTTATATTCAGGATACATATGTAATCAAACAAAAAATGAACAGATAAATCACATTTGAGGAAGTGAAAGTAATTAATTAATAAAATCACGTAATCATTTAATTGCGGCGTTACAAAACGAAACTATCACTTTCGATCTCTCACCCAGCTTATAAAGCCTTTAATCTCAAGAACATAAATATAAGTTTTCCCGGATAATTTAAACTAATTACCCTGGAAGGAAAGAAAATATACAAATTAATAATGATCTCATAGTCCACGATTTTCAAAGTTCACCATTAGTTACTAAAAGGGAAAACTGTAAATTTAAAAACCCCCGAAAATCTAACAATTTTAGCAGTAAGATGTTTAAAATTGAAGATTTTCTAACTGTATGGTTTCGAATAATACGAGTGGAAAATTGAACAATTTTAATTAGAAATTAATTAGGTGTTAAGAAATAAATAATATTGCAAACTAATAATGTTGAAATTTGAACAAATTATTAGAGGCGCTCAAGACAAAATTCAAAAATAGGAATGGTAAAAATTAGCTCTATGAATGTTTTAAATACGCATTCTTCTATTTTTTTTATTTTTAAGCTCTACTCAAAAGCGTCATGTTTTTAAAACTCAAAAATTTAAATTTTAACCATTGAAGCAGAATCACATTTGTACAATTTAAATTTGACACGATTTTAATTTAAAAATATACTAATTCAAATTGCTGAAAATGGAAATAAAAAATTGTTAGAAGCTTTAAACAATTAACAGATCACAATTATTCGCTGTAAATACAACTTTTTCCTGTTTTCTTTTTTGTGAAAAATATCGCCGCTTTTCGCTAGAATTAAAATGATAAAATATTAGATTAAAATATTTTCGTAAATATTAAAAATCATTGAAACGTAATTAAGTTCATTGAAGATTTTCAAGAATAAAATGTAAGATATTTCATGCAGAAATATTTGAAGGGTGGCAGTACAGAACTTGAGAACCACAAAAATCGGAATTTTACAAGAGAGCAAAAAAACATTCTGCAAATCGAAATCGCAATTTATAGACAAGACAGAAGTCCACTGCCGAGACGTGTTGCTTATTTAAGCACAAAAAAAATTGATTCGGAAAATTGATCTATTTTCAAGGAAATACATATGTCAGTTGACAATCTCAAAGTTACACTGACCACAAATTGGAACAGGCTAGGCTGCGGATTACGATAAAAACTATTATCTTCAGTTTAAATAAAATTGAAATTACTCCCGAGATATGAAGTTTTTAAATGAGGGTAAAAAAGTTTTAATCTGAAAAAGTGAACCAATTCCGAGGAAATCGTCTAAGTATTTTGAGGTTACAATTTCACAGATTTTTAAAATCGGTTTTCGGTAAAGATTTAAAATCGAATTTTCAACTTTTCACAAAAATAAACATTTTTATCGAGATATGGAAAAGCTAAATAAGAATAACAAAATAATTTAATACAAACAAATCATCCTGTTTCGAGAAAATCCAAATTTAGTGTGACGATTTCGCACTGAAATGAGCGACTATTCCGTGAAAAGGCTATAAAAAAAAGAAAAATTTTTTGAATGAAGAATAATAATTTTAAAAAATATCGTCAAGGGTAGAAAAAAATGATTACAACGCTAAAATATTACGCAAAAATGTTTAATAAAATTATAATACATTTTTTTTATTATTGTATTTAAAAATGATAATTCGAACAAATCTTTCTATAACAACGTGTATTTTATTCCTCAAGAATTTGTTTTTCAATAAACCGATTTGCAAACAAATATTATTTGTCTTTTTTTTTTAATGTCACCCTTCATTTGCTTTTTTTTTAATTTTGGAAAAACTGATTGACTATCGTTATTATTTTCCTTTTCTATTTCGCAACAGTTTGAGCCTTCCAATTTACAAAAATCTGAATTGAAATCGGTTGCTGAATTAAAACCGTTTGAAAAAATTTATGGGAAAGGAAGGAAGGGAAATAAAAACAAATTTAAGCATATATAAGAAAATGGCAATCAACGTAAATGCACGAATCATGTGAGCTTCATAAATTATTCATAGAAGCACCTGATCATTTGAATTTATTTGACTATTATCGTTTGAATGAAGTCGATGATTCTGATTAACAGTTTTATGACAGGAAACTTCTTTTCATTGTTTCAACTGAAGTAGACAATGTAACATAAATGAAAAATAATATAAATTATTGTAAATTGTTCTTAACTTCATTATTAAGATAATAATAATTTCCCTAAGTGTAACAGAATTATATTTTAACAAGAATGGATTTATAACATGTTTTTTCAATGGAACAAAAAATATAAATGAATATTAAGCATATGTTAAAAACGACGCACTTTGAAAAAATAATAATATAAAAAATGTAAATAGTCGTAAAAGTGAGCAAACATCATTAGACATTGAACGTAATGTATATTTTCTAGGTAACGCCTCAACGCAATTCTGATTGCATATTGTTTCTTTTTTTGTTTGTAGAACTATTCTACTTAAATCTGACTCACGATGACGTAAAATTTCTTATAATTACCACACAAGATTTATGAACAATATTTTTAATTTAAATCGAAGAATTAATTTCTTTATCATTTCTGAATTATTCATTAAAAGATTATGTTTTTATGGCTTTTTTGCATTATAATGGGGGTCAATAGGTCATCATTTCGTAAACTATGAATCTGACCAAATTTCCAAAGAGTATTTTCGAATGACTTTTAATTGACGAATGGCATCAATTTTTTTTTTTTTTTTTTTAATTTTAATCTTTTTTACGAAAAACATAACTGCACAAATGACCCCTATAAAATAAAACATTTTTATCGACAGCAAAGAAATTAAACAATTTCCAACTATATCATATAAAATAATATGTATTATGTATCAGGATGTCACGTGATAATTTTTTCGAATAAATCAATTTTGTCAGGAAGTAGTTGAATTTATTCTATTTTCTAATTTTATCATTTCTATTTATAAAAGTACAGTTTTTTCACTATTTGACAACAAAGAAGAATAACTAAAAAAGGTATAAATATAATAATGTTTAAAACCAATTTTCATAAATAAAAACCATAACTGGAACATTTACAACAATTGTTAATTGTTGAATCATTTCCATGTTTAATATTATTATTAATCATTATAATTATCACAATTAAGATACAACAAGATGTAATGAAACCCCGAGGAAAATTTTTTTTTTTCGTTGCAAAAATGCCCGGTTGGGAAATTTCATCATAAAAATTAGAAATTGTCAGTACCAATAAAAATAATTTATTTCTATAAAATTGGTATGTTTTGAAATAACTTTGAAAGCAAATCGAACTATAAGAAAAATACTAAAATTGGTAAATTGTTTATGTATATATTTTGAACAATAATGATTGTTAACATATGTAAATCTTTCGTTATGGGGCGGAAAATGACTGAAAAATCCCAAAAAAATAAAATTTCTGACTATTTATAATAATTATCGAATGTCCTAAATTCCCGAAATTATAAAATATCCGAAACTATCAAATTTCTGACACAGGCAAATTTTTAAATTATCAAGTTCCCGAATCTGTAAACAATTCAAAAATCATTTTAATTATAAAATAACAAATTTCGTTAATATGTTGATGCTCTCTGTTGGCTTTAGGAGGCAATTAACAACAGAAAGTGTTATTCTTTGGTCAATATCGCAGTTTTAAAAATTATATAAAAAATTGTTATTTTTTTATTAAACCGTACTTAATATTCTGTTATGAATGGGAATTGATTCTGGATCTGTGGCCTATATTCGGGAATTTTATAATTCGATCATTTTCTTGCGTTGACAATTTTATAGTGTGTGATATTTTAAAATTTCGGCAATTTTTATTTTTTCAATTTATCATTTAGAAAGTGACCAATTTCAAACTCAAAGCGCTCAAATTAATTAGTTTTAAATTTGAGGCGCCTAATATTGTACAATTTAAAATTTGAATATAAAAATGAAAATTCAAGATTATCAAAACTTTATACGAGTAATACAAAATTTTCAGATTTATGTTTTCAAACATGAAAAATTTTAATGTTTAGGCCCACAGGCTTTGGTAATTTCAATACTATTATTTATTTAAAACTGAAAATCAATGTATTGGATGAATTGAGATTGACCAATTTCAATCTCAAAGCGTTTAAATTGAACGTTTTTTAATTTGAAGTTCGTGGAATTCTAAAATTTGAAATATATTTAAAGCCTTTTATTTTGTGTGATTTTTTATTCTAAGAGATCTCACAGCATTTTTATGGATTTCAACTAACTTTAGAAGATTTCAAGGGATTTAGATCGATTTTTACGATTTTTAAAAGTTCTCAATGGGTTTCAAAATCTTTTACGGGATATTACAAAAAAAATGTTAATTGAAACGTTCCTTTTCTGAGTTTGATGACTATTTTAATTTCAGGTAGTAATTTAAAAATACATTAAAAATCGTATAATTTGCAATTACAAATGCTAAGAATTTAATTTTTTGAAATAAATATTTTTTAACATCAGATTTTCAATAGTCAGTTTTATTTTTAAAGCGTTCCAAATTGAATAATATCAAATTGGAATTGTTTGAAATAAATAATTTCAAATTGAAAGTGGTCACTT
Organism: Andricus curvator; assembly: GCA_932195095.1. Taxonomy (NCBI): domain Eukaryota; kingdom Metazoa; phylum Arthropoda; class Insecta; order Hymenoptera; family Cynipidae; genus Andricus; species Andricus curvator. Next base: position 130,901 of record CAKNYM010051493.1, read on the forward strand.
TTTCACATTTTTTCAAAACCTAGTCCAGGTAACAATTATACATTAAAAATCGTATAATTTACAATTGCAAATGCTAAGAACTTAATTTTTGTTAATACATTTTTTTTTAATCAAATTTTCTTTCGAAGTCGATGAAAAAACGAAAAAATCAGAAAAAATGATAAAGCTATTTCGATTTTTTGAAAAATTTAATCACAAAATGTTCTCAAATTGCTATCTTTTTTTCCGATGATATTTTCAGGAGTGATTGGTAATATATATTTGAGGCAGATGGTATGGCAATTAGACTATATGTTACCTATCTCTCCTGAAAATTTCAACAAAGAAAATAAAGCTGTTTTTTAAAAATTTCGTATTTGCATTTTTCAAAAAATTGAAACAGCTTCACAATTTTTTATTATTTTATCATTTTTTTTCATTGTTTTCGGAAGAGCAAAAAAACTGGACAAACAGGAAAAAGAAAAACACAAAAATCTTTAAAATTTCAAAAAGGGCAGGGTTTTGTAAAAATCAAAAATAATTTTTTTCTTCTGAATACAAAAAAAAACATCTCATGGAAAATGTGTGGTAAGTAGACTATATTAGTACCCATTATAGTTAAAAATTTCAGGAAAAAAAAGTTGGGGATTTACAGTTTTTCAATTGGAATAACTTTACCATTTTTTTTCAAGTATTTGTTTGTGTAATCAGAAATAGCGCAAAAACTGGATAATCTAAAACAGGAAAAGCCTGAATATCTTGTTAATTACAAAAAAGGAACGGTTTTTAAAAAAACTTGGCTTTTTTTCCATGTACCAAAATATACTTCATTATCAAGCGAATCCTGAACATGTCACTCGCTGGCCTGCATGATTTGAAATGGATTCGGTCTAGGACGGTTTTTTTTTCAGTTTTTCAAAGTATTTGAAATTATTTTAAAGTTTTTTTTTGGCTTCAGAGAAATATATAGGGTTCATGAACTTTTAGAAGATTTAAATACATTTTAAGAAATTTTTAAAGACTTAAAAGGTTTGAAAACATTTCAAGAGTGGTCAAACTCTTATTTAATGCTGAGGCATAAGTATTTTAAGATAATTAAAATTATATTTTTACTGAATAATTAATTTAAAAAACATATTTTTCACGAACTGAGTCATTTTTAGTACAATATAAGCTAATTATACTTAAAATGTGGAAATATCTATTAATCGTGCGCACTGAGAAAAATGTTTGATTCAAAAAAATTTTATTAGAATTAAAGACATAATTTTTTCTTTGGTATGGGATCAGCAAACGTTTGTTTGATATAACAAAATTCTTTATTTGATTTGAATAAATTTTCCTTTAAATCAAATAAATTCCTTGTTTAAATTAAAGAAAGGTTATGTTTACTTTAAACATTTATTGTATTAAATAAAGTAAATATTTTCTTTTATAAACTTCATTAAATTTTATAAATAATTTGAAAAAATTTTCAATTTGGTAGTTAGGAAGTCTCAAATGTAAGACACCCATTCCTTAAACTACCTGTCAATATTATAGTCTTAATTGTGAGAAAGCCTGCTCTGCGCTCTTCATAGCGTTTTTTCTAGAGAACTATCGTATATTCGATTTGCGTATTATATTTTTTTGTTTGAATCAAAAAATATTTATGTAAATTCAAATATATTGAATTCAAGCAAATCCTTTATTTAAATAAAACAGATCGTTTTCATTCATTACAATTAAATAAGTGTTTTGTTAATTGAAAAAAAAATTGGTTTCGTCCAATTATATATCAAACTTTTTATTTTATTCAAACAAATATTTTTCTGAGTGTATAGCGCGCTTATTTGTTGGTTAGTAAAAATGAATTATTCTAGAGTGAACATTATGATTAATATTATATGCAGTAATTTTGAAAAGGGAGAAAGGAATTTTATTTTTACATGAATTCATTGATGTATTCTGAAATTGAATAATAGAATCGCTAATAATCATTATCTTTATGCGCAATTTGTATTTTGACCGCGTCGCTTGAAATACTTGAGACATGGCAAGTTGATAAATTGCTAACGGGTCTATCTCTGATATTTCCAGCTGACCGAGATCGAGCACATCACTTCCCCATAAAATTGCTCAGGTTGCACTTCTTGTTTCTTGCTACTTTACCTGTTTATTTTGCATATAAACGGGATTTTCCGATCGGAACCGCGGCATTTATTTCACTATGCGGACAAAACGAGAAATCATGAACGGTGTGAATCAAGTTTCTATTCTTCTGCTAGTTGTCTATATGAAGTCATGTAGGAATTTCATTTATTTAAGAAAGTTAATTCTATTTTCAATACTCCATTCGTAGATCTAATATATCTGAATATTTCGTATGGACATTTTATTTTGGATCAATTCTTTTTTTTATTCTTTGTTTTAGGCCCTCGGAAGAGTTCCACCAAAAAGACTTGTGACACTTTTTAATCAAATAAAAATTCAAAGAACTACAGCACGTCAAAGTGAACGAGAATTTTTTTATTTAAAATTTTGGAGATCCAAGAGTTCTGATCAAAGTGTTACACCAAAAATTCTTATGACACTTATCAATCAAGTCCAAATTCATAGAAAAACAGCACGTTAAAGTGAACCAAAATATTTTAATTTTTAACTTACAAGTCTTTTGATCAGAGTTCTGTGCTCGCCGAAAATGTTCTACCAAAAGTGTTTTTTTTATCATATCAACATTCAAAGCATTACGGAACTTTCAAGAAAACCAGAATTTAAACAATTTGAAAAGTTGGTGAGTTCTAGGAGTTCGTATCAAAGTTCTGTTCCTCTCAAAATTCAAAGTATAAAGTTCCGTAGTTCTTTGAATTTTGACTTGATCGAAAAGTGTCACAAGAATTTTTGGGAGAACTTTTTCGCCGGGACATAGAACTCTTATCAGAACTCATGGAACTTAAACTTTTTAAATTGAAAAATGTTGGTCTACTTAAACGTGTTGTAGGTCTTTTGAATGTTGACTCGATCGAAAAGTTTGAAAAGACTTTTTGGTAGAACTTTTCTAGGGGGAGGGGGGGGACAAAACTCGTATCAGAAGTCTCCAAATTAATTTTTTTTGAATTTCGTTTTCTGTAAAGTGCCGTAGGTCTTTCAATTTTGACTTGATCGTAAAGTGTAAAAAAACTTTTTGGTAGAATTTTTTTAGCGGGGCACAGGACTCTGATTATAACTCTTGGAACTTAACAATTAAAACATTTTGGTTAATTTTAATGTGCTATAGATCTTTTGAATATTGACTTTCTCGAAAAGCGTCAAAAGAATTTTTGATAGCAGTCTTCTAGGAGGGGGGGGGGGGGGTAGAACTCTGATCAGAACTCTTGGAACACGCAAGATTTTTAAATTTAAAAATTTTTGGTTAACTTGAAAGTGCTGCAGTTCTTTCAATATTGACTTGATCGAAAAGTTTCACACAACAGGGTCATCCACAAAAATTTTGTTTGCCTTATAGTTGAGTTTTTTATAAACTTTGACTCTCAAAGAATTAAAATGTGAAATTAAAACTTAATTTAGTTTATTTAATAATTTATAATAATTTATTAAAAAGTGATAAAATATCCACCGTAAATGTCGATTTATAAAAGAAAACATGTGGCGCCCTCACGGCTCGAAACACGTGGTGTGACGTCACGCGCCGTCAAAACCGAAGAAAATACATGGTCAGATTGATAAAAACAAACGAAATAATTAATAATCAACGTTTTTTTGCAAAAAGGGTTTATTTTTATGAAGTATCAATGTGCCTGGATACGTTAAAGCCAGTTCGGATAATTTGCCAAAAGTGAGTACACTTATTATAAGTGATTACTGTGCGAAGTGCTCCAGTTTCAATGTTGCTGAGACTCGAGGAGTGAAAGCGAAAAAGTATTCAAATAACCGTTTTGAATATTCAAACCGGTGTATTGTATTGAATTTAAAGTTATTTATTTGATCAAGATTATAATATCGTATTTATTTTAGTTTAAATAAAAGAAACAGAAAGGAAACGAAATAATCGACTATAGATGTTGACATAAAGCCAGCTTTAACCTCGACATTCAATACTTTGATTTTGCACTTGATAAAATATAAGAATTAAATATATATTCGCTCTTTAGCGGCAACTCTTCTTTTAAAATAGCAGCATGATTCCAAAGTTAAAAAATATATAATTTTATAATACTTGTTGCGCAAATAAACAATTTGATTTTAAGGTTAAAGTGCACATACGTCCCGGCATCCCATATATGTAACACTGTTGAATATCAGTAAAGTACGGATTTTATGTTATCAAAAAAGCATATTTGATAGTTTTCTATTTTAAATAAAAATATTTTCTTACGTTGAAATGATCTTCGCAACAATATACTGTTGACGTTAAAGATGTGGTTATTAAGGCACATGTCACGACGAACAATTTTGTACCATTTTTTTCGTTCCTCACCTTTGGGTATAGATATGAATAATTTTCCTGAATTTTTGACAAACGTGTTCTTGCATGGAGGCACAAAACACCAATGGTAGTGCTGATTTTTTTGCATTTTTATGAAAGAACCGTGAATCGCCCGGCTTATTTGCAAGCGTTTGGCGGCTAGCTACGTCACATCAAGATGGCGGAATGGGCGCGACAGAAATAGGAATTTTAAATGTGTACACATTTTTCTTTTTCAAATATAAATTCGAAAAAAAGTTTTTGTTACACTATGCTGGTATTATTGGTGATTTTAGAGCATATACTTTAATATGCAAAAATAAAAAAAAATTAGTGGATGACCCTACTGTAAACTTTCTTTCACACCAAATGCTTACCATATTGGTAAGAAAATATGAAAAATAATTTCTTTGTTATAAAAAATTGAATGAGCAAAAGTTCTTTCTTATTACTATCAAATTTAATGGAAAAGTGAATGGAATGGACTAAAGATTACTTTTCAGTAACAATTTTCTACATTATTTTATTTTCTGCTAAAAATTGTTGATTGTTTAAACAAATTTAATTTAAAAATTCACAATTCAGCTATTTTTCAACATAAAGACTTTGTTTTTTTCAGATTTGTTAAAAAATGTATGTTTATCAGCTAAAAAGTAGCCTAATCGTTAATTTGTTTATAAAATTATTCAAATGATAAAAAGTCCATACCTAAGAAGTGAACTTTTTTGTTTAAAATTCATACGTTTTGGTTGAAAAATTAACTATTTGGTTGGGAATTGACTTTTTCCTTGAAAAATCACATTCTCGGTTCAAAATTCAACTGCTTTGTATAAAATTCGTTTATTTGGATTACTAATTCAACTTTTTGTTCGAAAATTAACTTTTTTGTTAAAAATTCATATTTTTCGGTTAAAAATTCAATTATTTTGTAGAAAATTCATATTTTTAACTTAAAATTTTCAACAGTTTCACTTTTTTGTTAAATATTTATATTTTCGGGTTGAAAATTCAACTGTTTTGTTCAAATGCAATCCTCATTGGTTGAAAGTTTAACTGTTTTGTTAAAAATTCGTCTTTTTGGGTCAAAAACTCAACTATTTGGCTGCAAATTAACTTTTTTGTTAAGAATTCAACCATTTAAAAAAATATCAGTTTTCAGCAAATTAGTTAAATTTTCAACCAAAGAAGTGAATATTTTAAAAAATTGCTTTTGAACCAAATATTTAATTTTCTCGCAAAATAGTTGAATTTTCCATGAAAAATACAACTTTTTAACAAAAAAGTTTATTTGGAACCAAGTAGTTTAATTTTTTACCAAATTGTTGAATTTTCAAGCCAAAAACACGAATTTTCTACAAAAAATATAAATTTTCAACAAAAACGTGAATTTATCATCAAATAGTTGAATTTTTAACTAAAATCATTAATCTTCAATTCTTCATCTTAAAACTGAATTTTTCACAAAATAGTAGAATCGTTCACTAAAACAGATTAATTTTTAACCAAACAGTTGCGATTTTAACAAAAAGTATGAAGTTCTAACCAAGAAGATTAACTTTCTACCAAAAAATGAATGTTCAACAAAATACATGCATTTTCAATCATATAGTTGAATTTTCAATTAAAAAAAAAATCAATTTTTAACCAAAAATAGGATAGTTAAATTTTCAGTTAAAAAAATTAATTGTCAACTAAAGAAACAAATTTTCAAGAAAATAGTTAAATTATTCAACCAAAGAAATTAATTTTCAACCAAAAAGTTGCATTTTTATAGAGAAAAATTTTTTTTCAACGAATGTAAGTTGTGTTGAAAAACCAAAAAGGACTTAATTTAACAGTTTTAACAACGATTTTTGGAAAAACAATAAAGTTAGATAGAAAAAATGGAGAGTATCGATTATTAAAAAAATTCCGACTTTGAAGGAAAAAGTTTCATGTAAGAATTGTTGAAACTCTTAATTTATGTTCTTCTTTGTTTTTTATGACGCCTCCAAATTATATTGTTGAAAACAAATCTGAATGGATTTCAAAAATATTTTCGAAAAAATCTCGAAAATAACACGAGATAGACCTTTTTCTAGAACTTTTTTAGATAACAAATTTTATTTCTTTGACTTTTTTCGTAACTTGTGTCGTTTTGGAAAAAATGTGCATTTTTGTTTTTCAGACAAAAAATTCTCTCTTTTCACCAAGACGAGGGCACAGGTCAGAATATCATGAAATCTAAAAAAATCAGAAGAAAAAAACGGTGAAATTTTGAATAAATTGAATTTGAACATTTTCGGAAAAACAGCTGCCATTTTGTCACTTTTGAACTTTTTAAAAGTTTCCAACGAATTTTGAAAGAGGGCAAGAAATTGTATCAGAATCAGAAAAAAAGGCAATTACCTATATGATATTAAGAAATATCATTCTTTTAACAAAAATTTGGACCATTTTTTGATAATCCGCACATAGATTATCTGCGCGATTTGAAATTAATTTGATCAACACAATCAATTTATCGTTTGGGAAAATCCCACAAATATGATTCACTATAGTCAGGGAATTCCGAATCATAATATAATCCATGATCCATTGCGATAATAATATTTTTACAACGTATTGCTGACATAAAGTAGGTTCCATATAGCCTTAAAATCAAATTCTTAATACTGTGCAAGTGGCCTCGCCAGGGCCCGCCAGGCCTTGACTACACCACTGGTAAAAAGTGATTAAAACCAGATTTTTTGTTGCTGATGTTTTGACGAATTCCTAACCTTTTACTTCTCAAGGAGTATATGCTCAGAGAAATTGATTTATTCGCGTATATCCTTTAAAAAAATAAAGGTTAAAAATACACTGGAAACTGGAATTGTGCACGGTTTCGGTTATAGCCTTCGACACAAATCCAGACCGTCCGAACGTAAACAGGCAGGGCCGCGTGAATAATTTTTGTTGGATTTTGAGGCATTATTATTATACCATTAAGCCATTTCCCTTTCGGGGTAGGCGTGACTTGCTCGGTTGGAAAAATGGTTGAATTGGTGTAGATTATATAGGTATAGGTTAGATAGGTATATAGGTGTAAAGTATGTAGGTATATAGGTGTTAGGTATATATGTTTTAGATTGATCTGGAATTCTCGTGTCATTTATTCAAATGACACGTTTATTCCGCAACACTGCTCCGACCCAGGTTGCTGATCAATCTCTCCAGCGATCACCCCAAGTGAAGAGCCTCACAAAATTGTTATGTATGGTTCCCCACTTGGGCCCATTAGATTCCAAGGTCTTTGTTTCAGGCTTCATTCATTCTATTGTCACTCTGTTTACAAACTATTTGTCGCCACACTTTTCTGTTCTGGCATACTACTCTAGCTTCCTTCACGTCCATGCATTTTTTCATGCAAGCTCGTGTGTTTCTATGGCTTCTTACATCTCTTCGGATTAATGTCTCATTTACCGATTCTAACCATTCTTTCGGCGGTCTACCTCTCGGCATTCTGCCATTTACTTTACCTTTGTACACTTGTTTGGTCAGTCGCTCATCTTTCATTCTTTCAAGATGACCGAACCATCTTAACTGATTTCTTTCCCATGTGTCAACTATTGTCTCTTTTGCACCGCATTCTTTGAGGATTGTCTCGTTTCGGACTTTATCCATCAGTGTTTTCCCGCATATTATGCGCAGAGGTCTCATGCCGATCGCGTTAATTTTACTCCTGTCCTTTTCTTGACATGTCCATGTTTCGCTACCGTATAGTACAGTCGGTATGAATATAGAATTATGTATGGCCATTTTAGCTTTTTTTGATATGTTTTTATTTGTTAGGATGGACCCTGCTCTACCGATAACCTGCTTACCCTTATTTATGCGCCTATCTAACTCCCCATCTATTTTTCCGTCGCTAGTGAATAGACTGCCTAGGTATACGTACTTGTCAACTTGTTCTAATCTCTCATCATTTAGGACAATGTTGCACATTGTTTTCTCACTCTTTCCCTCAAACACCATGATTTTTGTTTTATTTACGTTAATTTTGAGTCCCATGTCCTTCATGCTTGTATGAAGTTTATTCAACATTCTTTGCAAGTCCTCGACTGATTCTGCCATAACAATCTTGTCATCTGCGAAAGCTAACCCACGTACCTTAACTGTTTGGAGATCTACACCTTCTTCGTCGAAGAGTGCAGTTCTTAGACACTTATCCATGAATATGATAAATAGCCACGAGGACATAACGCATCCTTGTTTCACGCCTTGCGTAATATCGAACCAGTCACTCAGTTTCCCGTTTACCCTTACGCTCGCTTTACTACCTGTATATATTGTTTTTATTGCTTGCAGGAGCCCTCCATTTACTCCGTATTCTTTTAAAACTTCCCAAAGTTTACTTCTATTTACCGTGTCAAATGCTTTTTCTAGGTCAATAAATGCACAGAAAACTTTCTTTCCTACTCTCAAGCTTTTTTCTGTGATCTGTCTTAGGCTAAATATCTGATCTGTACATGCGCCGCCCGCGCTCCCCGCATCATGAATCCGCAGCGGCATTTAAGAAAATTGTTTCAATAATGATTGATTCTTGTGCATTTGCAAAACATACTGTGCATTTGCTTACAAATATTGTTTAAACAATGCTAATTAGCATCTATTTTTAATCAATCAAAATTAAATTTAAATTTATCTCGCATTTTATAACAAAACTCAGGATTTCGATTAGCCAAATTGCCAATTCTAAAAAACAACTTTACACAATAATTTGTTTAAAACGTAGTTAAGAAGTCTTTATCATCATTCTTAGCCACTAAAAATTATTTCTTGATAGGTTTAGTATAGATATACGAAGTGTATCGTTGTCCCGAAATTCGGGATGAGTAGTTAAATATTTTTCATAAGCGTGGCTAATCGTCCCGAATTTTCAGGATGACCAGTCCATCCCCTTTTCCAACTCCCTTGATTCTTCGGGACCACTAGACATAGCCATAGATATAATACCTTTTTGCTTGCCGCTGAGATGTGACCGAAAAACTTTGAGAATAATTAAAATACAAATAAAAAAAACAAGAATAAAAATATTTTTATTATAAAAATTGATAATTCGATAAATTTTGTTTCACCTTCTTAAATTTCAACATTTCTTATGTGCATTTGAATACAAGTATTTCTTTTGTTCGATTAATATTAACCGAGATAAAAATTGTCAAAATATGGTCCAATTTTCAAAACTCCAATTTTCAATTAACAAGATCTTCAAAATATTGCAAATTTTGCAAAACACTTTGACATCAGTATTTATTACCCCAATCATTATACAATAGCAAAAAATAAAGGAAATCGATGACCCACTTTGTTGCCTTTGACATAGAGTGCCCCACTTATAAAAAAAAATATTTTTTTTAATTTTCAGAGAAACATTCTATTATTTTTCAACGGCCATTCATTATGAAAATATAGAAATCAGGATGAACAATTTTTAAAAAAGAGTTTAAAGTTTTCTTTATATTCCTTGCTTTATTCCGAGCGTCGTAATATACAAGTATACATTGTGGTACCTTGCAACACACTTGAGTACCCTGGCACTGTGGAAAAACGGCATAGTTTCTTTATTTCAGTGCAATGCTTACGGTACCTTTCAAATAGAAATATCTAAGAAATTATAGGTTGAATAGGAAAATAATCAAATTGACTCAATTACTAAACAGAAAGTAAAATATTTGTTTATTCTTCTATAAAATAAGGTTGTAGAATATGGTGGTCCAAAAATACATTCGAAATTTTTGTTTTCGAATTTTCCTGCATTATTATTATTGTCTTGTAAGGCTGGTCCATTCATGTTCCGTAGCACAGCGTTTCACTTTATTAGACTTATTAGACTTTATTAGCAGTACTCTCATTTGCCTGGACATTTGGCCAGGGGAGAGGAAAACTGCAGAAAACCATCTCCCGAGTTCAGCCGGTTTTTTTGAAAGTCGATTTTGAAGGCAAACATTCGAACCTACAAATCGAATGCACACAGTCATCCTCGGCGTCAAAACTGCTGCTCGACATTAGTTAAAACATTTTCATGCATGTAGCCTGCAAATTTATTTGAATCCACAAGAAAATAAATTCTTGTTTTTAATGCTATTTAGAGGCTCTGCAAGCCCCATGAAGTTTAACACGTATTTTCCATAAGAAATTCCCATAAGCTATAGAATACAAATAAATAATTACTTTTTAAATATCACCCCCACAAGCCTGTTTTATAGGGTCACAAAAAACCCATAAGTCAAAAATTGGGTTTTGTGATTTTCTAGCGCTAGTTATGATTTTTTGCGGTTTTTTTTCAATTAAAAATTGTTTCTACTGCATCAAATACTGCTTTGTACTGATGATTGGATATGTACATAAATTGTCTAAACAATTTATTATTGTTTTTAGCAATTTTCTTTCAGAAGAGAGTGAGAAAGTCGCGGTTTTTTTCGAAATTTTCATTTTATTTTCAACTTTTCAGTTAGAGCGAGGCAGTAATCAATTTACGTTTGACAGAAATATTTGTTGAAAAAATAATGTATTATTATTTATAATAATATTCTCTTATAATAATGCTAGAAAGTTGCAGTTTTTTCTAAAAATTTTCACTTATTGTCCTCTTTTCAAATACAGTGAGGTAATAAATAATTCAAGTTAACAAACATAATTGTTTAAACAATTTATTGTTATTTCAAATAATATTATCTTTGAATAATGCTAGACAGTTGTGGGTTCTTCAGAAATATTTAAGTTTTTGTCCATAATTGTTTATAACTATCTTCTCTTATATTAATGCTACATAGTTGCGGTTTTTTGAAATTTTTAACTTTTCTTTGGTCTTTTAGTTTTAAACAAATTATAAATAAAGAATAAAGAGAATCTTTTTTTAAACAAATCCTTTCTTTTTGTGAATCTATTTTTCTGAAATAAAACGGACATTTAAAATATTCTTTAAATTTTCTATATTGAAATAAAATTAACTTGAAAATAAATTTTAAAGTAAATTTTCCTTTAATACGTTATTAAGAGCCTCTTTGTTGAAATTAATATTAATATTTATTTTTTTATTATTAACAAAAAGACAAATAAATGCTGAAAATTTCAGACAAACCCGCCACATTCTAGCATTACTCGAAGAGAAGATGGTTATCAACAATAATAAATTGTTTAAACAATTATGTGCGTTAACTTGCATCGCACTAAGTGAAAAGTGGAAAAAATGTTTAAAATTTTATAAGAAAACCGCAACTATCTAGTATTAATAGTTATTTTTTTCATTATAAAGCTGAATTTCCTACCATGAAGATTGATTTTCAACCAAAACAGATAAATTTTGAACAAAACACCTCAATTTTTATTCAAATAGTTGAATTTTCAACCAAAGAGGCGAATCATTAAAAATATTCATTTCTAACAAAGTAGTTCAATTTTCAACCACATAATTGAATTATCAACCGAAAAAGATGAACCTCAAACCAAGAAGTTTAACTTTCTACCAAAAAATATGAACTTTTAACAAAATATAAGAATTTTTAACCAGACAGTTGCATTTTTTACCAAGAAAGATGAAATTTTAACAAACAAAAAAAGATTTTTTAAATCAAAAAGACGAATTTTCTGCAAAAAAATTACTTTTTTAACCCGAAAATATGAACTTTAAACAAAAAAGTTACTTTTAAGCCATATAATTTTATTTTTTCGTAATTTTTTTTCTACCCAAAAAGTATAATTTTAAACAAAACAGGTCATTTTCAACTAAGTGGTTGAATTTTCATCCAAAACCGATGCATTTTTAACCCAAAAGGTAATTTTTTCACCAAAAAGATGATTTTTCCACCCAGATGATAAAATTTGTACCAAAACAGATGCATTTTTAACAAAGACCTAAATTTTCTATCAAATAGTTAAATTTTCAACCAACGAGGTGAATCTTTAAAAAAATTCATATTTAACAAAGTAGTTCAACTTTCAATCAAAAAAGGTGAGCTCTTAGCCAAGAAGATGAGCTTTCTACGAAAAAAGACGAAGTTTCAACAAAATATGAAAATTTTCAACCATACAGTTGCATTTTTTACCAAAAAGGTGAAATTTTAACAACAACAAAAATGAATTTTCAATCCAAAGAGACGAATTTTCTACCAGACAATTACCCTTTTAACCCCAAAAATATGGACTTTCAACAAAAAAGTTCATTTTCAACCAAATAGTTTAATTTTTTACTAAATTGTGGACTTTTCAAGCCAAAAAGACCAATTTTATAAACAGTTTAATTTCCAACCCAAAAATATGAAATTTTAACAGAAAAGTTTATTTGCAACCAAACAGTTGAATTTTCAACCAAAAAGTTGAACTTTCAACTGAAAAAATGCAAATATCAACAAAATAGTAGAATTTTTAATCAAACCAGATCAATACTGTACCAAAGAGAATTACCTTTTAAATAAGAATAGGACCCTAATCGGGCGTTGGTTAGAGCGTGAGGAGCATAACATTTTCTAAGTATCAAACTCAAATATCTTTTTCGGACATTTTTGAAAATAACCAAGTTGTTAAAAAGTACCAAAGGCGAAAAATGAAAATTAAAAAAAAAATTATTTTTGTCCTCATCATATAGTGAGTCCTTTCGGGCCATAATCGTGTGCTGGCTAGCCCGTCAGGCCCAACAAATTTCTAAATGACTTATTTAAATTTTGTTTGTACATTAATTTGTAAAAATAGCCAGAGTGTTCAAAAGTATCATAAATGATAAATTAATTGTTTTCCTCATCATCAACTTTTCGGGCTTTTTGGGCTTTTCGGACTTTTCGGAATTTTCTGTCTTTTCGGGCCTTAATATGGTGCTGGCTAGCATGTCATGACCACAAAATTTCTAAGTATCAAACCCAAATATGTTTTTGCAAATTTCTAAAAAAAAAGCCAGGGTGTTCAAAAGTATCATTAATGAAAAATGCATTTTTTCCCTCATCAACTAGTCAGTCTTTTCGGGCCCCAATCCGGTGCTGGCTAACCAATCAGGACCAAAAAACTTTCGAAACGTTGGATCGAAGTATTTTTTTTTGCAGATTTCCAAAAACATCCAGGGTATTTAAAACTTTTCAACGTCAACCATCTAAAATAGATCTGCACAAGACTGACTGACTAGAGCTAGATTAGCTTGTCCATACTAGCGTTTGACCATACAAAAAAGTTTGACTTTTATTCAGCGCCATAATTGACCGTCTTGACAGCGCCAAATTTGCGGTCAGGGCGGGTTTGAGCAATAAAAAAACAAGAAGAAGATAGGAATAGGGGAAAGAGTGTGAAATCTGTAAACGCCTGAAATAAAAAAAATTATATATATATAATATTAAGATACTTTACAAATCTTCAAAAAGTTTCAATGTAATGAACTTTACAATAATAATGATGAAAATTGTAGCAAAATATTAATATGAATATCAAAAGGCACTAATAAGGACCCTAATAATAAATAGACATAAAAAACCTAATGCTATAAGGAAGTTATTAAAAATGTTAAAGAGTCATAAAATTCACATTCTTATTATATTCAACATCAAAGCCATGAACATGGATTTCCTTAAGTATCGATTTTCTTCTTTTAATAAACCAATTTATTGCATATTACATACGGAAAACTTTATGTAACATAAATTTCTCATATGTAGGACGGACGTATATTCAAGGTAAAATAAAAATAAAATGCACCCAGACTCACCCAACCTTCTTTTAAGATTCATGACAGAAAAAGATAAATGGTGCATGAATTTAACCGACCTTGAAAGGTTGAACTTTTTCCTTTTATTGAAAATCTTGCTGGTGATAACAAGTAAGTGTGGAATATGTTACAACTTTTTGAAAAGCGAGTTTTATAATTATAAATATTTTTTCTGTTTTTTTTTCAATAAACTGGTGAAAGTTCAGTATACAGATTATGTATATATTATATATATATATGTACTCGAATCGTGTAAACTGCAAAATGCAAATTTAGATTTCTCTTTTTTTTTGGAAATATTTTTAGCAGAGCGAAAGTTATATGACCCGAAACTAGTCAATTATTTGTTGCAGTGAATCATGGTTACGAAATCATGGAGAATAAATCAATTTCATCGAGTTAGTATAAAACTATAATTTCAGCTATATGAGTTATTTATATTTTCATTTTTTTTTTCGAATAATTTCAATTTGATCAAATCAGTAGAATATTTTACGTTTTAGGAAACGACATGTTGAAGCTATAACGAGTTTTTCAATTGAAGTGAAAATAATGCGTGGCGCATTTGTTGTTTTATTTATTCTTCCGCTTTACTGAAGTTTCTCAATTTCCGCATTCTGAACGCTGTTTCATAAACAAAAAACAATTTTTACAACAATTTACAGGTTTCTCAAAATTTAAATACTCTGTTCTTAGAATCGATTCTTCCTACCTTTTTTTTCGAATATTTGTTTTGCAACAAATCGAAAAACAAAACAAGAAATAAAAATGTTCGTAATGCATTTCCGGTGGAACTCATTACTTGTTGAAATAACTTCACGTGTGTAAAATTGCATGTGAATCAAGCATGACTTCCGCTCAGCAATTTCTGAAGTGTTCATAAGAAAGTTTGTTATGTGAATCGCCTCAAATTACTCTTGTAAACGGTTTTGTCGATTTTGCGCGAGAAAATATAAATCGAAGCATTAATATTTTATTGCAGCTCTTATTCACAACAAACAATTAAAAAATGAAAAGAAAGAGAAATGAAATTGTGAATTTAAAAACTGTTGCATCAACAATTACAATTAACTACAATTAATTTCTGTGTGGCCACTTAAATCTCTAGAAACAGTCATATTAATTTCTCTGTCCTTTTTTTTGTTTTCATAAAGTTTTCCTGAACATTCAAATTTTAAAATTCATGCCCTGCAGAAAACTTATTCAAAACTAAACTTCAAATAAATTTAAATAACTCTATTTTTTTATTTAAAACGTTAAAAATTAAAATGTAAAAACATTTATTGTAGGCATTTTCAAAATAAGAATTATTCGCTTCCAAAACAGAAGCAATTAAAAAATTGAAAAAATAATTTGAAAATTTTGTAATTTTTAATTTAACAACTTTAGCGACAAGGACGCCATATATTTTTTTAAATGGCGCCAAAGAATTCTCTGGAATCTTTAATATGAACTCGCGGTAAAAATTCAAAAAAATTCAAAATGTCATTTGATTTTCTTTTTCATTAAACAACTAGCTAGTTTTCTTCAGATTTTGAAAATTAATTGGGTCTTTTGATATGTTTCAAATAAAGCAATACTTTATTATTTTTGCTTCCTCATAGCTGAAGCTTTGTAATGGCTAAAGTTTTGAACAAAAATGTATCCGCTTAATTAAACGTTCCTCAATTTAAAAATGTCTGATACAATTCTGTAAGCAATTATTCGGATGTATCTCTGTATGTGCGGATATCACACTTTTTTCAACACGACGACTTGAAGATGGCTGCAGATAAATTTATAAATTTGGAGAAACTATTTTCACCAATGATATCTCAAAACTGACCAAAGAATTTTTTAGATTGATCATTACAATATTTTTCAAACTTTATAATAGTTAAAATGTGTTTTATATGTTGAAACTTTTTCCATTCACATAATTGAATATTGATGTACGGATAAAAGAGATTCCTCGATTCGAGACAAATCGATTGATCTATAATATGAATACATTTTATTCAAGAGTAAGGACCTTGTGGTTATTTATAATATTTGAAAAACCTATTTTTTACATCAAAACATTTTTTAATAATATTACTTAGAGTTGATGCAAGAATAAAAAAGATCCTGATTCCGAGACTATTCGATTGACCTATAATATTAATACGTTTTATTGAAGAGTAAGGAAGTTACAGTCATTTGTAATATTTGAAAATTTTTTCTTGATATTAAAAGTTTTTTCTTTATCATTATTTGAAGTGAGTTGAGAATAAAAAAGAAACCTTGAATTGAGACTAATCGATTAACCTATAATATCAATACATTTTATTGAATAGTAAGGCAGTCATGGTCATTTATAATATTTGAAAAATGTTGTTCGTAATACAAATTTTTCCTTCAACATAATTTAATGTGATGTAAGATTTAAAAATATTGCTTGGTTCGAGACGAATTGATTAACCCGTAATATTGGAAAAATCTGTTCCTTACATTAAACATTTTTTATTAAAATAATTCAAAGTTGATGCACAGATAGAAAATTCTCCTTGATTCGAGACAAATTGATCAACCTATACTATTAATACGTTTCATTCAAGAGTAAGGAAGTTATGGTCATTTATAATATTTGAAAACTTTTTCTTTTTATTAAAACTTTTTTCATCAACATAATTTAAAGTGATATCAGATTTAAACAAATAATCCGTTTTGTTGCAAAGTAAGGAAGTAATGACCATTTATAATATTTGAAAATTTTGTGTGTACAGTCAAATTTTTTTCATCTTTGGTTTAACACGCATCGATTTACCTATAATATTACACCCGAATCTCGGTTTAGGAACTCGCGCTTTAGGAATTCCTAGAATTGCTGGCCCACGCAGTTTCTCAGCTCAAAGAGCGAGAGACGGTTGCGACTCTCGCCTTGTAAGGGCCGGAGTTCGAGAGTACTCAGTCGAGCATATTGCGCAATATTATGCATTTCAATTGGAAATGTTCAGGCGGTCCTAACTGTTTATATTTCGATACTCCCGATTTAGTAACAAGGCTATTTCCAGGCAACTCCCGACACTGTTCCTGAACCGAGAGTCGGGCGTAATACATTTCATTGAAGAGTAAGAAAGTTATGGTCTTTCATAATATTTATAACATTTTTCTTCATATTAAAACTTTTTTCATCGACATAATTCAAATTTCATGCAAGAACATAAAATATTTCTTGACTTGAGACGAATGAATTGACCTATAATATTAATAAATTTTGTTGAAGAGTAAGAAAGTCATGGTCATGTATAATATTGAAAACTTTTTTGTGCGCATTAAAACATTTGTTGTTGACATAATTCAAAGTTGATGCAAAAATAGGAAAGATTTCTTAATTCGAGGCGACTCGATTGACCTATGATATTAATACGTTTTATTAAAGAGCAAGAATTGATCTCAAATAATAATATATTTTGTTGAAATTTGAGGAAGTTATGGTCCTCTATCAAATTTAGAAAATCTATTTTATTATAGCAAAATTTTTTCATTAACGTAATTTAAAGTTGATGTAAGGTTAAAGATGACTCCTTAATTTGAGACAAATCGATTGACCTATAATAATAATACATTTTATTGAAAAATTAAGGAAGTTATAGTCATTAATAATATTTGAAAACATTTTTCTTGCAGTAAAAATTTTTCATCTACATAATTCTAAGTTTTTTCGGGTTTCAATCGTGTGCAAAACTACGAATCTTGCCGATGTTTCGTGAACATTGCAGTTCACTTCTTCAGGGCTGACTTGAAACTGAAGTTTCAGTTTCTATTGTTCTTATATATATTCTCTACGATGCCTGTGATTGGCCAGAGGGCCCCATGGTCGCGACTGGTCGAACTCGATTGGCCAATCAAGTCTTTTAAATAAAAAACCGGGAGCACGGAAAGCCATATCGGATTGGTATTATATCCATCGTCGCTGTTGATGTTATTAGGGTGTTTAAATATTTCGATTGCTTCTCTATGTTTTCTTGGAAAAATATTGGACGTTTTTGCGATGACGGTTGTTTTATCAAATAAAATGCTATGACCTGTTTCGATATGATGCTCAACTATTACTGATTGCGTGAAATGTTTTAGCCTGACTTTACTCTCATGTTCCTTTACACGTTGGCTCACTGCTCTCCTGGTTTCTCCAATATAGACTTTGCCACAAGAACAAGTGTTTTTATGTACTCCCGGATCACTGAGAGGTGACTTTTTATCTTTAGGGTTGTTTAGAAGTTGTCCTATTTTCGCAGGTGGTTTAAATATGGTTTGGATGTTGTGTTTGTTGATAATTCTTCCTATTTGTTCTGTGATACCTTGAATGTAGGGTAGGATGGTGGTCATTTTTCTCTCTCTCTTTCTTTAGTAGGTTGCGTGGACTTGTTTTTTTAGTGTATTTGCTTATTGCTTTATCAATTTGTTTGTTTGCATAATCGTTTTGTATTAGGATTTTTTCAACTGTTTGTAATTCCTTTTTTAAGTTATCTGCATCTGTCATGGAGACAGCTCTGTATACAAGGGAGTTGATGACCGATTGCTTTTTAGATGGGTGATGGTGGGAGGAGGCATGTAGGTATTTGTTCGTATGGGTGGGTTTTCTGTAAACTTCATCTCCTGATGAATTATTAGATCTTTTGTAAACTAGTACGTCCAAGAAAGTTAATTTTGCGTTTTGTTCAATTTCCATTGTGAACTGTTTATTAGGGTGTAATTGATTGATGAAATCGAAGAACTTGTGTATTTCATCTAGTCCATGTCTCCAGACGACAAAAGTGTCGTCAACGTAACGGCACCAAAATTCCGGTTTAAGTTTGGACTTGTTAAAGATTTTAGTTTCTAGATTTTCCATAAAGATTTTGGCTATTACAGGTGAGATTGGAGATCCCATTGCTGCTCCTGAGGTTTGTTCGTAAAATTGGTTATTTAAAGAGAAATAAGTATTATTGAGACAGGGTTCTATCAAAGGTGTGAGATTGGAGGGGAAGTTTGCAAAGGATTTATTAATATCGATTATATCAGAGATTGGTACTTTCATAAAGAGAGATACTACGTCGAAAGTCTCTGATGAAGTCAAAAGAGTTTTGGACGTGTGTGATAGAGTTTCCTGTGAAAGGATTCAGTTCTATGGCGAGAAAGCGTGCTAGGTTGCAAGTTGGTGAGTTTATTGCGCTGACGATCGGTCTGAGTCGAATGTTGTTTTTTTGGATTTTTGGGAGTCCGTAAAGTTTTGAAGAGATGGGATTATTAGGTAATCATTTAGATATTGTTTCGCTGTCAAGTTTTGAGTCTTTTAGAAGGGTGTTTGTTTTGCTGACTATTGTTTTTGTAGGGTCTTTTTTAAGTTTTTTATGTCTATCGTCAGTTAGAAGGTCATGATTTTGTAGATATAGTCTTCTTCATTCATCATTACTGTTGTGTTGCCTTTTGTCTGTGAGTAATATTATAATGTCTTTATTTTGATTAAGTTCTTTAATTGCTGTTTTTTTCTTGTTTTGTTAAGTTTGAGGAGGGAAGTTGGGCTTGGCGTAAGATGTTGTTCGTCCTACGCCGTATTTTTATTCGCTTTGACGGGTGGAGGGGTATATATTGTGGATTCCAAATTACTGATGATTCCTTCTTTCGGGATTTTGGAGGAAGATACTGCAAAATTATGTCCTTTAGATAAGGCTGAAATCATTTTATTTCTGAGAGGATGATTAGAGATGTTTTTTACTATGTTAGTTAATGGTGCGTGCCTTACTGGAAGTAATTTGTCAAATTTTATTTTATTTTTTGAGTGGAAAAATCTTTAATCCGTTGGGATTGGTCAAATTATATGCGGTCCAATGTAGACCAAATGTCAAATCTGAGAGTGTTTGATAGAAAAAGGTGAAGTTTTAATAGTTTTTTGGAGGTAGTGTGCAAGACCAATTTGGTATGTTCTATTCTTTCTTTCAAGAGAAGCAAACTTGTTTTATGTTGAATTGATTTGGATTTAAATGTTCCCAAATAGTTTTTCAACTGTAAGAGTTTTGGGAAGATGTTATTGTCCCTACACCGTTTTAAGAAAGCTAAAGATGTTAGTAGCTCAGCTTGAGAAGACCTGAGCTTACTAAAAGTGTTAGTTTTAGTAAGAAAACTCTCCCCGTAGAGTTCTTTAATGATAGATATAATGCTTTTGCGATGATTCATTATAATGAATTGTTTAAATAAGGTTTTTCGGGTTTCAATCGTGTGCAAAACTTGCCAACGTTTCGTGAACATTGCAGTTCACTTCTTCAGGGCTGACCTGAAACTGAAGTTTCAGGTTATGTTGTTCTTATATATATTCTCTATGATGCCTGTGAGTGGCCAGAGCGCCCCATGGTGGGGACTGGTCGAACTTTAATTACAGTTGAAAATCAATTTGGGAATATCTAAATCCAAATCAATTCTACATAAAACAAGTTTGCTTCTCTTAAAAGAAAGAATACAACATACCAAATTTGTCTTCCACACAACTACCAAAAAACTATTAAAAATTCACCTTTCCCTATCAAACACTCTCAGATTTGACATTCGGTCTACATTGGACCGCATATCATTCGACCAATCCCAATCGATTAAAGATCTTTCCACTCAAAAACAAATATTAAAATTTGACAAATTGCTTCGAGTAAGGCACGCACCATGAACTAACATAGTAAAAAACATCTCTAACCATCCTTTCAGCAATGAAATAATTTCAGCCTTATCTAAAGGACATCATTTTACAGTAGCTTGCTCCAAAATCACGAAAGAAGAAATCATCAGTAATTTGGAATCCACAATATATACCCTTCCACCCGAAAAAGCGAATGACATACGGCGTAGGACGACCAACATCTTACGCCAAGCCCAACTTCCCTCCTCAAACTTAACAAAAGAAGGAATACAGCAATTAAAGAACGTAATCAAAATAAAGAGATTATAATATTACCCGCAAACTAAGGCAACACAATAGTAATAATGAATGAAGGAGACTATAACAACAAAATTATGGACCTTCTAACTGACGATACATGTAAAAAACTTAAAAAAGACCCCACAAAAACAATAGTCAGCAAAACAAAAACCCTTCTAAAAGACTCAAAACTTGACAGCGAAACAATATCTAAATTAATAACTACTAATCCCATCACTCAAAAACGTTACGGACTACCAAAAATTCACAAAAACAACATTCCACTCAGACCGATCGTCAGCGCAATAAAACTAACCAACTTACAACCTACCACGATTTCTCGCCAAAGAACTGAATCCTTTCACAGGAAACTCTATCACACACGTCCAAAACTTTTTTTGACTTCATCAGAAAGATACAACAGATTCATATTCAATCCCAAGACATCCTAGTGAGTTTCGACGTAGTATCTCTCTTCACGAAAGTATCAATCGATATTAATAAATACTTTGCAAACTTCCCCTCCATTCGCATACCTTTGATAGAACACTGTCTCAATAATACTTACTTCTCTTTCAATAACCAATTTTACGAACAAAGGAGCAGCAATGGGATCTCCAATCTCACCTGTAATAGCCAACATCTTTATGGAAAATCTAGAAACTAAAATCTTTAACAAATCCAAGCTTGACCCGGAATTTGTATGCCGTTACGTTGACGACACTTTTGTCATCTGGAGACATGGACTAGATGATCTACACAAGTTCTTCAATTTCATCAATAAATTACACCCTAATATCCAGTTCACCATAGAAATTAAACAAAACGGAAAATTACCTTTCTTGGACGTACTAGTTTACAAAAGATCTGTTAACACATTAGGACATGAAGTTTACAGAAAACCCATCCATACAAACAAATATCTACATGCCTTCTCCCACCATCACCCATCCAAAAAGCAATCGGCCATCAACTCTCTTGAATACAGAGCTGTCTCCATGACAGATAAAGATAACTTAAAAAGGGAATCAAAAAACTTTAAACAAATCCTAATACAAATGATTATACAAACAAACAAATTGATAAAGCAATAAAAAAATACACTAAAAAAAACAAGTCCACACAACATAGTAAAGAAAGAGAGAGAGAAAAATGACCACCATCCTACCCTACATTCAAGGTATCACAGAAAAAATAGGAAGAATTCTCAACAAACATAACATCCAAAACATATTTAAACCATCTGCGAAAATAGGACAACTTCCAAACAACCCTAAAGATAAAAGGTCACCTCTGAGTGATCCGGGAGTATATAAAATCCCTTGTTCTTGTGGCAAAGTCTATATTGGAGAAACCGAGAGGGCGGTGAGCCAACGTGTAAAGGAACATGAGAGTAAAGTCAGGCTAAAACATTTCACGCAATCAGCAATAGCTGAGCATCATATCGAAACGTCGGCAAGATTCGTAATTTTTCACACGATTGCAACCCGAAAAACCTTCTTTAAATTTTAAATTTATCATAATGAATCATCGTGAAAGCAATAAATCTATTATATAATTCGAAGTTGATGTAACAATTAAAAATAATTCTTGATTCAAGGTACATTGATTGACCCATAATATCAATATGTTTTATTGAAGAGTAAGGAAGTTATGAACATTTATAATATATTAAAAATTGGTTTTTATTGTCATATATATACCATTAAACCATTTCCCTTTCAGGGTAGGCGTGACACTACCCGATTCGGGTAGTGTTTCTAGGTTTTTCTTGTAGTTATAAATAACTACAAGTGTGGGCTCACCACACCCACGATGTGCCAACAGCACTCATGTTTGTATTCTTGAATGGTCACCCATCCAAGTACTAACCGTGTCCAACGCTGCTTAACTTCAGTGATCTGACGAGAACTGGGTTTTTCAGCGTGGTATGGCCGTTGGCTCATAATTTTTTATAAACATAATTCAATGTTTGTACAACAACATGAAAGGTTCCTTAACTCGAGGCGAATCGATTGACCTTCAATATTAATATATTTTGTTGAAAGTTAACGAAGTTATGGTCCTTTATCATATGAGAAAATCTATTTTATTATAGTACAATTTTTTTATTAACGTAATTTAAAGTTGATGTAAGATTAAAGAAGACTCCTAGATTCGAGGCGAATTAATTGACCTATAATATTAATCAAATTTGTTGAAAAGTAAGGAAGTGATTGTTATTTATAGCATTTAAAAATCTGTTTTTGACATTAAAACCTTCTTTATTACCATAACTCAAAGTTGATGTAAGATGGGATTTTTATAGTCAAACTTTTTGTAGTAACATAATTCAAAATTGATACAACAACTTAAAAGATTCCTTGACTCGAAACGAATCGATTAACCCATAATGTTAATACATTTTATTGAAGAGTAAGGAGCTTATGGTCATTTATAATATTTGAAAAATATGATTTTTATTACCTTTAATATTGATCAATTTTATTGAAATTTAAGAAAGTTATGATCACTTACAATATTTTAGAAATCTATTTTATTATGGTAAAACTTTTCAAGTAACGTGAGTCAAAGTTGAGGCAAGAAATGTATTTTTATGGAACCCTCTCATATTTTTTCTGAAATGTAAGTATTATTAATCCAGAATAATTTAAAAAGTTATGAATGCATCGTCTAAGGAATGAAATATCTTTTCTAATTAATAGTAATGAGGAAGCCAAGTGCTTATATTGCGCTGAAGTTAGAGACGTCTACCGGTGACGGTTTCACTAATTTTTTCGAATTTTTAATTTTCAATTTTTCATAATTTTTTTTGCATATTACTGTAGTATAATGTTTATAGAAGATATTTGCACTTCCGGTTTTTCGAATTTTGCTAAAAAAACAAAATGGGAGCAAAAAAAAGTTTTTTTCGAAAAATGTTAATTTTTCACAAAAAAAAAATAATTTCAATGCTTTTCTTCTTTCCATTTCGATACACATTATCTACGAGATATGCACTGAAACTTCCACATTACTCTTCCATCACCACAAAAGTGCCAAATCGGACAAAATGTGCCCCGGGAATCGTGGCAATTCACTTATTGATCCATTTTCATGTAATATTGAGCATATGCAACAGCTGGAAAGTTGATATTATTAAATATAGTTGCAAAATAAAATAGAATCAACAATAAAATCCAAAAATATGCGTGCGGACAAGGGT
>CAKNYM010051493.1:155151-187413 GCA_932195095.1 Andricus curvator
TAAAATCCAAAAATATGCGTGCGGACAAGGGTCCCAGCGGACAAAATGTGCCCCGGAAATCGTGTCAATTCACTTATTGGTCAATTTTCATGTAATATTGAGAAAATGCAACAGCTGGAAAGTTGATATTATTAAATATAGTAGCAAAATGAAATAGAATCAACAATAAAATCCAAAAATTATAAATAAAAACAACATGAAAACACCCGAGATCGAATTTAAAACTAGTTTCATAATTATAATTAAGACACAATAAATGTAACTGATAAATTTCAGATAATTATTATTCACTCTTACATCCAAACAATATTTCTAAAAAGTGAAAGGTTCTCGTGGATATTGATTTTCAAAAACTAATTTTCGTGTTTTATATAAACCTTCATTCATTCTTCAAAAGCTGTTAGAAAATGCCTTACCGTATTTACTGGAAATAAATTAAAATTTAACCTCCATTCATAAATTTGAATAAAATTAATAAATAAAAAGAAAAATTAATTTTGTTTGCAGGAAGATGCCGGCGTTGATGCTTTTTGGAAGAAAGTGGCTGGCAGCTACTGACGATCTCGTTTATCCAGGACTATTTGAAATTTTCATTCGTATTGTTTGGTGAGTATTCGCCTTTTTTGTCATTGAAAATCAAATTAAAAAGTCCAAGGTTTGAGGTATCAAGGCTATTAAGTGCACATTAATATCAACGTGGATTTTATACGCTGGTGTCTTCGCAAAAACCGGTTTTTCTCGAATAAAACGCCAAGACCAGACAAAACTCAATTTGTATGTTGATTTGCATTTATTGCATTCTTATCTCGTAGACTGCCGTTTCTTAACCTTGATTTTAAATAAAAAGAACTTGCATCTAAATCTTGAATCGAAATATATTAGTTCCGTGCAAAATATACAGAAGTAGGCAATTTATTTAAATAGGCTCGTTTTCTTAAATTTTGGTTTACATAGATTAACTCGACGGATATAAAATTCGTTTTCTTCATATTAGAGTCGTCCATAAACTGCGTTACTAATTTAAAGGGGGGGGGGGTCGCACAAAAATCTATGTTTGGTAACAGGGTGAGGGGGGAAGTCACTGGAGGTAACGTTACGAACTTAGATAACATTCAGTTTGGGTAAAAATTTAATTATTTTGTTGGAAATGTAACTATTTTGTTAAAAAGTCATATTTTTTTGTCAAAAATTTAACTACTTGGTTGAAAATTGAACTACTTTGTTGAAAATTCATTTTTTTGGTTGAAGATTCGTCTCTTTTGTTAAAAATTTAACTATTAAGGTTGAAAAAAATTAATTTCCTTGGTCAAAAAATCATTTTTTAGGTTGAACTCTTATGTTTAAAATCCATATCTTTGATTGTTTGAAAATTTTGTTGAAAATTGGTTTTTAACAGAAAATGTAACTATTCCATTTTTTTTTGACAATTAATCTGTTTTAGTTGAGGATTCATCTATTCTGTTGAAAATTCGTATTTTTTGGTTGAAAAATCAATTACTTGGTTTAAAGTTCAACTACTTTTTAGAAGCCACTACAATTGATTCATCTTTTTATTTAAAAATTGATCTGTTTTGAAAAAAATTCGTCTGTTTAGTTTATAAATTCAACAATTTGGTAGGAAATTAAACTATTTGGTTGACAATTAACTTTCTTTTAAACTGAAAATTTTGACCATTTAAAAAATCATTCTCAGTTCAAAATTCAATTATTTAGTTTGAAATTAATTTTTGTTGACTGAAAATTCATCTAGATGGTTAAGGATATAACTATTTTGCTAAAAATTGGTCTTTTAGTTTAAAATTCATCATTTATGGTAGAAAAGTCATCTTTCTGGGTTGGAAATCAACTTTTTTGTTGGAGATTCAACTTTTCGGGTTGAAAATTCAACTATCTTGCAAAAAACTGGTCTTTTTGGATTAGAAATTTAACTGTTTTTGGTTAAATTTTAATCTTCTTCGTTTGGAAATTTCGAACATTTGATTGCACCTTTTAGTTTGAAAATTCAGCTGCTCGGTTAAAAATTAATCTGCTTTGGTTGGGAAATCAACAATTTGGTTACAAATTCTTTTTGGTTTAATTCAATAGGTTGGAAATTTATTCTTTTTGTCTTAAAATTCATTTTTTAAATGGGAAATTTGAAAAATCCCATTTAAGTGCAAAAAGAAATCAACTACATGATTTAAAGTTTAACCACTTTTTTCAGTTGTAAATTGAAAATTTTGAAAACTCGATTATCGGTTTAGGATTCAACTAGTTTGTTAATATTTGATCCTTTAGATGAATTAACTTTTTTTTGGAGATTCAACTGTCTTCTAAAAAATTCGTCTTTTTGGCTTGAAAATTCAACTGCCTTTTTTCAAATTTTAATCTTTTTTGTTCGAAAATTTCGACCATTTGGTTGAAAATGCACCTTTGCAGGTTGAAAATTCAACTATATTAATAAAGTCACCTTTTCCGGTAGGAAATTGAACTGTTTTGTTAAAATTTTATCCATTTGATTTGAAAATTCATCTTTTATGGTACAAAAATCATCTTTCTTAGTTGAAAATGTATAATTCTGGGTTGAAAATGGATTTTTTTTGCTTGAAAAATCAACTATTTTGATAAAAATATTTCAACTTGAAATCCTAGGAATTAAAAGTGTTTTATATTAAATTCAATATTCGGTACTTACATTAATTTTATTCAAAAGAATATAATATTTTCCCGATTTTGAGAGAATTTTGGGCTACGTTACTTTTTCGGAGGGGGGTAAAACAGAACGGTCGTCAACGATGGGGGGAGGGGGGAATGCACAAAATTGGTAACGAAGTTTTTGGACGACCCCATTATAGAACCTTTTTTTAAATTGCAGTTCTAGTAGCCTCTTTCATTAATGTAAAAATTACCAGCCTTGCTTGATCACGAAACTATTTATTTAAAAATCTCTTATTAATAATTTATTGTTTATTTTTTTTATTCTTTAATGTTTCAGGATTGCTCTAATTGGAATTGCATGTGCAAGATATTATGGGGAAACATGGAAATGTCAATCAGGAGGAGGTTTAGTGAGGGCGTTTTTAGTAGGAGAAATAGTCATGCTTGGGGTTGTGACTATTTTACTATGTTTTTTAGTCAATCAGAGTGCAAGAGGTTCAATAACAGATACTTATGCTCGGCGTTTTGTTCAGCCTCTTCTGACTGTCAAGTAAGCCTGAAAATCAAATTTTTTAATTATATTTAAATAGCATTTCTTAAATTAACATGCTATAATTAGAAAGCCATAATTTTTTTGTTTATAAAAATGGTTTGAATAATTAATAATAATTGTTGTCAACTTGGAAAGTATCATACCAAAAAGTCATCGCGAAGATATTCGTAGTTAATTCCGTAAAAAAATTGAACATATTCGTTGAAAATTAGCCAAACTCTGAATTTGTTTATTAAAATTGTTTCAATATTTTATAATAATTGTTAATTTGTCAAGTATCATAACAAGGAGTCATCATAATTATTATTGGATTATTTATTAATTATTTTATTATATTATCATAATATTCATTTATATCATCATTCTTCTTTGATTTAGTAAAAAAATTGAAACTAATCGTTGAAGAATATCCAAACAGTGCATTTGTTTATTAAAATTACTCAAAAATATAAGAAATGGCATCTATCTTCAATTTCATAACATTTTTTTTAAATTATCCTCATCCATTGACAATTATTTTTAGATAGTTTTAGCACAGACAATAAGACCTTCTTTGATCAATCTGGAAATCTTTTAAAAAAATGGTACTTCTGAAAAGTTAAAAAAATGGCAATTTTGTTGATAAATGAAAAATAAAGAATTTGTTATCAAAAATCCAAACACACAAACCTTTCTAATATTTAAAAAAATTTTCTTCAAAAGAAAATTTAAAATCGAATGAAGTGTGGGCTAAAAATTGATTTGTCCACAGAAACTATGTTTGTCCCACTTTGTGCCGGTAGTGCGTATACATTAAGGTGGACCGAATTTTTTTTTCGACAAATTTGTTTGAATTCGCAAAAAAATATAAACTCTTTTTTTCATGATATCACAGCCCCAAAAAACTTCGTTTTTTAACTATTTTTGCATTAAAAAATATGTAAAAAAAACCCGCGTTTTTTTATTTCGACCACAAATTCGGATTCAGCGGCGAAAAATACATAGAAATGGCCTTTTTTGGTCCGCTGGGTCCAATACTTTGCGGTGGGGAGGGGCTGCACAGATAACAGTACCATAGAACCTTACCGACAAAAATATGATGTTACGCCTAACCAGAGTAGTCACATCCTATGGATTTTTTGTCGCTGAATCAGAATTTGTATTCGAGATTGAAAAAAAAAACACGTTTTCTTTACATATTTTTCAATGCCAAATTAGTCAAAAACGATGTTTTGTGAGGTTAGAAAAAAATCTGAGGGTGATGGCGGAATTCTGACATTTGATTCGGATTCAGCGACCCAAAGTCCATAGGGTGTGACTACTCTGGTCCTATGGATTTTGGGTCGCTGAATCCGAATCTAAGGTCATAATTTCGCCATCACCCTCAGGTTTTCTTCTAACCTCAAAAAACATCGTTTTTTTGTTGCTATTTTTGCATTGAAAAATATGTTTAAAAAAACGTGTATTTTTCAATCTCGAACACAAATTCGGATTCAGCGACCAAAAATCCATAGGATGTAACTACTCTGATTTGGCGAAACATCAAATTTTTTTCAGCAAGGTTTTGCGGTATTGTTCTCTGTGCAGTCTCTCCCCCACCGCAAAGTACTGGGCCCGGTGGACCAAAAAGGACCATTTCTATGTATTTTTCGCCGCTGAATCCGAATTTGTGGTCCAGATTAAAAGAAAAACACGGGTTTTCTTCAAAAATATTTTTCAATACAAAAATAGCAAGGAAAACGATGTTTTTTGGGGTTAGAAAAAAACCTGAGGGTGATGGCGGAATTCTGACATTGAATTCGGATTCAGCGACCCAAAATCCATAGGATGTGACTACTCTTGTCCGTCGGACAGCCCACTTTTTTTTGTGGGCTGTGTATTTAGAGGCTCCGCAAGCCCCATGAAGTTTAAAACGTATTTCCAATATGAAAAAAGCCGTTTTTGTACATTTTATTCAGAATCGTCAATACTAGGTGAATCGAGTTGAAACTCAATATTTCTCTTCATAATTAGCTATAGAATAAAAATGAATGATTATTTTTTTGAATATCACTCCCATAAGTCTGTTTTATATGGTCCCAAAAAGTCCCATATGTGAAAAATTTGGTTTTGCCAGTTTTTGGCGCTAATTATCATATTTTTGCGGTTTTTTTAGTGCAGATTGTCTCTAATACATAAAACACTACTTTCTACTGGTATTAGGATGATTGAATGGATTATTTAAACAATTTATTATTGTTTTTAGCCATTTTCTCTCAAAATAGAGTTAGAAAGTCTCCGTTTTTTTTTAAATTTTCAACTTATTTTCAACTTCTCAGTTAGATTGAGACAATAAGCAATTGAATTTAACAGTTCAAAGTTTTTGAACAATTTATTATTATTTATAAC
Source organism: Andricus curvator (assembly GCA_932195095.1). NCBI lineage: Eukaryota > Metazoa > Arthropoda > Insecta > Hymenoptera > Cynipidae > Andricus > Andricus curvator. The sequence goes on from CAKNYM010051493.1 coordinate 160,709, forward strand.
AATATTCTCTTAGAATAATGCTAGAAAGTTGCAATTTTTTCTACAAATTTCTACTCTTGGTCTACTTTCCAATTAAAGTGAGGTTAAATTAATTTGATTTAACCCGCAAAATCGTTTGAATAATTTATTATTATTTTTAATAATATTCTCTTTGAACAATGTTAGAAAGTTGCGGATTTTCTGAAATTTTCAACATTTTCTCTACGTTTCTCATAGAGCGTAGTAATAATTAATTTAATTCAACAAAAATAATTGTTTAAAGAAATAATTATTGCTTATAACTAACTTCTTCTATAGTAATGCTAGATAGTTGCGGTTTCTTTCTGAAATTTTCCACTTTTTGCCAGCTTTACATTTAGATCGAGGTAATGATTAATGCATTTCCACAAAACTAATTGCTTAAACAAGTTATCATTATTCAAATCTATCTTCTATAGTAATACTAGATAATTGCGGTTTTTAACTTTTGTCCACTTTTTATTTAGTGAGATAATAATTAATGCAAGTGCACAAGCATCATTGTTTAAAAAATTTATTATGGTTTACAAGTATTTTCTCTCAGAGTGATCCCTTATGAAGAAGAAGTTGCGTGTTTTTTTCAAAAAAGAAAGAGATCATTTTGAAAATGATTTTCTCTATTGTTTATTTATTATTTGTGCATAACTGAAAACCCAAAGCAAAATTAGAAATTTCAGAAAAACGCAACTTTCTAACAATTATCTAAGAGAAGATAGTTTTAAACAATAATAAATTGTTGAAACAATTATGTTTGTTAACTTGCATTAATTATTACCTCATTGAGTGAAAAGTGGACATAAAGTTGTATATTTCAGAATAAACCACAACTTTCTATCATTATTTAAATATCATATTATTAAAAATAATAATCGGTGGGGGATTGTATTGACCCTCAAAAATTAAATTTGGTAGAAATTGTTGATGTAAGTTGTTGGGTTTAGAGTCAGGTGATTTGAAACCAATTAAGTCGTTTCAAACTTTTCGTCACACAATGGTGGTCTTCATCAGTGAGTTTTGTTAAATCTGTGAAAAAGTACATAATTTCTTGTAGGTACGCAGTTTTACCATTGGAAGTGTTATTCATTGGTTAATAACTAACTCAGTTGTGAAATAATAAAAATTATTTGATTTAAAAATTTCAATTTTAATTAATTCTATTAATAACTATTGATAAATCTTGCAGTATTATTAAAACATGGTTTTATTTTAGCGAAGTAGAATTGATGAAAAAACAATGACTATGTAGTAGAAAAAAATTTTTCCACAAATATTTACAAGAAATTTTTTTCCCAAGAGTTATCAGAAAACATTGCAATCGAAAAATACTTTTAAAACATTTTTTCCCCCTGTGACGTATAATTAATTTTAAAAAATGTTATTTAGTTTTATCTCTGTTTATTTGTATGAAAAATAACCTTCAACACAATTCTTTGTGTACGAGAGAAATTGTTTGAGAGAAAATGTTCCTTTGTAAATCTCACTGTAGTCTCAATACGAAATTGTAAAAAACTTTGTAGTTCAATAATTATTCAAATATTTGTTTAAATGCAATGTTTCTTAAAAATCGGTATTCTTTATACTGTGTTTAAAAATTTGTCATCATTTTTTCGTCGTTAAGAAAATGAAAATTTGTTTAATGAATATTTGAATAATTATTCAACTACAAAGTTTTTTACAATTTCGTATTGATGCTACAGTGAGATTTACAAAGGAACATTTTCTCTCAAACAATTTCTCTCGTACACAAAGAATTGTGATGAAGGTTATTTTTCATACAAACAGATAGAAATAAAATTAAATAAAATGTTTTTTAAATAATTGTACGTCACAGGGGGAAAAATGTTTCAAAGGTATTTTTCCATTGCAACATTTTCTAACAACTTTTGGGGAAAAAATTTGTTGTAAAGATTTGTGGAAAAATTTTTTTTCTACTACATTGTCATTGTTTTTTCATCAATCCTACTTCGTTAAAATAAAACAATATTTTAATAATACTGCAAGATTTATCAATAATTATTAATAGAATTAATTAAAATTAAAATTTTTTTAATTGAATAATTTTTATTATTTCACAACTGAGTTATTAACCAATGAATAACACTTCCAATTGTAAAACTGCGTACCTACAAGAAATTATGCACTTTTTCAGATTTAATAAAACTCACTGACGAGAGCCACCATTGTGTGCCAAAACGTTTGAAACAACTTAATTGGTTTCAATTCACCTGACCCTAAAGCCAACAACTTACATCAACAATTTCTACAAAATTAAAAATATTAATGAATTATTGAAATTATTATGCTTGTTGACATGAATTAATTGTTACCTCACTCTAAGTGGAAAGTTGACAGAAGTGGAAAATTTCAGAAAAAGCTGCAACTATCTAGCATTATTATAGAGGATGATAGTTATAAACAAAAAAAATTGTTTATACAATTATTTTTGTTAATTTGCATTGTTTTTTGCATGCTTTAAATGAAAAGTGGGCCAAAATTGAATATTTCAGAAAAAAACCACGGCTTTCTAGAATTATTCAAAGAGATTTCATTATACATAATAATAAATTGTTAAAACAATGATTACTGTTATATTTAATTGATTATTGCCTTTCTCTAACTAAAAAATTGATAAAAAGTTGAAATATTCAGAAAAACCGCGACTTTCTAACTATATTCTGAGAAAAATGGCTAAAAACAATAATAAACTGTTTAAACAATTTATGTATACATCTTATTATCAGTATAAAGTAGTATTTTATGTATGAGAACCAATTTTTATTTTTTTTTACCAGAAAAAAGCATAATTAGCACCGAAAACGCGCAAGACCTAATTTTTCATTTATGGGATTTTTTGGGTCCTTATAAAATAAACTTATGGGGGTGATATTTAAAAAGTAATTATTTATTAGTATTTTCTACCCAATTAAAGAGGAACTTTATGTTTCAACTCAATTATTCTAATATTAACGATTTTGAATAAAATTTACAAAAGCACCTTTTTTATGGGAAATATGTATTAAACTAAATCAGGCTTGCGGAACCTCAATATATAATTTGTTTTTATCGCATTCATTATTATTATTATTTTTTTTTTTTTGAAGAAATCCGGGGTCAGTATGCTTGAACATTCAAGAAAAAAATTTTCCAATGCTTTTTCGGACAACTCTAGTAGACATATCTACCAATTAGCTTATTAAATACACTGGAACCTGGATTTCCGTAACCTTGATTTGTGCGTTCCTAGAATTGCTGTCCTCAGCAATTTGATGGTGAGAGGAGCCGCGGGACCGAGAGGGGGGTGGTGCTCAGTCAAGCGTGACAAAGAGCAAGAGGGCCGCACTCTCTGCGCATTAGTTGCATCAGGTTGCGTCACGCGTGAAAATCCAACAGAAATTATTCAAGCGGCCCTTGCTGTTTACGTTCCGAGTCCCTGGATTTGTGTCGAAGGCCACTGCGGGCCATGCCTGAAACCGTGCACTAATCCAGGTTCCAGTGTAATAAAAAATTAATCATTAAATGAAAAAAAAAACGCATTTCAGAATCCTCCTGGTGCCCTTGGAAATCGTATGGAATATTTTGGGCTCTTTATGGGTACTAAGTGATAACGTAAGATGCAGCAACGAGCATTACACCATAACGGCAGTGAAGGTCCTCGTTTTTTTCGACTGGGTGCTAATTGGGCTGGCCATTTTGGGCTTGGCACTGGTCTTCGATCCCCTGGGGTCTCTCAGGTTGGAGGAAAAAGTCCTTGAGGATGAAATCGAACATGGGAAAGCCTCCAGGATCTGGCTTCGGAGGTTCAAATTTTTTTGGTGGATGAGGAGAGACGAGACTGCCAACGAAACCTTCCAACATGTTGCTGGTGAGACATAGGTACATGCGGGTGAGGCTAAAGCATAATAAAACGCTCGAAATTAGCGGCTGCTTGCAAATTACAGACCTTATGACGTTATGTTCTTTAAAAAGAATCGAAACGGCGGCCATCATCTTTAGAACTTTCCAATTTTCCATTCTTTAACGAGTTGAATGTCCTCAGAGTGTCTACCAAAACGATGATTAATTTTTTTTTTTCGATTTTAGAATTTTTTTACCAGTGATAGGTATAGGTATAATTGTTCCCGGGGTTATTTTTCTCGGTCTACTGGTATGTACATTAATACTAAATTGAAGTATTAAAATATTTTTTGTTTAAAAAAATTCTATTTAGCTCCGCTGGGATACGAACCCAGGTCTTCAGGTTGCCGGTTTGGTGCCCATACCAATTTGAATATAATATTTAACAACTAACCAACTTACTTCTATCTATTGTTGACTTATGATTCATGATTTTAGAGCTGCATAGAAAAATTAAAATAACACGTGAAACTTTTTTTTGTGAGAAAATGTTTCTCGATCTATCCGTAGCTTAGTTGGCACCAGACCGGCAGTCTGAAAGCCTGGGCTCATATCCCAGCGGAGCTAGAAATCATTTTTTACAGACTAAAAAATATATTGGTACTTTAAAAGTATTACACATACCAGTAGAATAAGAAAAATAACATCGGGAAAGATGATTTTGAATTCTCGGTTTTCTCTTGGTCAATTGTTAACATTTCCCGGTCATCAAATAATCATCATCATATCATCAGATCATTTTTGGTCAAATATATATTGCATTTTCAATGAAATAGTTAAATTTTCAACCAAAAAAGATTTGTTTTAGAAAATTTTTAAAACCAAAAAGATTAATTTTTGATCAAGAAAGATGATTTTTGAAGTAAATAGTTGAATTTTCAACAAGCAAACATATTAATTTCAGATCAAATGGTTGCATTTACAATGAAATAGGTGGAGATTTAAGCAGATGAGACACATTTTTAACCAAATAATTGAATGTTCAACCTCCAAAGATGAATTTTCAACGAAAATTTTTTTAACTAAGTAGTCGAATCTTCAATTGTTGAATTTTCAAAAGTTGAATTTTCAATCAAGACAGATGAATTTTCTACTAAGAACCTTTCTACCAAAACAGATAAATTTTCAACAAAACTATTTGATCTTTACAAAAAAAAAAAGATGTCTTCTTATCAAAATAGATGAATTTTCAAAATAAGGAATAAATTTTCCAAGAATAGTTGAATTTTTAATCACAATGATAAATCTTCGAAACAAAAATTAATTTTTAACAAAAAATGTAACTGTCACACAGAAGCTGAATTTTCAATTAATAATGATACATTCTCAACAAAAAGTATAATGGTTGGTATTTCAACAAAACAAACAAAAGATTTCAATTTTAAACCAAAATAGTTGAAGTCCACCAAAAAAGACGAATTTGCCACAAAATAGTTGAATTCTCGACCAAAAAAAAATAGTTTGCATGGTGTGTGTGTGTGGTGTGTGTGTGTGGATGTCATACTTTTTTATGAACACGCTAACTTGAAAACGGTTGTAGATAAATTGATGAAATTTGGAGGACTTATTTTCACCACTAATATCTTAAAACTGACCGACGGATTTCTAAAAATATTTATTGCATTTTTTTAGCACTCAATATTTTGAAAATCCGTTTTTTATAGTAAACATTTTTTCATCAACATAATTCGAAGTTGATGCAAGAATATAAAAGATTCCTTGGTTCGAGGCGAATTGATTGACGTACTATTACATTTTATTAATGAGGAGGGATGTTATGGTAATTTATATATTTTTAAAATCGATTTTTATAATAAAAATGTTCTCATTCTCACAATTTAAAGTTGATGCGAGGATAGAAAAGTTGTGTTAATTCAAGACGAATCGATTGACCTATAATATTGATACATTTTATTGAAGAGTAAAGAAACTATGGTAATGCATATTATTTGAAAACACGATTTTTTTAGTAAAACTTTTTTCACTAACATAATTCAAAATTGATGCCAGAAAGGAGAAGATTTCTTGATTCGGGGCAAATCGATTGATCTATAATATTAATATAATTTATTGAAGATTAAGGAAGTCATGCTCATTTATGATATTTGAAACATCTGTTTCAAACAGAAAAACTTTTTTTATCGACATAATTCAAAGTTGACGCATGAATAGAAAAGACTTTTTGATCATAAATTTTCAAATAGAATTTATTATACCATTAAGCCATTTTATTTTCGGGGTAGGCGTGACTTGCTCGGTTGGAAAATAGTAGTGTGTATATGGGTATATAGGTATAGAGTGGATAGGTATAGGTTAAATAGGTATATAAGTTTAAAGTAGGTAGGTATATAGGTATAAGGTAGGTAGTTATATAGGTGTTAGGTATATATATTTTAGATTGATCTGGAATTCTCGTGTTATTTATTTAAATGACACGTTTATTCCGCAACACTGCTCCGACCCAGGTTGCTGATCAATCTCTCTAGCGATCACCCCAAGTGAAAAGCCTCACAAAATTGTTATGTATGGTTCCCCACTTGGGCCCATTAGTATTCAAGGTCTCTGTTTCAGGCGTCATTAATTCTATTGTCACTCTGTTTACAAAGTATTTTTCGCCACACTTTTCTGCCCTGGCATACTACTCTAGCTTCCTTCACGTCCATGCATTTTTTCATGCTAGCTCTTGTGTTTCTATGGCTTCTTATGTCTCTTCGGATTAATGTCTCATTTACAGATTCTAACCATATAATTCTGACAATTTTTGTAAATAAATCATAAAGCTCGGAAAGGGATAGGGTGCGACAGAACTTTTCCCTTCCCTTTTCCAGCTCAAAAAATTATCATTTCGAATACAAAATTTGATTTGTCTTTGTATTTAATTTTTTTTTGTATTTTTAGTATTTTTTGTAAATTTATATTTTTAAATTGATAAAAATGAAGACTTTGATTTGTCTATTATTCAAAAAAATCACTAGTGCTTCCTCTATGAGGAAGCAAAGTGCTTGTGAAATTAGCACCATATAATTATTATAAAGACAAACAAAGTGAAAACACTCGAGATCGAATTCACGGCTAGTTTCATTTTATCTTTGAGGGAATTTTAGGGAATTTTAGGGCTTTACGGGAATTTTGAATTTAACTGAGGTTGAGGGATTTCCATTTTTTTCTTTTTTCATTATATATGTATTAACATTCTTTGTGCTTTTTTCTGAATGCATGGGACATTGTTACCTTTAGGGGTATTTGGAATTTATAATCATTTTGATTGGAAGATCTTGAATTTAATTCAGTTTTGAGGGATTCCATTTTCTTCTCTTTATTTTATTGACTTTCTTTGTTTGTATGTATGTATTTTTTTTAAATAATTGGTATGTATATTCTTTCCTTTAATGATGCTTTGAATTTATATTCATTTCCATCAAAAGTTGTTGAATTTCATTCAGTTTGAGGGATTTTGATTTTCTTTTCTTTTTTCATTTCATTGGCTTTCATTCCTTTTTTTCATGATTGGGATATTCTTACCTTCAAGGGTTTTTTAATTTAGAATCAATGTGGTTATAAGGTGTTGGATTTAATTTATTTCGAGGAATTTCCATTTCCATGAAGACTTTGGTTTTTTTCTATTATTCAAAAAAATCACGAATGCTTCCTCTATGAGGAAGCAAATACATTTGCTAACGGCAAGCAAAGTGCTCGTGAAATGAGCACCATATAATTATAAACACAAATAAAGTGGAAACACTCGAGATCGAATTCACAGATAGTTTAACCAAACAGTTGTATTTTTTAACAAAAAAGATCAAATTTCTACCGAAAGAGATAATTTTTCAATCCAAAAAGACCACTATCATTCTTTACCGGATTTTTTTTTATTTCATTATTTTATCCCCCATTCAAATTCAGAATTACAATTCTTTTAGAAAATTCCCTATACCAAGTCACAAATTGATTCATCTCAAAAATTTCCTGTTCCAAGTTAGAATTATATTTATTTAGCAATTTTCTATTATAATTAATAAAATATGGTAACTCTATTTCTTTAAAATTTGGGAGAGGAAACTTTCAAATTGTTACAAATTCTGACTTGGAACAGAGATTTTTTTAGATTTTTTTTAAACAGCTGCAGTTTTTCCGTACGAATTTCAAAGGGAAGGGAAAGGGACTATTTGCAGAAAAATTTCGGCGCGAATAGCCGGATTTTTTTTTCGGTAAATGTAGACATAATTCATGTAAGTTAACGAGCTGAATGTCCTTTATCCACATCATTTTTTTCTTTTAAAGATAGGTCCATCTCCGAATGATTAACAAAGTATTATAAAACATGTCATTATTAATCTTCACTGGGTATTTGTAAATCAAACTCTTTTTAAATTATTCAGTCCTTATAGCGTTTTTTTCAATAAAAAACTTGAAGGATTGAATGAAGAGAAAATGTTCCGAAAATGAAATTTCAAGATAAAAGGGTCAAAATTAATCATTGAAATCATTTTAAACCATTTTTTAGGTAAATTTCTCTAATTTAAAGATTTTCTAAGTGAAATCCTTTTCAAAATTTGAAGGCTTTCTAATATTTATTCTTGCATCTTCCAATCTCAGTCATGATAACATGACACCTCTATTCTATTATTGTGTTTTTTTGTAGAAAATTCATCTCTTTGGTTCAAAATTTAACTATTTTGTTGAAAATTCATATTTTTTGATTGCATTCAACTTTTTTATTTTAATTAAAATCTTGTTTCCTTGCAATATCATCAATTACATTTTTCCCTGAAAATTCATCGTTTATGTTTGAAAATTCAAGTGCTTGGTTAAGTTTAACTGCTGGGATAATGATCAATTTTTTTGTTTTTAACCAGTTTTTCTTCAAACTAAAAATATAACTATTCCGTTTTTGGTTGACCATTTATATTTTAAATTGATTTTTTCTATTTGAAAAATCAACTATTTGCTGGAAAATTCATGTATTTTTTTGAGGATTCAACTATTTTGCTGAAATTTCGTCTTCTTTGGTTGAATTCGACTGTTTTTTTTTTTTTAATTAAAATAGTTTTGGGTTTAAATATAAAGTATAACAGGCTTCGTTGAGAATTCATCTTTTCGGTTTGAAAATTCAACTGCATTGTAGGAAATTCGTCTTTTTGGCTTGAAAAATCAACAATTTAGTAAGAAATTAAACTATATAGTTGAAAATCAACATTTTGTTAAAAAGTCTCATTTTCATGATGAATAATTCAATTTTTGTGCAGAAAATACGTCTTTTCTGATAAAAAATGCAACTGTTTGGTTAAGAGTTCATCTTTTTGGTTGAAAATTCAACTATTTTGGTCGAAAATTCAACTATTTGGTTAAAAATAAAAATATTTACTTGTAAAATTAACTACTTGGTGGAAAATTAACTTTTTTGTTAAAAATGCATAGAGTCGGATGAAAAATTCAACTGATTTGTGGAAAATTCATCTATTTTGTTAAAAATTCGTCTTTTTGGGTAGAAAATTAATCTTTTTTTTTTAATTCATCTTTTTCATCAACTGGTAGAAAATTCCTTTTTTTTTTGCTAAGAATTAATTATTTAAACTGTAATTGTAGCTATTTCATTTTTGGTTAAAACTTTATTTCTTTTTACTGAAAATTCAACTATTTTATTAAAAGTTTATTTTATTGGTTGGAAGAGTAATTATTTTGTTGAGAATTAGTTTTTTTATTCAAAATTCATTTTTTTAAATAAAAATTTAACTATTACATTTTTTTAAAGTGATTTGTTCTCTTCAGTTGAAAATTCAACTATTTGGTTGAAAAATTACCTATACCATTAAGCTATTTCCCTTTCGGCGAGCCTCTAGGGGTAAGCGTGACACTACCCGATTCGGGTAGTGTTTCTAGGTGGATAGTTTCTTGTAGTAAAATAACTACAAGTGTGGGCTCACCACACCCACGGCCGCCAACAGCAACGCAGTAGTATCAGACGGTCACCCATCCAAGTACTAACCGCGCCCAACACTGCTTAACTTCAGTGATCTAACGGGAACTGGTGTTTCCAGCGTGGTATGGCCGTTGCCTAGTTGTAATTACCTACTTGTTGAAAATTAAATTTTTTGTTTGAAAAATAATTTTTCAAACTGTAAATGTAACTATTCCATTTTTGATTGAAAACTTATATTTTTTATTTGAAAATTCAACAATTTGGTTGAAAATTCATCTCTCTTGATTTAAAATTACATTCTTGTTGAAAATTCATCTTTGTAGGTTTAAAATTCAACTATTTTGTTGAGTTACATTTTTTGGTCGAAAATTTAACTATTTGGGTGAAAATTTGTCCACCTGGATAGAAAATTTAACCTTTATAGTAGAAAAGTCATCTTTCTTGGTTGAAAATTCATCTTTCTCCCTTTTTTATTTAAAATATCTTTCGTTGAGAATACATACAACTCATTGGAAACGCGGAAAACGCAAAATAAACGTGAAATCCGTGGACAGCCAACGGCTACGTTTATCAATGAGGAGTAACGGGGGGCGGGGGGGCCCCCCAAAATACCCCAAAATTGGTAACGTAGTTTATGGACGACCCCTAAGGTTTGAAATTAGATTTTTTTTTTAAATTATTTTCCCAACTTACATAATGCTATTAAATGACAAAGTAAATTTGCACTTTAGGATTGCTGACTTCTCTTTTTCGTGGAACTGACTTGGTTCCTTCAGACGTGATGGCAGGATGTGTTCTCCTTAGAGTTCGTCAGAAACGTGAAACCCTTGAATTACGAAGACTCAACATCCTAGAAAGACCGAAATATACCTCTGGTATGCAAATTTTCACTTTCAGTTTCTTTGAAGAGACTCATATACAAAATATGCAAATTAAGATGAGTGAGAATGAGGTATTTAAAAAGCAATGAATTACTTTTTGTTAAAATAAAAAGTTTTGCAGATTCACAAAGCATTTTTGCTGGAGTGCCCAACTGGATGTCCTTGGATTGGGCACATCATTATATGCAGCTATCAATTGCCTCTTATGGCTGGCTTTTTGTTATATACCAACATGCTTGCACAGGCTGTTTTCGTTTGATTAGTGGCATGACCTGCTGTGCATGCTTCAGGTAATTCTTCATTTTATATCTCTTTTTATTCTTTTTTCCTTTTTTTCCAGTTTTTAAATTATTTTATTAACATAAGAAGCAGACTTCACATCTCTATTAATTCTCATTAATTCACATCTATCAACATTTAAAGAACACACACGCCTCTTCAGAACCAAGTATCACTTCAATGAGCAGGCTAAAGTTTGTACCTCAGAAATTATGTTTTGGGGATGTCTCCTGAGTATTTTTACAGCATATGAAAAAAGTCGTTAGGCCTTTTGAAATAACTCGATATTTGTTGTTTTTTGATCAATTTATGTGATTTTTTTCGAAAGGAACAAGTAATAAGTAACGTTTTCTGTACTAAAAATCTTCCATTTTTCGCCCAAAATAAGTTCCTGTGTGATTAATATTGATTAACTTTCTGATCCCTCTTAGATTTCGAAAAATATGTGGAAGACATCAGTTTTTTCAAGATTCCACAATTCTGGTCCATTTGTTGTAAAAATTCTAAAAACCAAAAAGAAAGTCCAAAAATTTCCCAAGAATTAAAAAAAAGAATGTTCTAGCATGAATAGTTCAGCAGTTATGAACTCTTAAACTGATTTTTCAGTGAAAAAAACTTTGAATCTTTTTCTTTTTGCACAATATCTCATCCCCTGTGCATCCCACGTAAAAATTGCGTGGAAATAAATTAAAGAAGATTAAATTATCTTTAAAACTAAAAAAATAAATTGATTCTAGCTTTTATAGAACAGAAGTTATAGTCTCTTATAGCAAGCTGCTTTTTGTGGAATCCTTTTTACAAATTGAAAAATCGAATTATGGTAAAGTATAAGAGTTAAAGAAAACAGTCAAAAGTGCTGATGCAATATATAAAAAATAAATTTTAATCAAAAATGCGATCAATAATAAAGTTTCACAAAAAGCAGCCTGCTATAAGAGACTATAACTTCTCTAGAAGCTAGAATTAATTATTTTTTTGAGTTTTAAAGATAATTTAATCTTCTTTAATTTATTTCCATACAACTTTCATGTAGGATGTACAGGGGATGAGATATTGTTAAAAAAGAAAAAGCTTTAAAGTTTTTTTTCAGTGAAAAATCACTTTAAGAGGTCATAACTTCTGAACTATTCATGCTGGAACATTATCTTTTTTTTTAAATTTTTTGGAAATTTTTTGACTTTCTTTTTGTTTTGCGCAAAATTGAATGTTTTTAGTACAGAAAACGTTCGTTATTACTTGTTCCTTTCGAAAAAAATCACATAAATTGATCAAAAACAACAAATATCGAGTTATTTTAAAAGGGGGCCTAACGACTTTTTCATATGCTGTAAAAATACTCAGGAAGCATCCCCAAAACATAATTTCTGAGGCACAAACTTTAGCCTGCTTATTTCAGTGAAACTTGGTTCTGAGGAGGCGTGTACAATTCTAATTTTTTTAAAATTTTTAATATAGAATGTTGTTTGAATGGAATTAAACCATTTTAAATTTATTATTCTCAAGACTGCCACAGTATAATTTAATTTAAATGAGTAAAAAAGTCACCAAAAATTACTAATTTCTAACCCAAAAAGTAACTAAAAGTGACAAATGTGCATTAATAATGTGACTAATGTTCATTTGAATTTCAAATAATTCAAAAGAATTCGATGAAATTTTTTTAAATTCCAGGTGAATTTGAACAAATTCAGGATATATTCATAACAGTTCAAAACAATTCAAGCTAAATTCAAAAGAATTCAACTGAAATTCAAGAAATTCCCTTGATTTCAGTAAAATTGGAATAAATTCAGAGAAATTCCAGGGAAATGATAAGAATTCCATAAAATTCTTTAAATATTAAGTGAATTAAAAACAATTTAAAAATATGGAAACATTAATTGAATTCAGCAGGTTTGAAAAGAGTTCAGAAAAATGCAAGAGAATTCAAAATACGTTGATGAAATGCCTAAGAATTCAAGAAAAGTTTGAAAGACTGCGGGATGAATTAAATAAAAACTTGAAATTAAACAAAAATTCTTTACAGTAGAATTAAGTGAATTGAAAAGAATTTAAAAAATCCAAGAGAATCCCAAAGAATTTAGAACAAATTCATAAGAATTCAGGGTCAATCCCAGATGAATTAAAATAAATAGCAAACAATATTTTAAAATCTCTTCAAATCTGATATTTTCTAAAATGCTTGAAAATTTATTAAAATAACAGCTTTTACAATCCCTTAAGAGCTTTTAAAATCCTTGAAAATAATTGAATTCCTCAGAAATCTTATATAATTCAGTGAAATCTTTTTAAATATCTAAAAACCTTATAGATTCTGTAAAATCGTTCGATATCTTCCGAAATTCTAGGAAATTCTTTAAAACCACATGGAAATTTTTTTTAATCGCTTACAATCATTAAAATCCTTGGAAATTCCTTTTAGAAAATTTTAATTTCTCAAAAATTCCTCGGAATCTTTTAAAATACCCTAAAATATTTAAAATCCTTTGAAATCCCTTCAAATTATTGCAATCAATTACAAATTTCCTAGAGTCTTTCAAAATTCCCTAAAATATTTCAGATCCTTTGGAATTTTTTTATATAACTTGAAACTTTCAAAAGCTCTTGAATGGCCTAGTAATCTTTTTAAATACCCTAAAAATTTCAAATTCTTTGTAATCCCTTCAAATGATTAAAATCAACAAAAAATTCCTTAGAATCTTTTAAAATTCCCTCAAATATTTCAAACCCTCCGAAATCCCTTCAATTTATTGAAATGAAAGATATTTCAAATGCTTTAAAATTGTATCAAATAACGGAAATCAATTGAAAATTTCTTAGAATCTTTTGAAATACACTAAAAATATTACAAATCTATTGAAATCCCTTTGAATAATTAAAATCAATAAAAAATTCCTTGGAATATTTTGAAATTCCCAAAAATATTGCTAAACCTTTAAAATCTTTTCAAATCCCTTGAAACTTTTAAAAGAAATATTTTAAATCCTTTAAAATTCCATCAAGCAACTGACATAAATTAAAAATTTCTTGGAATCTTTATATATCAATTCAAAATTCCTTGGAATATTTTCAAATAGCTTGAAACTTTTTTAAGCTTTTGAAAATTCCTTGGAAATATTGAAAATACCCTAAAATACTTCAAATCGTTTGAAATCCCATTAAATTACTGAAATATATTAAAACTGCCTTAAGATATTCAAATTAATTAAAAATCTTTTCAAATCCCTTGACAATTTTTAAAGCTCTAGAAAATTGCTTGTAATTTTGAAAAATTTCTTAACATCTTTCAAATCTATGAAAATCAGTGCAAATTATTGAAGCATATTAAAAATACCCTAAGATATTTTAAATCCTTTAAAATCGTTATAAATCCCTTAGAATTTTTCTAATCTCTTGAAATTGCCTTGGAACCTTTAAAAATACCCCAAAATATTTCAAATTCTTTGAAATCTTTTGAAATATCTTGTAATTTTATAAAGCTCTTAAAAATTTATTTTTTTATTTTTTTCATAGCCTTTGAAATCCTTTAAAATTATTGAAATCAATTAAAAATTCCTTTGAATCTTTTAAGACGCCCTAAAATATTTGAAATCCTTTAAAATGTTTTGAAATCGCTTGAAATTTTTTAAAGCTCTTGAAAATTCTTTGGAAATATTAAAAATACCCTGAAATATTTAAAATCATTCGAAATCTTTTGAAATCCCTTGAAACTTTTTAATACATACTCTTGAAATTTTTTTGGCATTTTCAAATGAGCCCTTAAATCTTTAAAATCCTTTGGAATCACTTTAAATTATTATTATATATTTTAAAAATCTTAAGATATTTCAAATCCTTCAAAATCTTTTCAAATCCATTGACATTTTTTGAAGCTCTAGAAAATTGCTTGGAATTTTTAAAAAATTCCTAATATCTTTGAAATTCTTTGAAATCCCTTCAAACTATTGAATGCAGCTGAAAGCTCTTTCGAATCTTTCAAAATATCATAAAATCTTTGGAAATATTTCTAAATCTTTGAAACCCTACGAAATCTCTTAATTAAAAAAATTGTTTTCTTAATTCCAAGGAATTTTCAAGAGCTTTGAAAAGTTTCAAGGGTATCCAAATATTTTAAAGGAATTGTTAATATTTTACGGTTTTTTTGAAACTTCCAAGGAACTTTCAAAAGCTTTAAAAAGCTTCAGTGATTTTAAGGGATATAAAAAAAATGTCATGGGGTTTTGTAGAATTTCGGAAGATTTGGAACGATTTTATATGATGGAAGTTTTAAAAATACTCTACAATCTCTTAAATCCTTTGGAATATCTTAAAATGATTGAAATCCATTAAAAATGCTTTGGAATCTTTTAAATTACCCTAAAATATTAACAAATTCTTTGAAATATTTTGAATTCCCTTGAAACTTCTTAAAGCTCTTGAAAATTCCTCGGAATTATTAAAAATACACGATAATCTTTAAAATCCTTTGAAACCTCTTCAAACTATTGAATTCTATTAAAATTTTCTTGGAATTTTTAAAAATACCCTAAAATATTACAAAAGAATTCAAGAAAATTCAGAAATAGGTATACACCTGAATTTTATAGTGGTTAATCAATTGGTTAATTTATTGAATGAAAAGTGACTAAAGTTATTTTTTCATTTGATAAAAGTGACTACGGAGACTTTATCTAAAACAAATTGACTAAAAAGTAATTTATAAATTCTTGACAGTAACCTAAAGTGATTCTTACAGAAATTCCCTCACTTTTGAAATTTTCTTTCGAAACTCCCAACTTTTCTCTGATTTTCCCTGAACAGCGGCCACCCTTAAATATTACCATAAAAAAAGAAATTTCACAAACAAAACTTAAAAGTAAGCTATGAGGGCCTATAAAATTTGAAAACACATTCATTTGGTAATACATCTCTATTCATAAAAATTCGAATGACTTACAAATAAACTAATGTTTACTTAAAACAGCTATAATTATTAAAAATTACGTTAATGCCTCTATAATTTCAAAATTTTGATCCAACTGATGCTTTCTTTTATAAACTACATTTTTTTAAATATCATCTTCTTTTTTATAGGAGAAAACGCAATGTTGTTTTAGAAGACAATTGTTGCCTGTGTAATCTTTCTGGTGTTAAATATCTCTCAAAATTAACTGAAGATGATATTCTCTTCGCATCCTTCAGAAATCATCTGTGTGAGGTATACAATTATTATTTGTAATAATAACGATATTTCTAGAAAATATGTTTTAGGACAATGAATACATATATTAGTTAAATTATTGGTTACTTGTAAGATTGATTTTTTTAAATTATAAGCTTGGCAGATTAAACAAATATTAAAAATTGATTTAAAATTAAATATGTAATTTGAACAGATACCATTCTGCGTGATTGCTGATCACAAAACAGCAAGTATTGTAATAGTCATCCGAGGATCACTATCATTAAGGGATATAATTACCGACATTGCTGCCGCTTCAGACACTTTTGAAATTGAAGGTCTTCCACCTGGTAGTATGGTAAGTTTAAATTACATATATAATGAACTGCAATTAACGTCATAATGAACAAAAAATGCAGTCATTATTCGATATTTATTTATATTTCTTTACAATTGCTTTGAAATAAAAATTGTAACTGAAAATTTAAAATTTCTATTATTTATCATTTCAATATTAATATAATATAATTATTAATAATATCATAATTAATATGAACAAACTTCATAGCCCAAAACGATCTCAACACGGGAGAAATAGGGTGATTTTTGAATAAAATGGAAAAATGAATTCTTTTAAATAAAATAAATGCTCTAAATTTGTAAGATTTTAATTCGAAATATATTGCATTCTCAACAAAATAGGGGAATTTCCAAACAATAAAGATTAATTTTCTGCCAAAAGAGAGGGATTTTTTTAGTAAAACAGTGGGGTTTATGCTAAAAAGTTGAATGTTTTAGAAAAACATTGACTTTGAAACCCGAATAGCTGAACTTTCAACAAAAATTTCATTTTCAACCAAGAAGTGTGAATTTTTAACCAAATAGTTGGATTTTCAATCCACAAAGACGCATTTTCAAAGGTCGAATTTCCAAATAAAAAGATGAAACTCCAACCAAAAACATTTTCAGAAATTAATTTTTCACAGCTCAAATAGTTGCATTTTCAGTAAAAAAAATAAATTTTCAAGAAAATAATTAAATTTTGAATCAACGAGATGTAGATTTTTCCACCAAAAAGATGAGTTCTTAAGGAAGAATATAGTAGTTGATGTCAACCAAAAAAATAATAGTTTTAAATCAAAAACAATTGAATTCTACATTATTCAAATAAAAATAAAAAAATTACCAAAAGATATGAATTTTCAACAAAAGAGTTGGAAGTTTCAAGCTAAAAAGTCGAGTGTTTTAGAAAAACGTAGACTTTGAAACCCGAAAAGATGAATTCTCAACAAAATAGTTGAATTTTTAAGTCAAAAAGACGAATTTTTCAGCAGACAGTTACATTTTCCATGAAAAAAGTTGATTTGTCATCAAGAAAGATTACTTTTCTACAAAAAAAAAGATGAATTTTCAATCCAAAAAAGATTAATTCTCAAAAAAAATATGATAGGTTTGATACTTTGACCCAAAAACATTTTATTTTTAAGTCAAAAAGTTGAATTCAACCAAAAAAATTAGTCATATTAGACGCTGAGCGCCTGCAAGGAAGAGTTTCGTAGGACGTTAAATTAATTTTGGAACAAAATTAAAAAAAAAAGAATTTTATGAAAAAAAATGTTTGAAAAAAGAAAAAGAATTTTATGAAAAAAAATGTTTGAAAAAAGAACAATTTTTGAAAAAAAATGGTTTGAAACAAATTTTTGAAAAAAATTGAAAAAAAATTTTTTTAAGAACAAAAATTTTAAAACAATTATGTGAAAAAAATTTATGAAAAAAAATGTTTGGTGTGATAAATGTTGGCACTTATGACCGGGGCTAGGAAACTCTAAAAATATGAACTTTTGACAAAATACATAAATTTTCAACCACCTAGTTGAATTTTCAGTTTACGAAATAATCTTCAACGAAAAAAAATAACACAATTTTTCAGCAATATAGTTCAAGTTTAAACCAAAGAGATGAATCTTCAACCAAACAAAATTTTTCAAAAGGAAGTTCAAATTTCAACTAAGTAGTGGATATTCCAATCAAAAAAGATTAAAATTTTGAATGAAAAACAGTTGAATTCAACCAAAAATACGAGATTTTAACAGTTTAAGTAAATTTTCTACAAAATAGTTGAATTTTCAACTAAAAAATATTGTCTACCAGACGAGATGAATTTTTAGAAAAAGAGATGAGTTTTTAAGCTAAAAAGTCTAATTTTTCAGAAAGCCATTGACTTTGAAACCCTACAAAGACGAATTTTCAACAAAAAAGTGGTCCTTTAAACCAAAAGGAATTAATTTTCAACGAAATTGTTGAATTTTCAAGCCAAACAGGCAAAGTTTTTCGAGGATAATTAAGTTTTTGACAAAGAAGTTAATTCTTAATTAAGAAACATGACTTTTCTACCCAAAAAGATGAATTTTTAATCCGAAAAAGCCGAATGTCAAAAAAAAAAACAGTTGAATTTTCGACAGAAAAATATTACTTTTTAACAAAATAGTTGACTTTCCAACCGAATAGTAGAATTTTGAACAAACGAGACGAATTCTGTACCAAAAACATAATAGTGGAACTTTTTAATAAAAAAGGAGACTTGTAAGAGTACAATAAAACTATTTGAAAATTTTTGATTGACTTAAAAATTTTTTAAATTAAAAAAAAAGAAAGTTGAATTTTTAACAAAAAAGTTTATTTTAATAACAAATTTTTTTATAAAATGTTCTTTTTTAACCAGGCAAGATGACTTTCCTACCAAGAAATATGAATGTTTAATCCAAAAGGATTTTTTATTTTTTTAAAGAAAGTAGTTTAATTTTCGAAAAAGAATTAAATTTTAGTCCAAATAGTAGAATTTTTAAACAGAAGAGATGAATTCATAACCAAAAATATAATAGTATATTCTTCAATTAAAAAGAATTATCTTTCAGCCAAAAAAGATTAATTTTCTATCAACAGACGAATTTTAGATCCAAAAGGACGAATTTTCTATCCAAAGAGACGAATTTTCAATGAGACAATTAAATTTTAAAGCAAAAACGATTACTGTTTAACAAAATAATTTAATTTTTAACAAAATAGTTGAATTTTTAACCAAATACTTGAATTTTCAACCTACAATGATGAACTTCCAATCGAATAATCAAATTTTCAAGAAAAAATGATTAAACTTTGACCAAAAACAGTTGCATTTAAAACCAAATAGTTAAATATTCTAACAAGCAATAGATTTTTTTAGTAGACAGTTGAATTTTTAACAACAAAGTTCATTATAAACCTAGAAAGATATATTTTCAACAACAAAAAATTACTTTTCTACCAAAAAGATACATTCTTAACCGAGATGGAAGAATGTTCATTTCCAAAGAACGAATGTACAACGAAACAGTCGTTTTTTCAACAAAAAATGACTTTTAAACAAAATAGTGGAATTTTCAACAAAGAAGTTAATTTTCAACGAAAAAAGATGAATAAAGAATTCATTTTCAACCAAATGATCGAATTTCCAAACAAAATTGATTAAACTTCAACCAAAAACTGTTTCTATTGCAACCAAATAATTAAATTTTTAATCCAAAATCACAAATTTTCTATCCAAAAAGACGAATGTTCAGTAAAACAATCGAATTTTCGAAAAAATATGATTTTTTAACAAAATAATGTTAATTTTCCACAAAATAAATACGGGAGTAGGGGAAATAGGGGAAAGACTGTGCGAAGTCTGTAATATAGTTTACAATTTATGCTCGTTATTTGAAAACCTCTGTTCAGTTTTAAATAGAATTTTAGTTTTGTCTTGTGTTTGATTTAAAAAAGAGTTTGAACTGAAAATAATTTTTTTCTGAGTGTTTGACTTTTGGAAGAAAATATTTAAAAAGAATTCAATTTTTAAAGGTCTTGATTTCATTGCTTCCCAGTGTCGAAGCATAATTCTAAAAAATATTAATTTTGTCTTTGATTTTTTATTTCAGGCTCACAGAGGAATGATAATGGGAGCAAAGTTACTTTTGAAGCAACTAAATCAGTACAAAGTTTTGGAAAATGCTTTTGAAAAATATCCCCATTACAATTTAACAGTAACAGGTGAGAATAGAATATAAAACTAAATTTGAATCCATTTGTAAATACTTCTTAATATAATTATAAATAATATAATTATGAATAATATTTAATTTTCCTTCTTTAAAGGACACAGCCTAGGAGCTGGATTATCAGTTTTACTAGGTTTATTGCTCCGTCCAAAATATCCAAGTATAAGAGTTTATGCGTTTTCAACACCAGGTAATTTTCCATATTTCACAAAGTGATTTAATTTAAACCTAAAATTAAATTAAATTATTATATAATTAAATTAATTGTTTGCAGCTGGCTTGCTTAGTAGAGAAGCTGCTAAAATAACAGAAGAATTTGTACTAACGATAGGCCTCGGTGATGATTTTGTGATGAGGTTGAGTGTCGATAGTATAGAAAATTTCAGAACTTCTTTACTTATTACTCTGCAAGCGTGCCGACTACCGAAGGTAGGTAAATTAAATTAGTTTCATTAAAAATTATTATGTTATCGATACTAACTTAATATTTGGACAAATAATTTTGAAAGAATAAGAAAAAATCTGCCTCAGCCTGGATTTGAACCAGAAACTCCACAATCCATGAGTAGAGCGTTAACCAATTACGCTATCAAGACCTCAGCAGATCTTTTCTTGTTTTCCGTAAATAACTTTTTACAGGGGAGTACTATACGACAAATGTACCATTTTTGGTCAACGTGGGGTTAATCTAATTCGATAGCTAATTTGTGGCTGAGGCAGATTTTTTCTTGTTCTTAAAAAAAATATATATTGGTCCGAAATAATCATTTAAACATCGAAATTGATGTTAAATAAAAATGTCAAAACTCGGACGTTAACATCCTTAAATGATAATAACATCTTCTAAATATTTATTATTATTGTTATTATTATTAATTTATTCCCCTGTAAAAAATAGCTTTGGAGAACAAGAAAGGATCTGCTGAGACCTCGGTGGCGTGATTGGTTATCGCTCCACTCTGGATAGTGGCGTTTCCGGTTCAAATCCAGACTGAGGCAGATTTTTTCTTAATTTTCAAAAATTATTTCTCCGAAGTAATCGTTTTAACACCAACATTTGTATTAAATAACAATACTAACCTATTTTCATAAACCAGACTAGCCACAAAACTTCATTTTCAAAATTCCTGGACTAATGTCCTTTTCCCTGGCCATTAATATTTTAAGATTAAATTTTAATCTTGTACCATTTTTAGTGTCGAATCTTTTATAAATGAAATAAAACAATTTACAATTTTTAAATTATTATTCTTAGGGTTGCCACAGTCTAATTTACTTGAAAACAGTGAAAGTGACCAAAAGTGACTGATATACATTAATAATAACTCTTCTTTCGAATTTAGAAGAATTCTAAATCATTCGATGAAATTTATAAGAATTCCAGGTGAATCTGAACGAATTCAGGGTAAATTCATAAGACTTCAAAATAATTCGAGCTGAAATTTATGGGAAATGAGAAGAATTCATAAAATTCAGTTCAAGTGAATTTCAAACAATTCAAAAATATGAAAAAATTAATTGAGCTCAGTAAGTTTCAAGTGAGTCTAAAAGCATTCAAGGAATTTTAAAAGGATTTGATGAATTAATTAATGGAATAATAAAATTCAAAATTTTAGAATTAAAAAAAAATTTTTTTAATCATGAGAATTCCAAATAATTCAAAAGAATTCAGGATAAATTAATAAGAATTTTAAAAAACATAGAATATTTTAACTCTTTGAAATTCTCTAAAATTTTTCAGATATTTTGAAATCTTTTGAAATACCTTGAAACTTTTTAAAGCTTTTGAAAATGCCGTGGAATCATTTAAAATATCCTAACATATTTGTAATCTTTTAAAATCTCTTAAAATTGTTTAAAGCTCTTGAAAATTCCTCTGTATCTTTGGAAATGCCATAAATTATTTAAAGTCTTTTAAAATCCCTTAAAATTTTTTTAAGCTCTTGAAAATGCCTAGAAATCTTTAAAAATACCCTACGATGTTTAACATCTTTTAAGATCCCTTTACATTTTTTAAAGCTCTTGAAAATTCCTTGAAATCTTTTAAAATATCCTAAAATATTTCCAATCCTTTAAAATCTTCTTGATCCCTCAACATTTTTTAAAACTCTTTAAATCGCCTTGGAATCTTTTAAAGTGCGTTAAAATATTTCAAATCCCTTGAAACTTTTTAAATCCTGGAAAATTCCATGGAAGTTCTAAAAATACCATTAGATTCTTTTAATTTAAACCTTAAAATGATTAAAATCTATTAAGAATTACTTGTAATATTTTAAAATACCATACAATATTTTTAATCCCTTAAAACTTTTTTAAATTCTGGGAAATTTCATGGAAGTTCTAAAAATACCCTGCGATTTTTGTAATTCATTGGAATACCTTAAAATTATTAAAAACTGCTTGCAATCTTTTGAAATGCCATAAAATATTTTAAATCCTTTGAAACTTTTTTAAATTCTGGGAAATTCCTTGGAATCTTTTAAAGTACGTTAAAATATTTCAAATCCCTTGAAACTTTTTTAAATTCTGGGAAATTCCATGGAAGTTCTAAAAATACCATAAGATTTTTAAAACATAAACCTTAAAATTATTAAAATCTATTAAGAATTCCTTGTAATATTTTAAAATACCATAAAATATTTTAAATCTCTTGAAACTTTTTTAAATTCTGGAAAATTCCTTGGAAGTTCTAAAAAACCCTGAGATTTTTTTAATTCATTGGAATACCTTAGAATTATTAAAAATTCCTTGCAATCTTTTGAAATACCATAAAATATTTTAAATCCCTTGAAACTTTTTTAAATTCTGGGAAATTTCTTGGAAGTTCTAAAAATACACGGAGATGTTTTTAATTCATTGGAATACCTTAAAATTATGGAAAATTCCTTGCAATCTTTTAAAATACCGTAAAATATTTTAAATCCCTTGAAACTTTTTTAAATTCTGGGTAATTTACTGGAAGTTCTAAAAATACCCTAAGATTTTTTTAATTCATTGAAATACCTACCATAAAATTGTTAGAATCTATTAGGGATTCCTTGCAATCTTTTAAAATACCATAAAATATTTTCAATCAGTTGAAACTTTTTTTAATTCTGGGAAGTTCCATGGAAGTTTTAAAAATACCCTAAGATTTTTTGAATTCAATGGAATACCTACCTCAAAATTATTTGAATCTATTAAAAATTCCTTGAAATCTTTGAAAATACCCTAAAATATATTAAATCCCTTAAAACTTTTTTAAATTCTGGGAAATTCCATGGAAGTTCTAAAAAGACCCTAAGATTTTTTTAATTCATTGGAATACCTACCTCAAAATTATTAAAATCTATTAAGAATGCCTTGGAATCTTTTAAAATACCATAAAATATTTTAAATCAGTTGAAACTTTTTTTAATTCTGGGAAGTTTCTTGGAAGTTCTAAAAATACCCTAAGAATTTTTAAATTCATTGAAATACCTACCATAAAATTATTAAAATCTTTCAAGAATTCCTTGCAATCTTTTAAAATACCATAACATATTTTAAATCAGTTGAAACTTTTTTTAATTCTGGGTCGTTCCTTGGAAGTTTTAAAAATACCCTGAATTTTTTTAATTCATTGGAATACCTGCCTCAAAATTATTAAAATCTATTAAGAATTCCTTGGAATCTATTAAAATATCATAAAATATTTTTAATCAGTTCAAACTTTTTTTAATTCTGGGAAGTTCCTTGGAAGTTTTAAAAATACCCTAAGATTTTTTTAATTCAATGGAATACCTACCTCAAAACTATTTAAATCTATTAAAAATTCTTTGAAATCTTTGAGAATACCCGAAAATATTTTAAATCCCCTGAAACGTTTTTAAGTTCTGGGAAATTTCATGGAAATTCTAAAAATACCCTAAGATTTTTTAAATCAGTTGAAACTTTTTTTAATTCTCGGAAGTTTTAAAAATACCCTAAGATTTTTTTAATTCAATGGAATACCTACCTCAAAATTATTTAAATTTATTAAAAATTCCTTGAAATCTTTGAAAATACCCTTAAATATTTTAAATCTTTTCAAATCTCTTGAAACTTTGTAAAACTCTTGAAAAATCGTTGGAATTTTTAAAAATACCCTTCAATCTTTAAAATCCTTTGGAATCCCTTCAAATGACTTAAATTTATTAAAAATTTCTTGGAATGTTTTAAAATGCCCTAAAATATTTCAAATTCTCTGAAATCTTTTGAAGTTTCTTGAAACATTTTAAAGGCTTAAAACTCTTGAAAATTCTTCGGAATGTTTACAAATACCCTAAAATCTTTAAAATCCTTTGAAATCCCTTCAAATTATTGAAATCTATTAACAATTTCTTTGAATTCTTTAAAATACCATAAAGTATTTGAAAAGAATTCAAGTAAATACTGATTCCAGAAAATGCAATAGTACTTAACCCTTGGGTTCTTTGTTTTAATTTATTAAAAGAAAAGTGACTAAAGTGATCTTTTCATTTAAAAAAGTAACTATAGTGACTTTATCTTGAAAAAGTGATTAAAAAGTGACCTGAGTTTTGCAATTTTTTTTCGAAATCCCTGATTTTCCCCTGATTTTCTTGATCTGCGGCCCCCCTGTACACGAATGAAATTTAATCCATATTGTAAACATTTTTGTTACAGTATAGAGTAGTGCTAAATGGATTTGGATACATTCTATTTGGCGTTCCTGACAGAGATCTCAATAGAACGTGGAGAAATGGCAACACGATAAATTCAATACCCGGCCAATTGCCATTGCTAGTCGAAGCTGCTGCTACACGACAAACAGTAAATAATTAAATTTCGAATTTTAAGTAAATTATTAATTAATTATAACTGCTTATAAATAATAGGTGTCTACACAAATCTTGGAAAAAATAAACTTATAGGCGATTAAAAAAGAAATTCCCGGTCATTCTGTTTTCATTCAAGATTTTAAAACTAAATAATTTTAAATTTGACGTATTTAAAATCAGGCGATATTCAATTATATTTAAATTCAGTATTCGATAATATAAAGAATAATTTGAAGTTTAGAACAATCAAAATTCGGTAGAAAAATTTTCGATATGAAAATTTTTATTTTTAAACAAATTAAATTTACTAGTTTTAAATATTTGAATTGGGAATTATTCGTTTGCAACGTTTCTAGTTTCAACGTTAAACTTGAAGGATTCCAATTCGAAAAATTTTCAATTTTCAAAATTTTTAATTATTTAATTTGTTAGGCTTCAATAAACGATTTTAATTTGAAATTTTATTCATTCATCAAGGCTTGCAATTTGATATAATTTAGAGGTCCAATTAAAAATGATTCCATTTTTTTTAATTCAATCAGAAATTATTCAATTTTGAACGATTTATATTTGAGATTGTCCTTATTTAAATATTTGAAATTAAACTTATTTGTTTTGGAATGTTTTAAATACAAAATTTTCAACTATAAATACTAAAATTGTCCAATTTTCAACTTTTTAATTCGATATTTCTTAGTTCTTAACGGCTCCATAAAAAATGTGTATTAAGTTTTTAAAATTAAAATTAGCTACTTTTGAATTTGAAATTTAAAAATAAAAAATTATTTTCAAAAGTGATTTCATCTGGAATATTGTATAAAAGTTTCAAATTGTTCAAATATGACTTTCAATCTGTACATTTTTAACTTTTAATGTTCAGAATCGAATAATTAAAAGTTTCAAAACTTCGCAATTGAAGAATTTTTATTTTAGGGCAAACAATAACTAATGTATTACTAGTTTTCATTGATTATTATTAATTATTATTATTACATTTTTAAGGAAACGAGGATTTTGGAACGAGACGTTACAAGAAGAAGATTTTCAGAAGTTAGATTATTTACTGCTGGCAGAATACTTCATGTTGTGAAGTACAAAGTTCCGTCCACAGAGAAAAAGAAGTAAATATATTTTCAAGTTTTGGAAATTTTAATTTTAGAAGCGTTTTTATTATTAATTTTAATTATAGAAAGTTCAAGTCAGGCTGTGTTTCAATTGAAATAAAATACCATTTGGAAGTATCCAAAATCATAAGAATCTTGATTTTAAAGCATCAAAATTTAAAAAAAAATCATATAGAAAGTATCAAATTTTTAATCATTAAAATTTTTTTTAAATCACCACAAAAAATGTAGCCAACGTAGCTGCCGTGCGCCTACAAAAAAGGGTTTCGTAGCCTCTATGGAAGTTAATTAAGTCGTTCAAACCTCACCCTCGCATACTTTCCCTCCGTACCTTCGCTTCTCTTCCCCAACTTCTTCCTCCTCTACTTCTCCAGGTAACACTCCTATTCCACCACTTCCCTCCCACTCATCTACACATCCGCACTATTCTACTAGCTCTCTCTTCACTTCCCCTACTTCCCACCCCCCATTTCCCCTTACTTCCCCTCCCATAATTTCTCCTACTACCCACCCCACATTTCCTCTCACATCTACTCCCCGATTTCCCCACACA
>CAKNYM010051493.1:187423-276576 GCA_932195095.1 Andricus curvator
ACTAACCCTCCCCTAATTTCCCACCCTTCATTTTCCCACACTGCCCCTCCCCGCATTACCCCTCACTCAACCTATTCCCCCCTAATGTATCCTCACTCCCTCTGGTTCCCCTCCCCTAATTTCCTTTCACCTACTCTATCCCCTCAGTTTTCCTCATTTATACTACACCCATCCCTCCATTTCCACTACTTCCCTTCCCCTCACTTCCACTGCTTTCCCCTCCCTACATTTCACCTAAACAGCCCTAGTTACACACCCCTCACTTTCCCACCCTTCATTTCCACTACTTCCCTTCCCCTAACTTCCACTGTGTCCCCCTCCATACATTTCCCCTAAACAGCCCGACTTAAACACCCCTCACTTTCCCACCCTTCATTTCCCCTCCCCTCATTTCCCATCACTACCCCTACTTGCCCTCCCCTTATTATTCCATACTCCCCCGTACCCTCATTTCTCCTCACTTCCTGTACTTTCCCTCTCACTCACAATACCCTCTCATTTTTTCTCACTTTACTAGTTCCCCTCCCCTAACGTATTCTACACCCCTCCTTCCATTTCGCCTACTACCCCTTTTCTAATTTCCCCTACATTCCCTCCACTAACTTCCTTTACTTCCACACTCCTAATTTCCGATCACTTACCCTACCCCCTTATTTCCCTAGTTCACCTCCCCTAACTACACCCCTACCTCCATTTCGCCTAATTCCCCTTACCTAATTTCCCCTACGCCCCACCCCCCCAAACTTCTACTTCCTCTCGCCGAATTTCCCCTCATTTCTCCTACTTACCTCCCATAATTTACCCTCACTTTGCCTCCCATCATTTACTCTCACTACCCCTCCTTGGAAAAAAGTGTGATATGTAAATGGCCATTTAACTTTCTAATCATTCAATTTATTCAAAAAATACGCTGATAATTTTATTTTGCAAATACAGGAAGAGTAAAGAGCGAAAATACGAAATGCGATGGGCGCAACCAGAAGATTTTATGGAAATGACAGTAATGCCACGAATGCTTCTCGATCATTTGCCCGAAAATTTAGAAGGCGCTTTAGCAACATTAATTCGACAACAAGATGAGCTACCTCAATACTTGGAAGCATTATAACCAAAGGAAAGCTGCGTCATCATTCATGAGCAAATTTTACACCAAGCCAGACTTCGAAAGAATATATACATTTTTTTTAAATTTCTTGTATAAAATTCCAGAAAATAAGTTCCTAACTCTGACATACCTCGAAAAAACTCAAAGGAACCTAAAAGAAAATCTCAGAAGAAATCTCCGTGTAAGACTTGCAAAACATTATTCATTCCATTTTTTATATTCCTAATTTATGTACATAAATAAAACTAGCTGCGAGAATTATAAAGACGATTTTTGATACTAGATGAATGTATCGTGAATTTTCATTTTTAATAAATCTTATAAAATCTTACTTAATATGCATAATTCAACATTCTATTCTATATCAGGATGGCCACTCAAAACTTGGGAAATCAAAACAAAATAAAAATATTTTTTTGGAAATAAAACCCATAAATTAAATTTTCAAATTTTTAAATATAAATCTAAATAAATAATCTAAAATAGATTTAAGAATTGAAATTTTCCTGCTACTTCCTTCTTAAACAATTTTATGAACATTTTGTGTATTTTAATTTATTTTTAAATAAAGAAAATTCCTTAGCAAAACATAAATTTACATTTACAAGCCTAAATTATTTTTAACCAGAAAGTTCTTTCATCCGACTTTTCTTTACACAATACATTCTTTTATAGTTTTCAAGTATTTTATAAACAAACTTTCAACAAAAGTGATGAATTTTTAACTAAAATGGTAAACCTTCAACTGGAATAGATGAATTTTTAACAAAAGAGTTTAACTTTCAACCAAGTAGGTTTATTTTCAACCAAAAAGATGAATTTTCAAAAAAGAAGATTAATTTTCTATCAAAAAAGAAATAGTTAAATTTTCAGTTTAAAAAATTAATTTTCAACAAACTGATGAATTTTCAACTAAAATGGTGAATCTTCCACTGGAATAGTTAAATTTTTCACCAAAAAGATGAATTTTTAACTAAAATGATGGAATATTAAGCTAAAATAGTTACATTTTCAATTTAAAAACTTATTTTTAACAAAAGAAAAAGCAAATTTTCAACAAAATCGTCCAAGCTTCAACTGGAGTACTTAAATTTTCAGTAAAAAAATTAATTTTAAGCCAAAGAAGAAATTAATTTTCAACAAAATAGCTCATTTTTCAAGCAGACATTAATTGTCAATTAAAATGATGAATCTTCAACCAAACAAAAAAAAAATTTTAACTAAAGAGTTTAACTTTCAACCAAGTAATTACATTCTTATTCCAAAAAAGATGAATTCTGAACACAAAATGTAGAAGTTGATATTTCAACAAAAAAATATTTTAATTTTTAATTAAAAACAGTTAAATTCAACCAAAAAAAAGACGACTTTTCAACATGAGTTGAATTTTGAGATGAGAAAGATTTTTAGTCACGATAGAAAAAATGCAAACAAGCCGTTAAATTTTCAAGCAAAAAGATGAATTTTCAAATACATGAATTGTTAGTCAAATAGATGAATGCACAACTAACAAAATTAATTTTCTACCAAAACGAACGAATTTTTAACAAAATACATGAATTTTCAACAAAATACATAAATTTTCAACAAAATACATACATTTTTAACAAAATAGAAGAATTTTCAACTAAACCCGATCAATTTTTAACCAAAAATAGGATAGTTAAATTTTCAGTTCGAAAAATGAATTTTCAAACAAACAAAAAAATAATTTTCAACAAAATAGTTACATACAGTCATATAAAGCTACCTTTACAAATGAAGAATCATTGTTATTCAATTTCATATTGCACTTTAGAAAAAAATCGACCATGCTCTCAAAGAAAATCCCTGACTAAAATAAATTTCCTGACAATTCCAGGTTTTTTTTCAGGTTGAAAATTCGTTCTTTTTGGTAAAAAATTAATTTTCTCAGTTGAAAATTCATCTTTCTGCTTGAAAATTTAATGGCTTGTTTGCAATTTTTTCTCTCTCGTTACTGAAAAATCTCTCTTATCTGAAAATTCCATTCATGCTGAAAAGTCGTATTTTTTTTCTTGAACTCGACTGTTTTTAATTAAAAATTAAAATCTTTTTTGGTTGAAATATCAACTTCTATATTTGTCGTTCAGAATTCATCTTTTTTGGAATTAAAATTCAATAACATGGCTCTGTTCATATAGATCCCCTCATATATTGATGAATGGAACCTGCAGTTTTCGGAAAAAGTTCATTTAGCAACAATTTACAAGCTACAAAACGCGCAAATTATGAAATGCGGAAAATCTCCCGGTATAATATTTCATTCACGATTTTCTCCCGGTTCTCCCGAGTGGGTGGCCACCCTGACTGGGCACCCTAATAATTTCAAATTATCGAATACTAGAACGTATTCAGATTCTCTACTCCAACAATGAAGACTTTCTAATTGTAAGTACTAATGCGAAACCCCCGTGTAAATTGAAACACGGCGACTCAGTGGCATTAATACTCTTTTATTACGAAAGATGAGGAAATATTACATTTTACGTTTGTATAAATCCCGGTGAAGTCCCATAAGAAAATTTGTCGACATAACTATGGGAACTAGAGTCAGGAGAGAAGGTTTCATCCATGAAATCGTCTTCATCCTCGTACTGATTGTTCTTCGGGCTTTCCACATTTAAAGTCATACACTGACTGCTGTAATAGAGAGGACTTATTCGATGTTCACTCCACTGCAAGAGGTAAGGATCGAAGGGGAAAAACGGATCGAGAGTAATCGTAGTAACATTTCCCATTTGGTAGATAGGAAGATTGTTGCGAGCATTATGTTCTATGACTGTGTAGCAATAAGCAAGTTGGTACTTCCTTGTTACTGCTGCAAAATTTTGGACAACAGCCGGCTGGCAGACTTTCAAGGGATTCAGTCTGCAGCTTACAATTTTGTTCAGGTTGAGTCCTTGTAAGAAGAGTAGATCTGAAAAAGAAATATTTAAACGATTATTTATGATGCAGGTATAATTTAGGGTAGGTCTGACAAAAAAATGACAGAAAACCAATTTAGTAGCATTTTTATTTAATAGTTACTTTTCAGTTAAAAAGATTAATTTTGCACACAAAAAACGACTTTTCAACAAAGTAGTTCATTCTTCAACCCAATGAGATGAATTTTCAAGTGAAATGATGAATCTTCGGCTTCAAATTTGAACATAGTAATTCAACTTTCAACCAAGCATAGTTGAATTTTCTACCAAGAAGATTGAGTTTTTACTGATGAAGAATTTTCAACGAAATACATGAATTTTCAACCAAATAGTTGAACTTTCAACTAAAAAAGATCAATTTTAAACAAAAAGTGAAATATTTAAATTTGCAGTTAAAAGATTTATTTTGAACAAAAAAAATGACAACCAAATAGTTGAATTTTCAACTACAAAGAATAAATTTTCCACAAAAAATGAAATAGTTACATTTTCAATAAAAAAAATCAGCCCGCTTCGCGGGCACATTCTCATCGCGCGCTTCGCGCGCGGCTCGCTTTGCCCGCAAGTTTGAGCGCGCCTAGGCTGCGCGACTGTTGGATATCGCGCTTCGCGCTCGATCATATATTTATCTCGCGGTTCGCGTTCGATTATGTATTCACCTCGCGCTACGCGCTCGGGCGTGTTTACATCGCGCTTTACGCTCGGCTCCTCTAGATTTTTGAACTTCGTGTTCGACTTCGATGAAAAGAAAAAGTTTCTTTGCAAATATTATAAAATTATTAAAACCTCTACATATTAAGTGATTGTTAAATTTGTTTTTATTTTATACTGAAAAGGAACTTTATTTACTCAAGGTTCTATCGACCTTAAGGAACACATTCTCATCCAGACACTCGCGCTTCGCGCTCGATATTTGATTTGAAAATCATTTGAACCTTGCGTTCCACGCTCGGTTCTGTGCACCGTATGATAGAAACAAAAAAGTTTGAGCGCACTTACGGCGCGCGATTTGGTAAACACACTGAGCGCGCACTTTGTGCTTCGTGTTATATGTTCTTGATATACAAATTACTAAATTTGTGTTTGATTTCAAATGAAAAGTAATGATATAATTTAGGGGACAAATTTTATTAGTTAACATTTTATTTTAGCTTGTGCCGTTTATCAAAAAAGTTAATTTTTTTCATTTTGAATATATTCTTCGTACCTTGCATTGTTTTTTCAAAAATTTGATTTTTTTTACTGTCAATGTTATTTTCACGAATAAAACAAAAACCACGCATCCTATAGAAACATGAGTCACAACAAATTTGTACCTCTTCCTTGGATGAACAAATTTTGTTTCGGTCATTTTTTCGTAGCTGGTAATATTCGTCTGAAAATTTGATTTTTCTATTTTCAATGCTGTTTTTTTACGAATAAAACAAAAACTACGCGTCATATCAAAAAGTGAATAATAAGAAATTTGTAGATCTTTTTTAGGTGCACAATTTTGGTGAGATGATCTTTTCTCGTATCTTGCATAGTTTGACAGCAAAATGGAATTTTTCATTAATTTTTTGTGCGATCAAAATTTAAATTTTTTATTTTTCAAAAAATTCAAAAAGTTGTTATGAAAATATTATAGGGTGTTCAGGAATCAACGTTTTTCTCCTCTTGACTTTTTTTCATATCGTGCGTTTTTCGGCTTAAAATGTTCATTTTCGTTTGTTTTTTGGAATTTTGAAAATGCTATAACTCCAGTAATTTTTTTTATCACGAAAAGTCATAAGAATCTTCAAAAAAAGTGGTCTCAAAAATTTTCAAAACGTGCTCACTTTTTGAATTTTCATCCAAAATAGCTGGTTAACGAACTCGTTCTCTCTTTTTCGGCCATAAAAAAGTGTGCCAAAGCTCAATCAAATCTGATCATTTTTTCGAAAGTTAACGTGGCTACAGACAGACAGACAGACTACATACTACAGACAGATACCTTGGTAAAAATCGTTTTTTCTAGCTCAGGGGGTCTCAAAACGTGGAGATTTGATGAAAACCGACTATGTCAAATTTTACATAAAACCAATACCTTCTCATTAGAATGAGAATGTAAAAAAATGAATTTTGAACAAACCAAAAATAACGAATTTTCAACAAAATAGTTAATTTTTCAACTACATAGATGAATATTCAACTGAAATGATGAATCTTCAACCAATAAAATAAACGTTTAATAAAGTAATTCAACGTTCAACTAGACATAGTTGAATTTTCAACTAAGAACATTAATTTTGAACCAAAATAAATGAATTTACAACAAAATACATGAATTTTCAACCAGAAGATTAATTTTCAACCAAGAAAATTAATTTTCTACCAAAGAAGACGTTTTTTCAACAAACCACAAGAATTTTCAACCAAATAGGTGAATTTTAAGCCAAGAAGATTAATTTTCTATTAAAAGGAAAGAATTTTCAACAAAATAAATGCATTTTCAACTTGAAAAGATCAAATATTTAACAAAAAGTGAAACAGTTAAATTTTCTGTTAAAAGATTAATTTTGAACAAAAAGGTGAAAAAGTTAAATTTTCAGTTAAACAGATTAATTTTTAATTTAAAAAATCAATTTTTAATAAAGTAGTTATTCTTTCAACCAAATGTTTAAATCTTTAACTGAAAAGAATAAATTTTCAACAAAAAGTGGAATAGTTGAATTTTCAATTTAAAAAATTAATTTTTTAACAGGTTTAACGTTACGAACGATAACGTTCAGTATGTTCTTTGATTTTCAAATTGAAAAGATCAAATTTTCAACAAAAAGTGAAACAGCTAAATTTTCAGTTAAAAGATTAATTTTGAAAAACAAAAAAAAATGAATTTTTAACAAAGTAGTTAATTTTTCAACAAAATAGTTGAAATTTCAACTGAAAAGAATAAATTTTCCACAATGAGTGAAATAGTTACATTTTTAATTAAGAAAATTAATTTTGAACAAAAAAAAAGAATTTTCAACAAAATAGTCAATTTTTCTTCTGAAATTGTGAACCAGTAAAATGAAAATTTAATAAAGTAATTCAACTTTCAACCAAGCATACTAGGACTTCCGTTTCCCGCGTGAAAGTGTGTGATAGCGGTGAAAGTTTGATGCTGAGTTTTTCGGATAATTGTGGTGAAATTTGAGGTGAGTGGATTGTGGATGAGTATAGAAGGGTTCGTTTGTGAGGGATTGATTGAGAGATTAAAAGATTGACAAGAGAGTGAGGATATTTTTGGGGATAAAGACAGCTTTGTGTGGAAGTTGAGGTTATGTGGGTTTGAGGTTTGTGACAGGGTGGGAGGAACAGGTTGGTCGTAGCAGGGCAGGGTAGAGAAGGAGAAAGGCGAGGCAGGTAGACGCGACGATAGAGACAGAGAACGATAGAAGGCGGGAGAGTTTGAATTGGACTCATGGCTAGCGGAGCGAATGCCAGCAAGGAAAACAGGGATTTAGACCACGACGTTTTCAGTACACCGATAGGGGAGAACAAAGAAAGGAGGGCAAGGGGGAAGTATAGGAAAACAGTAGAAAAGGATAGATTGAGGGCGAAGAGCGTGGGATCCATCGAGGCATTTATCAAAAGGAAGAGAGAGGCGAGGGGAAGCAGCGAGGACAAGGAAGATATAGAGTCAAGCTTGAAAAATAAAAAAATGTATAGATCGCCGCCGGAAAAACATAGTTTTGTAGAGAAGGATGAGAAAAATAAGGGGACAGACAGAGCTGAGGCTAAAGATCCGTTGGAAAAGGAAAGATTGAAAGAAACGCGCGAAATGATGATAGAAGTAATGGGGATGTATGAAGAAAAGCAGGAGAAACGGGTAGAGGAAATAAGGAAAGAAATTAGGCAGGAAATGGCCGAAATTAGGAAAGAAATGAGGAAATGGGAAGAAGTCAGGGAAAAGCTAGAGAAAAGGATGCAGACGTTGGAGCAAAGACTAGAAAAGAAGGAAGAGCCTAATAAAAAGGTAGACTAGTTGGAAGGCAGATTAAAAAAAATAGAAAGCGCAAACCGTGAGTCTGGAGGTGGGGAGAGTGGGAATAAGGAGAAGGAAAGGTTGAGAAAGATAGAGCAAAGGCTCGAAAAGAAAGAGAGAGAAGAAAGAAACAGAAACATAGTGATAAAGGGTCTAAGATTAGAGGGGAAGGAGCTAATGGAAGGCGTGCAAGAAGTACTAAAAAGAATTGATGCTAAGGTAGAGATAGAGGAAGTGCGAAGTGTAGGAAGGGAAGAGCGAAGAGGGGAAAGAATGGTACTAGTGAAACTGAAGAAATGGGAACATAAGAGGGAAGTGATGACAAAGAAGAGGGTGTTATATGGAAGCTCGGAGAGAATAGAGGATGATTTGACATGGGTAGAAAGGAACATGCAGTATAAGTTAAGGAAAATAGTGGAAGAGGAAAGAAAAAAGGGAAGAAGAACATGGGTTAAGTATGGGAGAATACAGATAGAAGGTGTATGGTGGAATTGGGACGAGGACAAGGAACGGATAGTAAATAATGAGGAGTCGGGAAACTAGGAGAGAAAGGAACGGGAGATAAAGAAATAAGAAATAGTAGGAAACAAAAAGAGACGAGAAACTAAAGTAGGGAAGATTGGAAGATATGCTACTGGAATATAGCAGGCTTAGAAAGAAAGGATAGGGAGTTTATGAAAAATTTAACACAATGGGATGTAGTAGTAATGATGGAGACGTGGCTAGATGAAAAGGGATGCGAAAGAGTAAGGGGAAGATTACCAAGAGGTTACAGATGGCAGGTTCAAAATGCAAAGAGGAAGAATAAAAAAGGCAGAGCAATGGGAGGAATGGTGATGGGTGTAAGGAACGAATGTATAACAGAGAAGGATAAAAAAGAGTTGATAGGACATAAAGAAGGATTAATAGTGGAAGAGATAAATATGGGAGGAGAGAGGTGGAAGATAGTGGGGGTTTATGTGAACGGTGATATGCAGGAAAAATCAGAGGAGATGAGGGAACTGATGGAAGAAAATAAGCAAGAGAGTAGGCTTATAATAGGAGGAGACTTTAATGCGAGAACAGGAGATAGAGGAGGAAGGGAATGGGATGGAGAGCGAGGGAGAAAATCCAAGGACAAGATACTGAATGGGGAGGGAAAGAAGTTGTTAAAGAGCCTAGCGGAGATGGGATGGTTTATCCTAAACGGAAGTATAGAGGGGGATGAGGAAGGGGAATATACACGTTTAGGAGGAAAGAGGGAAACGGTAATTGATTATGTGGTAGTGGACGACGAAGTAAGAGAGAAGGTTAAGAAACTAGAGGTAGGGAATTATGTAGATTCGGATCACTTTCCCTTAATAGTGACAGTAGAGGGAGAAATGAGTAATATCAAGAAGGGTAAAAAGGAAACAAAAGTAAAAAGAGCAGGAAGAGAGGATTGGTCAATGGAAGGTAAAGATCAGTTTATAGAAAAAGTCAGGAATATCAAAATGGGGGAAGGAAACGTAAACGAGGAAATGGAAATAATTATAGGAGAAATAAAAGGAGTATTAGAGTGGACAAGCAAAAAAGAAGTTAGTGAAGGAGGCGATAGAAGTGGATGGGATGAGAATTGTTAACAGAAGAAGAAGGAAGTGAAAAGGGAATTAAGAAAATGGAGAAAAGGGACAAGTAGTGGAGGAGAATATAGGAGAAAAAAGGAGTATACTGAGTTGTGTGATAAAAAAAAAGAGGAGGAAAATAAAAGGTTTGAAGAAGAAGCGGAGAAGGCTAGGACGGAAGAAGAGGTTTGGAAGGTGGTAAATAGAGAGAGACGAAGAAGGAAAAGAGTAAACCAGGATATTGAGATGGTAGAATGGAAAAAATATTTTATGGAATTACTAGGAGGGGTAGAGAGGAAAGTTAGGAAAGGGGGAAAAGATGGTAGGGAAACAGATGAGGAGGAGGACATTACAAGGGAAGAAATAGACAAGGTATTAGGGATGATGAAAGATGGAAAGGCACCTGGTATAGATGAGATTCCAAATGAAGAGTATGGAGAGGAGAGGGGTGGCCAGAGTTATGGAAAGAAGGAGTAGTGATGCCAATAGTGAAGAAAGGCAAAGGGGAGGAGGTTAAAGATTATAGGGGAGTGACACTAATGCCAACACTGTATAAAGTATATGTGACTGTTCTATCGGAGAGGCTAAAAAAAGAATTTGTGGAGAAAAAGATAGAGCCACCGAATCAGACAGGGTTTAGAAAAGGGATGGGGGTGATGGACAATATATATGTTCTGAACTATTTAGTAAATAAGAGGATTAAAAGGGAGAAAGGGGCAATGGTAGCAGTATTCGTGGACTTGAAGGCGGCGTTTGACTCATTAGACCGTGGCGAGATAGAAAAAGTTAAGGTGAAAAAGGGGATACGAGAGGGATTAATAAAGAGAGTATTGGAAATTTTTAGAGAGACAAAAAGCAAGGTAAAGGTAGGAGAGCAAGTAGGAGATAGTTTCTGGTTGGTGAGAGGAGTAAGGCAAGGATGTCCTCTGAGCCCACTTTTATTTAATATATTAATATCAGACTTGGAAGAAGAAATGAAGAGAAAAGGGTGGGGAGGAGTTAGGATAGGGAACGAAAAGATATATACACTGGCATACGCAGACGATATAGTGTTGATGGCAGAGGATGAAGAAGGGATGGCGGGCTTAATTACAGGATTAGAGAAATACTTAGATGGAAAAAAGTTGAATTTAAATGTAGAAAAGACAAAGATAATGAGGTTTCGGAAAGGAGGGGGAAGAAAGAAAGAATGGACGGGGAGATGGAAGGGAATAAAATTAGAAGAAGTGAAAGAGTTTAAGTATTTGGGATATAACTTGCAAGCAAATGGAGATCATAGAGCTCATATAAGAGAAAGGATAAAAAAAGCAGCAGGGGTAATGAAACAGATATGGGGAATAGGAAAAAGAAGGTTTAAAAAAAATTGGAGAAGGAGAAGATGGTTATTTGATACGCTGGTATGGCCGGTATTAGGTTATGGAGCAGAGATATGGGGATGGAAAGAAAGGAAAGAGATTGAGAGTTTACAAGAAAGGTATATAAGGTGGACGCTAGGGGTAGACTGGAGGACACCGGGATATATGGTGAGAGAAGAAGCGCAAAGGGATAAATTAAGTACTAGAGCGGGAAAGAGGGCCTGGAATTTTGAGACGAAGCTGAGGGAGGGAAAGGGAGGGGAGTTAGCGAGAAAGTGTTTGATGGAGGTAGAGGGGAGGAGAGGGAGGGCGATGGAATTAACGAGATGGGAAGAAGAAAGGAGGGACTTCTTTAAGGATAGAGGTATAGAAGACGAGACTGGAGTCAACTATGAAGAATTAGAACAAAAGGATAGGGAAAGACAATTAATAGAAAGATGGGGGATGATTGAGGAATCAAAATATAATAAATAGTATAAGATGATAAAAAAGGAAGGAGTACCAAAGTATTTAGAAAAGGGATGGGGAGAGAAAAGATGGACCAGAATAGCAAGATTTAGATTGGGAAACGAGGTAAGGGCAGGTATGTATTGGGATAAGAAAGAGAACAGGAAGTGCAGAATCTGTGAATGGGAAGAGGAAACATGGGAGCATGTATGGGAAGGATGTAGGAGAGGAATGGAAGATAAAGGAAGCTGGCAAGAGAATGTGGTGAAGATTCTAGGGGAGGATGGTTTGGGGGAAGAGTGGATGAAGGAGTTAGAGGGTGCTAGGGGAGCAAATGAGAAAGAATGAAGGAATGGATGGAAAAAAAATGGCAAAATGGAGTTACAAGAGAAGTGAAAGGAAAAGGAAACGGAAGTCGCTTAAATTAGAAGCGTAAAGATTTGTAACTAATGGTTATGTAATAGCATAAGTAAATTAAGTTGCGTTTGCGTTATCGCTCTCTCTCTCTCTCGCTTGCACTCTCGCTTTCGATCGCTCGCTCACTCGTTCGCTAACACGTCCCAAATTGCGCTATCGTCAAAAAATAGAAATAAGGATATAGATATAAGATTTTCTGTAAATAGGTGTAAATAACTGTAAATAGTAAGGATAAGATTTTATAAAACATGTAGAAGGAAGTGTTGTAAGAAATGGAAGTCATGTAAACCCTTAGGGGACACATTATGAATAAAGAAGAACCAAGCATACTTTAATTTACAACCAAGAAGATTAATTTTCTATTAAAAGTGAAGAATTTTCAACGAAACTGTTGCATTTTCAACGTGATAAGTTCAAATTTTTAACCAAAAAGTGAAATAGTCAAATTTTCAGTTAAAGGATTAATTTTGAACAAAAAACAATGTTTTTAAACAAAATAGTTCATTATTCAACCAAATAGTTGAATTTTTAATTGAAAAAAAAATTTCAACAAAAAATGAAATAGTTAAATTTTCTATTAAAAAATGAATTTTCAACCAAAAAAAAAAACAAAAACAAATTTTCAACAAAGTAGTTAATTTTTCAACCACAGAGATGAATTTTCAACTGGAATGATAATTAATTGAACTATTTGATTACAAATTTATGTATTTTGTTAAAAAGTCGTCTTCTCCAAAAGAAAATTAATCTTTTTGGTTGAAAATTCTGCTATACTTGGTTGAAAGTTTAATCACTTTATCAAAATTTCATTTTATTGGTTCAATTTAAAACTAAAAAGAATAAATTTTCAACAAAAAATGGAATTTGAATTTTCAATTAAGAAAGTGATTTCTTAGCAAACAAAATGAATTTTTAACAAAGTACTTAATTTTTCAACAACAGAGATAAATTTTCAACTGTAATGATCAATCTTCAACCAATACAATTAATTTTTTATAAATTAATGCAATTTGCAACCAAGTATAGTAGGATTTTCAACCAAAAAGATGAATTTTCAACCAAGAAGATTAATTTTTAATCAAAGAAGATGACTTTTCAACAAAATAATACATGAATTTTAAAACGTAATAGATGAATCTTCAAGTAAAAAGATCAATTGTCAATAAAAAGTAGAATAGTTAAGTTTTCACTTTAAATAATTAATTTTAAACCAAAAGAAAACGAGATCTCAACAAAAAACATGAATTTTCAACTAAAAAGATAAATTTTCAACCAAAAAGATTAATGTTCTACCAAAAAAGAGGACTTTTCAACTAAACTGGTGAATTTTCAACCAAGAAGATTAATTTTTTATTCACAAGGAAGAATTTTCAACAAAATATGTACATAAATTTGCAACCAAATTGTTGCATTTTCAACTAAAAAAGAACAAATTTTCAAAAAAAGGGAAATAGTTACATTTTCAGTTAAAAAGATTAATTTTGAACAAACAGAAAATTAATTTTTAACATAGTAGTTCATTTTGCAAACCAAATAGTTGAACTTTTATCTGGAAACAATACATTTTCAGCAAAAAGTGGAATAGTTAAATTTCCAATTTAAAAAATGAATTTTTTTAACAGGTTGGGAGGGGGGCTCCAGTAGAAGTAACGTTATGAACTTAAATAACGTTTAGTACGTTCCTTGATAATACATTTTAATAAAGTTTGCAACTTTTGCGAAAGATGTCCCTGCAAAGATGTCCCTGTTCTATAGTAATTTAGTAAGTCTGAAAATCACTTTCATATTCCCCTCTTTCCTCCTTTTTAGAGAATATCTCTTTTTCTCTTGTTTTCGAGAAATTTCCCTTTTTTCTCGATTTTTCGTTTAAATTTTTCTTTTCATTAAAAATTTTACTATTTGGTTGAAAAGTTAATTATTTTGTTGAAAATGCAACTATTTTGTTGAAAATTCGTTTCTTCTTTATAGTCCAGTCAACGGGGAACAAATTTCACTCAAAAAAACGAATTCGGAAAAGTAGAATTTTTTTCTCACGGATACGTTGGGGATGACTTTATAAAGATACTGTAAAAAGTCCCCAACCATATGTGTACGGCAACGGCCGCCATGATGGAAAGTGTTAAACAATAACATGTTTTTTTCAAATAACTCGAGAACGGTTTATTTTTGGTCGAAAATGGTTATGTTAAAAAATGTTCACAATTGTATAGTGCACAGAAAAGGTTCTAACAGTTGTAGACGTATTATCAACGGTTACGCTATAAAATTGGATTAACTGCACTATTGTGCGATTTCTGAACAAATACAATAAAACTGAAAATATCCTGGAAAGAACTTCGGAAATAGATCAGGCGATTTGCACTGGAGCAAATGCATGTTCCTGTTTGAAAAAAAAACCGACAAACTCATTTGCATTACAAATTATCAGTATAAAATGAGCTCAACTTCAGTGTCCAATTTGACATGCTTAAGGGAATCATTTTGAGATGAAACTTCTTGTAATTGTTCCTCCATATTCATACAATATATTTCCCAAATTTCAGGTCCGAATAATAATATTTAAGCCCTCTTTTAATACTTTAAATAAGTAAATTTCAAAATTGAAGCTATGAGGTAGGCAGCAGCGGCGATTATGAGTCCTAATGGCAACAATGGGAGCGGGGACAAGAACGGCTACCTCGGTCTTTTATATTGTTGGGAAAAGTGAGCAAAAAAAAATTTCGAAGGGTTCAACATAACAGACCGAGGTAGCCGTTCTCGCCCCCGCTCCCATTGTTGCCATTAGGACTCATAATCACCGCTGCTGCCTGCCTCATAGCTTCAATTTTGAAATTTACTTATTTAAAGTATTAAAAGAGGACTTAAATATTATTATTCGGACCTGAAAATTGGGAAATATATTGTATGAATATGGAGGAACAATTACAAGAAGTTTCATCTCAAAATCATTCCCTTAAGCATGTCAAATTGGACACTTTTCAAACAGGAACATGCATTTGCTCCAGTGCAAATCGCCTGATCTATTTCCGAAGTTCTTTCCAGGATATTTTCAGTTTTACTGTATTTGTTCAGAAATCGCATAATTGTGCAGTTAATCCAATTTTATAGCGTAACCGTTGATAATACGTCTACAACTGTAAGAACCTTTTTTGTGCACTATAAAATTGTGAACATTTTTTAACATGACCATTTTCGACCTAAAATCAACCGTTCTCGAGTTATTTAAAAAAACATATTATTGTTTAAGACTTTCCATCATGGCGGCCGTTGCCGTACACATATGGTTGGGG
The DNA here is from genome assembly GCA_932195095.1 of Andricus curvator. Taxonomy (NCBI): domain Eukaryota; kingdom Metazoa; phylum Arthropoda; class Insecta; order Hymenoptera; family Cynipidae; genus Andricus; species Andricus curvator. The sequence goes on from CAKNYM010051493.1 coordinate 202,554, forward strand.
ACTTTTTACAGTATCTTTATAAAGTCATCCCCAACGTATCCGTGAAAAAAAAATTCTACTTTTCCGAATTCGTTTTTTAAATCCTTCATTGACTGGACTATTAGTACAAAATTAACTTTTTTAAGCTGAAAATTTAACTATTACAGTTCTAGTTGAAAATTTATATTTTTTAGTTAAACGTTCCACTATTTGATTTAACAAGTTTTCTTTTTTAGTTGAAAATTCATGTCTTCTATTTAAAATTTGTGTTTTTTTGTGGAAACTTCATTTTCTCAGATAAAAAGTCATCTTTTTCGTTGAAAATTCATCTTTTTGGTTCAAAATTTAAATATTTTGCTGAATAATCATATTTTTGTATTGCATTCAACTGTTTTTTATTTAAAATAAAATCTTTTTTGGTTAAAATGTCATCAATTATATGTTTCATTGAGAATTCACTTTTTATGATTGAAAATTCAACTACCTGGTTAAAAGTTGAACTACTTTGTTGAAAATCAATTTTTTTATGAAGATTCATAATTTCAGTTGAAAATTCATCTTTAGAGTGGAAAATTTACCAGTTTTTTTTTTAAATTGCAAATAGAACTATTCCATTTTAGGCTGAAAATTTATATTTTAAATTGATCTTCTCTATTTGAAAATTAAACTATTTTGTTGAAAATTCATGTATTTTGTTGAGCATTCACCTATTTTGCTAAAAATTCGACTTCTTTGGTTGAATTCGACAGTTTTTTTATTTAAAATTAAAATAGTTTTTGGTTGAAATATCAAGTATTATAGGTTTCGTTAAGAATTCATCTTTTCGGCTTGAAAAATCAACAATTTGGTGGAAAATTAAACTATTTTCGGGCTTAAAATTCAATTTTTTTATAGAAAAGACGTCTTTTTTGGTAAGAAATGCAACTGTTTGCTTGAAAGCTCAACTTTTGGGTTGAAAATTAAACTATTTTGGTAGAAAATTCAACTATATCTTTAAAAATTACACTATTTATTTGAAAAATTATCTACTTGGTAAAAAAATAACTTTTTTGTTTAAAATTCACAGTGTCGTGTGAAAAATTCAACTGTTTTGTCGAAAATTCATCTATTTTGTTGAAAATTCGTCTTTTTGGGTAGAAGCAAATTAATCTTCTTTTCTGAAAATTCATCTTTTAGGCTGTGCATTCAACTATTTTATTAAAAATTCGTCTTTTTTGGTTCAATTTAACTGGTAGAAAATTCGTTTTTGGTTAAAAATTAATTTTTTAAACTGAAAATGTAACTATTCCGTTTTTGGTTGAAACCTTATCTTTTTTTAGCTAAAAACATCTCTTTTTCAGTTGAAGATTCAACTAATTTGTCATAAGTTAAACTATTTATTTCAAAAATTAACTACTTTATAGAAAAATAATTTTTTGTTTGTTGAAGTTCATAGTATCGAGTATAAAATTTAACTGTTATGTGAAAAAATTCATATATTGTGTTGAAAAATCTTCTTTTTGAGTAGAAATTTTTTCTTCTTTATTGAACAATCATCATTTTGGTTGAGAATTAAACTATTTTGTTAAAAATTCGATTTTTTTTTAGTTGAATTCAATCAGTTGAAAATACATTTATTTTTTAATTTTTCGAACTAAAAATGTAACTATTCAATTTTTGGTTGAAGGCTTACATTTTTGAGTTAAAAATTCAACAATTGGGTTGAAAATTAATATCTCTTGATTACAAATTACATTCTTGTTGAAAATTCATCTTTCCATGGTTAAAATTCAACTATTTTGTTGAGCCATCTTTTTTAGTAGAAAATTTAACTATTTGAGTTGAAAATTCGTCCATTTGGATTGAAAATTCATCCTTTATGGTAGAAAAGTCATCTTTCTTAGTTGAAAATTCATATTTCTTTCTTTTTTATTTAAAATATAAATCTTGTTTGATTGAAATACGAAATATTAAACCTTTCGTTGAGAATTCATCTTTTTTGTTTGGAACTGAACTATACAACTCATTAGAAGCGCGGAAAACGCAGAATAGATTTGAAATCCGTGAATAGCCAACGGCTTCGTTACAATCCGAACCCTGTATTATCGTTTTGAATCGAATAATTTTACAGATGTAAAACGAACAATGATTCTTACGTAGATTTAGTAATTTCAGAGAATTTCCAGTATAATTTAAATATCGTATTTTAAAATATCGTATATTTAAAGAGGAAAGGGGAAACGCAGAGGAATACTGAAAAGACCTGTAATTATGTAGATGAATTTTGACTTACTTTTCTTTCCATTCGTCATATCCTTGTGCCGGAACGCTATCAGGTAAAACATCCCTTGGCAAATGGCAAAAAATACAGCATGAACTCGTACGTCGCTATTGGCACATTCCATCATATCTTGGGAGCAAATATAAGCATGGACCCAAGACGCCATTTCGGACAAGACACCTTGAAGTAAACTGAGAGGGATAAACGTGGCCCTCGCCAATAAACTCACGATATAAGCAACTGCCTGCTGTCTCAAAAAGTATGGCACATTCGGGTTCGAAACTTTTTGCCAGAGGAATTTCACAAATGCTTCGGCAACTGCCACTTTGAAGCTGCAGACATAAAAGAGCAGAAACTGAACGTGGTGTCCACAAGTGGGAAGAATAAGTTCTTCGAAAATGTGGAGGAGATCGTTGTAGACACCCTTGAGAGGATCGACATCGATTTTTCCATCGACATGACACGAGTCGTGGACGTACTCAAACATCTGCTCTATACAGGCGTCGAGAGTTCGAGCAGCCGGATGTTTCATTGGTTGTCGTTTTTGAGGTGTGGAAAGTTTCTTTTCTGTCGAATCGTCTAGACTAAATATTGCACCGTCGATTTCGCTGTCCTCTTCCATTTCGTCTTCTTCGTAGGAGTGAATTTCTGAAGGCGAAGCACTCGCATCTAGTTCCACTAACCTGAAAAAGAAATTTTATTTTTCAATTTAGAAGAATTAATTATACAGGCAGTGGTGTAGTCCTAAAAGAAAAAGTGACCTGGCGGTAGTTTCCATAAATTACGTCACCAATAAGAAAATCCAACTATATTTTTGGGTAATAGTTCATTTTTTTATTGAAAAGGCTACCATTAATCTGGTTTGGTTAAAAATGCTATTATTTGGTTGAAAATTTAATTATTTTATTGAAAATTCAACTACATTGTTAAAAAGTCACCCTTCTTATAAAAAATGTAACTACTTTGTTAAAAATTCATTTTTTTAGTTGAGAGCTCATATCTTTGTTTGAAAATTTAACTATTTTGATGAAAATTCGTTTCATGTTTGGTAAAAAATAAATTTTTTAAACTGACAATTAAACTATTCCATTTTTGGTTAAAAATGTATCCTTTTCAGTTAAAAACTAAACTATTTGGTTACAAATTTATCTTTCTTAGTTCAAAGTTCAGCTTTTTGGTTTAAAATACATGTATTTTGTGGAAAATTCATCCTTCTTGGTAGAAATTTAATCTTCTTGTTTGAAAATTTATTGTTTTTGGTTAAAAACGCAATTGTTTGGTTGAATTATCAACTATTATATTTTTCGTTGAGAATTCATCTTTTTTGGTTGAAAAGTCGATTATTTGATTTAAAGTTGAACTACTTTGTAACAAAAGTAATTTTTTTATTAAGGATTCATAATTATAGTTGGAAATCCACTACTTGCTTTTGAATGAACTTTTATGTTAAAAAGTCTACTGTTTTGTAGAAAAGTCATATTTTTGGATTGAAACTTGAACAGCTTAGCGGAAAATTAAACTATTTGTTTTAAATTAAACTTGTTGATAGAAAAACCATATTACTAGGTTAAAAATTCAAATTTTTGGTAGATAATTTGTCCTTTTTGGCCTTAAAATTAAATAATTTTGTTGAAAATTCATGTATTTTTTCAAAGTTCGCCTTTTTTGGTAGAACATTAATCTTCTTGCTCGAAAATTCATATTTTTGATGGAAAATTTAACAACTTTGTTAAACCAAAAATTGAATATTTAAACTTTCAGTTGACAAAACAAAAATTTCAACGAAATAGGTGAATTTTCAACTAATATGGTGAAGTATTCAACTGGATTCGTTAAATTTTCAGTTAAATTAATTCTCAACCGAAAAAAATGTTAAACAAAATAGTTAAATTTTCAACGAATATATCAACCAAAAAAGATTTTAATTTAAATCAAAAGCAGTTGAACTCAACCAAAAAAAAAACGAATTTCCAATAAAATAGTGCAATGCTCAAACAAAACAGATTAATTTTCTACCAAAAACGACAAATTTTAACAAAATAGTTCAATTTTCAGGAAAAAATTAATTTTCAACAAAAGAGATGTATTAAAAGAAACAGTAATAATTTTTAACAAAATACTTCAAACTTTCAACCAAGTAGTTAGGTTTACAACCAAGAAAATGAATTCTCAACCAGAAATGTAATAGTTGAATTTGTAACCAAAGAGATGAATTTTTAATTAAAATTATGAATTTAAGGAACAAAATTTTTTTTAACAAATTAGTTACATTTTCAGGAAAAAATTAATTTTCAACCAAAAAAAAGGAATTTTCAACCAAAGAGATGAATTTTCAATTCAAATGATGAACTTAAAAATAATAATAATTTTTAATAAAATACGTTAACTTTCAACCAAGTAGTTAAATTTACAAACAAAAAATGAATTCTCAACGATAAATGTAATAGTAGAATTTTCAACTAAAAAAGATACATTTTCAACCTAAAATAGAATTATTTAATTTTCAGTTTAAAAAATTAATTTTGAAAAAAAAAATTATTCAGGGTGAATTCAAAATAAATTCAAATGAGTTGAACAAAATTTTTAAATCCCAAATATTACACTGATTTCAGTACAATTGAAGTGAATTTAGAACAATTCTAGGGAATTCAAGAGACTTTATTGAAATTCATAAGAATTTGAAAGAATATAATTACACAAAATTTGAAAAATAAAAAATGTTCATAGAATTGAGTAAAATGAGAGTAAACAGATTTTATGGCGAATTCAACAAAATTTAAGAGAACTGAAAAAAAATTCAAAAAATAAAAAAAATAAAAAATCTAGGAATTAAATAAAAGACAAGTAAATTTAGAAAAATTTAAGGAATACGAGACGAATCCGACCAAAATCATAAAAATTCAAGAGAATTGCAAAAAATCCAAAATATTCTACTGATTTCAGTAAAATTGGAGTTAATTTAGGAATTAAAGGGAATTCAAGAGATTTTGATCAAATTAATTAGACTTTAAAAGAATGTAATTTTAAAAAATCAACCAGCGAATAAAATAAAATTTGAGTAAATTGATAGAAGTTTAAGGTAAACGAGAAAAATTCAATGAAATTCATAAAAATTCACGGTGAATTCAAAAATCTAAGAAAACTGAAAACAATTTAAAAGTATTTAAACAATTCATTGAATTCATTTAACTTGGAATGAATTGAGAAAAATGCAATGTAATTCAAACGAATTTGACGAAATGCCCAAAAATTCAGGGTAGATTCAAAGGATCTAAAAAAATCCATTAAATTCTTCAGCACAATTGAAAGAATTTAGAAGCATTCAAATTAATTTTTAAAAAATCAAGATAATTCCAAAGAATTCGTAGTGAAGTCCATAGGAATTCAAATGAATTGAAAAAATTCAAAATATTCCATTGATTTCAGTAAAATTTCAGTGAGTTTAGAAGAATTCAAGGGAATTCAAGAAAATTCGATGAAATTCACACGAAATCAAGATAAACTAAAAATAATTCTAGTGAATAGGAGAAAATTTTTTAAATCCAAAAAATTCTATTGAATTCAGATAAATGAGAATGAATCGAATTAGTGAATAAGAATCTGATAAAATTCATAAAAAAGTCAAGGTAAATATAAACGTCTTCAGGGTGAATTAAACAAATTGTATCCAAAAAATATCTATTGAATTAAGTGGGTTTCAAGGTAATTTCAAAGAGTTCAGGGTGAATTCGAAAGGATTCAAAAGGATTCAAAGACATTAAAAAAAAAATTCGGTAGAATTCGTAAATCCATAAGTTCTCTGTTTTAGTTTATTGAAAGAAAGTAAATAAAGTGAGATTTTTATTTCTGAAAGGTAAAATAGTGACTTTATCTTTTAAAAAGTGTATAAAAAGCGATTTGAGAAAAAAAGTGACTGCGTGGCAGTCCTGTTAATGGAAATATTGATTTTTCAACTAAGAAAGATTTAAATTTTAAATCAAAAACAATGAAACTCAACCAAAAAAGAAGAAATTTCCACAAAACAATTGAATTTTCGAACCGAAAAAGTCAATTTTTATCAAAGAAGTCCATTTTTTACCAAATTGTTAAATTTAAGAGATATTTATGATGAATACCTGTGCACTATTAAATGCAGTATGCTCCTTCGAAGGTAAGGTGCATATTCCACAATTTGAAGTAAAGCATAAACGTATAATTCGTGTGAATGTGTCCCAGCAGATGTGTGAGGATATGCTGATGTTAGCACTTGCAACAAAAGATCTTGGGACCTAAAAAAGAAACATAACATCTTCATAACAAAAATATATATCGTGAGAATCCAATACAACCCATAATGGTATCATCCATACACTACGTTACCAATTTTTTGATAATTTTCAACCCTCGTTGACAATAGTAGTTTTACCCTTTCCCCCCCCCCCTCCCCCTTCGAAAGTAAAGAAGCCATTGACTATTCACGGATTTCACGTTTATTCTGTGTTTTCCACATTTCTAATGAGTTGTATAGTTCAGTTCAAAACAAAAAAGATGTATTCTCAACGAAAGATTTAATATTTCGTATTTTAATGAAACACGATTTAAATTTTAAGTAAAAAAGAAAGAAAGATGAACTTTCAATTCAAAAGGACGGATTTTCAACCAAATGGATAAATTTTTTACCAAAAAAGATGACTCAACAAAATAGTTGAATTTAAAATCTACAAAGATGAATTTTCAACAAGATATATAATTTTTGATAAAGAGAGATGAATTTTCAAATAAAAAATATTAAGTTTTCATTCAAAAGTGAAATAGTTACATTTTCAGTTTGAAAAATTATTTTTCAACAAACGAAAAAATGAATTTTCTACTCAAAAAGACGAATTTTCAACAAAATATATGAATTTATCCAAAAAACAGTTGAATTTTCCACCCGACACTGTAAACTTTCAACAAAAATGTTAATTTTCTACCAAGAAGTGAATTTTCCAAATAAACACTTTAACTCTCAACAAAATAATTGAATTTTCAACGAAAAATGTAATAGTTAATATTTCAACTAAAAAAGAATTGCATTTTAAATCAAAAACAGTTTAATTATAAACAAAACTGTTGAATTTATCAACAACAAAATGATTTTCTACAAGAAAAAAAAAGAATTTCGAACACAATACATAAATTATCAACCAAGCAGTTAAATTTTCAACTGAGAAGATTAATTTTCTACCAACAAATAAGAATTTTTAACGAACTACAGAAATTTCCAACCGAATAGTTGAAATTCAACTAAAAAAGATCAATTTTCTACCAAAAATGGAATAGTAACATTTCCAGTTTGAAAAATTAAGTTTTAACAAAAAAATGAATATCCTACCAGTTAAATTGAACCAAAAAAGGTGAATTTTTGAAAAAATAGTTGACTTCGTTGAATCCACAGTCTAAAAGATGAATTTAAAAAAAAGAAGATTAATTTTCTACCCAAAAAGACGAATTTTCAACAAAATAGAATAATTTTCCACAAAAAAGTGAAGTTGTTCACCCGACACTATGAATTTACAACTAAAAAGTTAATTTTCTACCAAAATAGTTGAATTTTCAACCAAAAAGATGAGCTTTCAACCAAACAGTTGTATTTTTTTTTACCAAAAAGACGTATTTTCTACATAAAAATTTAATTTTCAACTACATAGTTTAATTTTCTACCAAATTGTTGATTTTTCAAGCTGAAAGTACGAATTTTCTACAATGCAGTTGAGTTTTCAAACCGAAAAGATGAATTCTTAACGAAAGCTGTAATACTTGATATTTCAAACAAAAACTATTTCAATTTTTAATAAAAAACTGTCAAATTCAACCAAAAATGTCGAATTATTTAGCAAAATATTTGAATCCTCAACAAAATACATGAATTTTCAACCAAATAGTTGAATTTTCAAATAGAAAAGATCAATTTTCAATTTAGAATATAAATTTTCAGCCTAAAATGGAATAGTTTTATTTGCAATTTAACAAAAAAAAAAGTTTAAATTTTCCACTCTAAACATGAATTTTCAACTAAAATTATGAATCTTCATAAAAAAGTGATTTTCAACAAAGTAGTTCAACTTTTAACCAGGTAGTTGAATTTTCAATCATAAAAGATGAATTCTCAATGAAAAGTGTAATTGATGATATTTTAACCAAAAAAGATTTTTATTTTAAATAAAAAACAGTTAAATGTAATAAAAAAATATGACTCTTCAAAAAATAGTTAAATTTTGAAATAAAGAGATGAATTTTTAACGAAAAATATGACTTTTTAACTAGAAAGATTAAGTTTCTACCAAAAAACACAAATTTTCAAAAGAATACATGAATTTTCAACTAAAAAAAAAACTTCCATCAAATAGTTGAATTTTTATCTAAAGATATCACTTTTTAACTAGAAATATAATAGCTAAATTTTCAGTTCAAAAAAGTTAATTTTCAACAAACAAAAAAAAAGGAATTTTCAACGTAATAGTTAAATTTTCAACCAAAGTTACCAAAGAGATGAATCTTCAACCAAAAAGGTACATTTTTAACAAAGTAGTTCAATTTTCAACGAAGTTGTTGTCGTTTTCAACAAAAAAAGATGACTTTTTAACAAAATAGTTGCATTTTCAACAAAATAATTAAATTTTCAACCAAATAGTAGAATTTTTAACCAAAACAAAAATTTAAACGAAAAATCGAGAAAAAGGGGAAATTTCTTGAAACAAGGAGAAAAAGTGATATTCTTTCAAAAGGGAAAAAGGGGGGAATATGAAAGTAATTTTCATACTTTCTTAAAATGAGTTAAAAAAAAAAAAAAAAATTAAATTAAATTTATTTTTTTATTTTTTTTTTACTTTCTTAACTATTTTTTTACAATTTTTATTCTTGAAATGGGAAATAATTGAAAAATAAATGATTTCACCTGTATTTATGTTCTAGCAATCAAATAAAAAAATAAATGAAAAATTAATACTTACATAGGAATAACTGTTAAAAATTTTCGGAGAATATCGTGAATATGATTTAATCTTTGTACATCCTCAGTCCTAGGTTTTCCATCTTCCCACTCAGTGTCTGACGCATTTGCTAGAAAAATAGTTGAAATAAATGTCGAGTTTTTTTTTATCATTATTGCGTTTTTAAAAATTGATGGCTGTTTATTTACCCGGTTTAAGTCTTAAAACTAGTTTCTCCATCACAAACTTTGAGTGATAAACGTGTACACACATTAGATCTTCTACAAATTTTTTGTAGGCTGAAGTTACTTCTAAACTTCGATTTGTCCATGGTATGTTCAATAAAGCTTCGATTAATAATTTATGCCTTTCATCGAGCAACGATATACATTGTCGTATATCAGTTAATAAAGAAAGAAGTTCATTGTCCTGAAAAAATTATTTTTATTTTTTAGATTAAAAGATTTTGGTGGGCTGGGATAATGAATATTTTTCTACAAATTATTGTATACCACAAAAGGAGAAGATTTTAATCATTAGTACACATTTGTTATTTTATCTTTTTTCTTTTGTGGAGGGGAGGGGGGGGGGGTCATAATCAAAACAATTTCTTACGTAAGATATTTTCATGTTTTCAACAAAGTAGTTGAACTTTCAAGTTGAAAAGTCGAACGATTTAGAAAATAGTTGACTTTTAAACCCGCCAAAATGAATTTTAAAAAAAGTTAATTTTCAATCAATAAAGATGAATTTTAAACTAAATAGTAGTTGAATATGCAATTTAAAAAAATTTAACTAAGTCGATACATTTGCAACCAAATGATTCAATTTTTAATAGAAAAAGACGAGTTTTTTTTAGAAGACAGATGAATTTTTGACTAAAAAAGATGACTTTTCAACTGAATTATTGATTTAAAAAAATGTAAATGTTCAACCATATAGTAATAGTTGATATTTTCAAACAAGAAGATTAATTTTTTTCAAAAAAGATTAACTTTCAAATAAATCATTGAATTTTCAAATAAAAATGATAAATTTTCAATCAAGGATGGAAGTTAAATTTTTAGTAGAAAAAAATACATTTTTAACAACAAGAAAATTAATCAATTTTCAACGAAATAGTAACATTTTTCAACAAACAGATGAACCTTCAACCAAAAAATAAATTTATAACCAAGTAGTTCAAAGAAAGATTAAAAACAACATACAATGTACTTATTAAAACTAGCACCATCAATCGCGTACTGCGTGCGGGTGTAGTTTTTCGATTTGAGGGGAAAAAGAATTTTTAATACAAAATAAAAATTTCGAATAATTATTTATTTTTTAGGTTTATCTGTTTATTTATAAGGATATATAAATATAACTTTCCTAAGATTCTTGAGAAAATTAAAAAAGATTTTTGAAAATTTCAGATGTCAAATCAAAATTTCAATAAAAAAGTTATTCTTTAAACAAATAGTTAAATTTTTCAACGAGAAACATGAATTCTTAAAAAACAAAATAATAATATTTGATATTTCAATCCAAAAAGATTATATTTTTTTTTACAATTTTTCAATAAAATAGTTGAATCCTCAAACAAAAAGGTTTATAATTTCCAAACAGTTGTGGTTTTAACCAAATAATAATAACGAATATTTTGTAAAAGAGACGAATTTTCTACAAAACAGTCTAAATTTTCAACCCGAAAATATGAAATTTCAACAGAAAAGTTACTTTTTACCAAATACATGCATTTTTTAACAGGAAGACTAATTTTCTACCAAGAAAGACGAATTTCAAACTAAAATAATAAATCTCCCACAAAAAATGTTATTTTAACAAAGTGGTTTAAGTTTTAATTAGGTAGTAAAATTTTCAACAAAAAATATGAATTCTCAACGAAAAAGAATTTTAAATTAAAAAGAGTTGAGTTTGTCCAAAAAACGAATTTTTAACAAAATTATTGAATTCTCAAGCAAAAAAAAAAATTTTGGTTAAAAAAGTGAACAAAATTTAGGACAATTATATATGAAGGGAAAAATATTTTTTTAACAAAAATTTCGAATAACTATTTATTTTTTAACTTTTATTTATTTATTTGTTTTAAGGTTTTATTAAAATAATTTTTCTAGGTTTCTTGAAAAAATTCAAAAAGATTTTTGAAGATTTTGAATATGTCGAAAAAGTATATAGAAAATTTTTGAAAAATATTTTTTAATTTACAGGATTTTATCAAATTTTAGGCAAAAATTGAGTCATTTTAAAAGTTACTTAGGAAATTTTAACGCTTGGAAAAAATAAAATTTCCAAAGTTTTCAAATATTGTTTATGTCTTTAAAACTTCTAAAATTCCAAAATATATCTTTAACTGACTCATATTATTCCTTAAATTGCCTTAAAATGATCTAGATTCTTTTTTGGAAATTTTGGAAGTCTTTTGGAATTTTTTGATATCTTTTTAAATATTCCCTTAAAATAAATTTTGTAAAATAATAATTTTTTTGTTCCAAATCTTCAAAAATCTAAATTTTGTTTTAAATTTAGTGAAATAATTTCAAGTTCAAAATGGTTTTTGTATCTTTTTAAAACTTCTTAATATCTCTTAAACTTATTAGAAATTTTTATCAAATTTTTTAATCTTGAAAATTAAACATTTTTGCTTTAAAATATTCGAAATTTTTTTCTGAAACTTTAGGAAACCATTTGAAATATTTTCTTAAAGTTAATTTTAATAAAAAATCTTGAAATCTTTTCAAATTTTAAGTAAATTTTCAATATTTTTAAAACTTATAAAAATTTCCGATTTATTATCTTTGACAGTTATTTAAAGTGCCTCTTATAGAAATTTAGGAAACCATTTGAAATGTTTTAAAATATTCTCTTAATATTAATTTATCACAATAAATGGGCTTGAAATCTTTTCAAATTTTAAGTAAATTTTCAATCTTTTCAAAACTTTTAAAAATTTCCGATTTATTATCTTTGAAACTTATGTAAAGTGCCTCTTATAGAAATTTATTTCGTGACTTTTGAAAGATTTCTTCTCTTCAAAATCCCTGACTTTTCCTGTGCTATAAAATTCCCTGATTTCTAGGTTTTCCCTGACCTACGACCACCCGGTTTGACATTTAACATTTTGATTGAGGAAAATTAATGATTAATAATAATGATTAATTAATTACGGTGAAACTTTGAACCTAATTTTCTCAGTTTGATAGTAATGGGACGTGTCGTAGTATAACTGTAGGGCGATAAACCGTTTTTAAAGATTTGTTCTAAAAATTTTTGCTATAGATTTGAAAGCTTGCAAATTTTTAAAAAATTTATTGAACTTTGTTAAAAACCAATCTTGAATCCGCCAAACAAAACGCTGTAGAATGTTAATGCTTCTCTAAAAAATAGGTGTCTCACGAAAATCTCGAAAGCATTGTTGTCCTTTTCCACAATGCCGATTGGGTAATTTAAAACTAGAAAGAAGGAATGTTGTCAAATTCACGCACATAAATACACGCACAAAATAAAAACTTAATAATGTAAAATTTAACTTATTGTCAAATATCAATCAAAATTTATATTTTTATAACAGTTGAAAATTTTATATTTTTAAAATTTGTTCATTGCACTATTTAAATTTAAATAATTATATTTGAAAACCTAAACCTATCATCTAAGATTCTCAGGATAATATTTTCTTATTCTATCCAAAATTTGACCACCATTTTTACTTATTGAACCTGTGATATGAAAAAATTCTTTTTAAATGGACACTTTACATTGGTTTTCCATATTTTCCGAGATGAATATCTCTTGAGGAGAAAAACAGAAAAATCTCAGTTTTACAGATATAATATAATATTTTTAAAAAAATCAGGGTGGTAAGAGCACCTTTTTTCTAGTTTTCAAGTACCCAATCGGCATTGTGGAAAAGTGACAAAAATGCTTTCTAGATTTTCGTAAGACACCTAATATAAATGTTTTATTTAAAAAATCAGTTTAAATTTTATATCAGAAATAAATTACTCATTTAATAATTTTTTAAAATATTAAATATATGTTTTATGGGTCAGTCCTTCATCTAATTATCCTATAAAATTCGCGTTAGTACCATGCTTCTTTACCCTAAAATTAAAACTTTGAAAATTCTTTCAAAATCGCTATTTAGATGTTTGGAATTTGGTTACGACTAAGATGAAGTTGGTTTTCTTGGCAGCGCTAAATTTAATTAAAACAATAAAATATTTTCAAAAATGTTACTAATTGCAAATTTACTGATTAAAATGCTTAACTAATGAGTTTTGTAGAGAATACCCAAAATAATGATTTTGAAAATTACTAAAAAATTGCTATTTTGAGGTTTAAAAGTTTGGTTGGAACAAGTTTACGTTGACTTTCGTGATAAGATAGCACTAAATTTAAAGTATTTGTTTAGTTTAATTTTCTTCACAAAAAATGTCAACTACAAATTTACTGATTAAAGTGTTTAATTAATGAGTTCTGTAAGTTGAGTGACTCATAAAAACAAAAAATTTGCACTTTTTTTTGTATAAAATGAATGCTGTTACAGGCTTATAAAAATAAAGTTATCGCATAGTAGTGATAGATTAAATTTTTTAAGTAATATACGGAAGTGATTATGGAAGTACATTTATACAATTGCAGAAAAATGTACGTGAAACTTACAGGGCGATTAGATCTAAAACTGTTTTATATACCCTGCAAATCCCACATTCTCCCATTTTTCTTCCTATAGGTATTCAATATTCATGTAAAAATATATATAAAACCTTGAAAGTGTCGAGTTTGAAATTAAATTTTTCATATTACAGGATCAAGATGTAAAAAGAAGTTCAAAATCTTAATAGAAAAAAAAAATAACCGTCAGCGGAAAGCTTTAATTTTAAAAATGTGTATTTCAATGGAAATAATGCAATAAAAATAAAGAAACATTGTCCAAAAGAAACCTGTATAATATTATTATACTTAAGCATCAAAATGAAAAAAAAAAACACAAGTCACGGTGGAGCTGAACCAAATTTTTAATAAAAAGTGTCTACTTATGGGATTTTCTGGTTAATTCTGATTCCACGTTGTACCACAAATTTTTTTTAATTAAACTTAAAATTATCGCCTGAGCCGTCGTTGAGAAATAGTTGTACAAAAATAAAACTATTATTATTAAAATTGTAAGTTGTAAATGATAAAAAAATGGTACATTTATTATTTTAGTACTGAAATTTGGCATTTTTTAGAAATACAGTAAATTAATAAAATTAACTTCGTAAAAAAACAACTTGTGTTATAATTAAAAAAGGCAACATTCTTGTTTACATGTCTGTATTTTTAAAACGCAGTAAATCATATGTGATAGAAAATTCGATACAAATTCAAATAGTTGAATTTAATTTTTCCGAAAATACCTTGAAAATGTATTTTTTATGTTTTTAAATATTTAAAAATATTGAAAGAACCAACCTGCTAATTTTAAAGGACTGTATACAAAGTAAAAAACCAACTGTGTCACTTATATTAAATTTACTGCAATTTTTTCGCTATAATTAGAGAAATGTTTGCAAATTACATAAAACGTTTTAAAATCATATGAGATTTTCTGTAAAATATATTTAAAAACTGTATTTTATCCCTTTCTCGGAAAATGATCAGCGTTTTTTCTCCCAGGAATGGGTAATTAGTGCGAGCACAATCAGGGTGTCTAGCGTTTCTGTAAATAAAAGTTCCAGGACTTTTCCAGGTTTTTCAGGACAAAAAAATTAATTTTTCCAGGTACGGGTTACTGGAATTCTCTACTATAAAAATCAATTTTCAAACAAATAGTCGAATTTTTAAAGAAAAAATATTACGTTTCAACCAAAAACAGAGTTGAGTTTTCAACACGAAAAGTTCAATTTTCAATAAAAAGATTAATTTTTAACGAAAAATTAAATGGTTGATATTTAAAAAAAAAATTCAACAAAATGGTTAATTTTTTAACCAAAGAGTTGACTTTAAAAAAATTCAATTTTCAACAAAATAGTTGAATTTTTAATAAAATATTAAAAATTTCAACCTACAAAGATTAATTCCCAACCAAAACGACGCCGTTTTAACCAAGAAGAATATTTTTCTACCAAAAAGACGAATTTTCAACAAAATAATCTTTTTTTTTCAACCAACGAGATGAATTTTTAATTAATATAATGAATCTTCAAAAAAAGAAAAGAATTTTCAACAATGTAGTTCAACTTTCAGCCCAGAAGGTAAATTTTCTAATCAAAAAGACGTATTTTCAACAAATAAAGATTTTTCAGTCGAGAAAGAAAAATAATTTTATTGATATTGTTAAACTTTCAAACCAACAGACGAATTCTTTGTAAAAAAGTTGCATTTTCAACCCGAAAATATTAATTTTCAACAAAAAAATTAACTTTCAACCAAACAGTTGCAGTTTTAACCACGAAAGAGGAAATTTCAACCAAAAAGATTACTTTTCTAACAATAAAGACGAATTTTGAATGAAAAAAATCAATTTTCAACAAAAAATGGAAAAGTTACATTTTGAATAAAAAACAATCAAATTTCTACCAAAAGAGAAAAACAATTTCAACAAAATTGTTGAATTATCAAGCCAAAAAGACGAATTCTTTACATAATAGTTGAATTTTTAACCCGAAAATATCAATTTTCAAACAAAAAGTTCATTATCAACCAAAATAATAAAATATGTAACTCACAAAGAAAAATTTTCAACAAAACAGTTGGATTTTTCAACCAAAAACAGTTTTTTGTTAAAATAGTTGAATTTTCACCCAAAAATATTAATTTTTAACTAAAAACTATCAATTTTCAATCAATAATGGAATACCAACGAGATGAATTTTTAGGAAAATGATGAATCTTCAACAGAAATAGTTAAATTTTCAATTAAAAAAATTAATTTTTAACAACAAAACAAAAAGAGGTTTTCAATCAAAAAGATAATTTTTCAATCAAAATGATGGAACGACAAAAATATGATTCCCAAAAGGGATGACTTTTTAATAAAATTGTTGAATTTGCAACCAAATAATAAAATTCGTAACTAAAAGTATAATTGTCAGGAGGAAGCAACTGAAAAAAGAGAAATAAAAATATAAGGCAAATAAATTACTTAATTATTTAATCTTGTAAAATTTTTAACGTAGAATCTTTTATAAACGGAATATAACAATTTCAAATTAAAATTCTAAAAATTTACATTTATTATCCTTAACTGTTATTTAAAGTGCCTCTTATAGAAATTCCCTGACTTTTGCAAGATTTTGTTGAAAATCCCTGACTTTCCCCGGCCAATAAAATATTGACAGCAAAAAATTATTATACTTGAAAATTTTTAATGAAATTAATGAAACAATGATATTTTCGATTGTAGCTTCGCGATTTTCATCGTGATAAAATAAACAATCTATTGTTAAAAAGTTAGTCTTTTTTTTCGTTCAGTAGAGAACAAGTTTTAAAAAAAACTATTTTTTCTTTAAGGAAATAAAAATTCCAGGACCATGAGTAAAGTTCAAGGACTTTACCATGTTTTCCATGACACTAGACACCCTGGCACAGTGTTCTGGTTATTTAAAACATTTGAATAAACTCAAAGAAGTTAACAATTAAAAACTAAAAAAAAGTACCTTAAAAAATAATTCTGAAACGTACCTTTAGAACTGAATCTCGTAATATGCATACCAAATCTTTATACGTTTGGCAATACGCATCGGTTTCAAAATTCAGAAGAACATTTTTGAGATCATCTGGAAGCTTGAAACGAATTCGCTTCGGTTGATTAAGAAGTGATGATCTAGAACCAGGAGTTTTCAAAATCGAGGCCACACTACTGACCCTCGACGAAACGACCGACATCTATAAAAAATGTCTATCTCAAAACACTGTTAACTACACCTAACACGAGCCCTTTAAAAATCATGAAATTAAAGCCCCCGAAAATGTTTGTTTTTTACGAGCACGTGATTATTTTTAAGCCATAAAAAGGAACAAAGTAATTTCCATTTTTCCAAGTCCTTAATATAAGTAAGTAAGGAATCTAATTATATTCTTCGAATATCCTTCAAAATAGTACGATTCTTAAAACTATTGAAAATACGACTGACGCGTAGAAACACGAGCAGCTGGAGGAGCAAAAGTGAGGTTAGGAAAGGGAAAACTCGAAGACTTACCTTGAAATGAGTTAATGTAATAAATAAATATGATATATTTTATATAAAACTTTTTTTTGCACACTGAATATGTTATTTGATCACTGTATTGTGAATCTTTTTATAACAATTTCTGCTTTTTCGCGAAGACAACATGCTCCACGTGCGCCGAAACGAGGAAATTAATTAAAGCGCCACCTTCCGCAGTTCGGACGAAATATAATCCACCATTTTGAATTTACAGAATACCGGCGGGAATTTCAAATGAATATAACTATACCTAAAAGGAAGGATTAAATAAATAAGGACAAGTTTAGTAACAGAAACTTAAAATTTACTCAGTGCCTTAAAATATTACAAGTATTGAAATAAAGAGGTAGAGGCAATTTATCCATGTTTCCATGCTGTTGAGTTTGGTTGGTCATTCTTAAAATGTGGAATTCAGCTGCCAAGCTCACGCCCATAAAAGGCTGTAAAAAAATTAATTTGGTTAGATTTTTAGACTTATGAATAATTTCAGACTTAATTAATTAAAGAACTTTATTAATTTGCATTGCAATCTGAAATTATTCAATTTTGAATTATTTACTATAATTAACTATTCAGAAGATTTGAATAATTTCAAACGATTTTTAAAGATGTCAAGAGATTTCTGAACATTTTAAAATATTTCAAAGATTTCTGATTTGGAACAGGGAATTTTGGAAACGAATGATAATTAAAATTATTTTTCGAAATTCCCGTTTATGTCAAAAATTCTCTGTGACGAATTCTGTCTTGAAACAGGGATTTTTTTATATTCCCTTCTTCTAAATAGAAATTTAGTTTTTAATTTTTCATCAATTTGAAATTTGTTTTCTCAAAAATTGAATTTTCAGCAGTTGAAAATTGAAATCGAATTTTCAACTGTTGAAAATTCAAGAAAAACAAGAATTTTTTATTAGAATAAAGTGTTAAGAATGCTATATTTACATAAATTTATATGAGAATTTAATAAACATTTCCATCCATAAAAAATATATTTTTTACAAAAAAAATCGACTTTTTCGTCAATGAGTCGCCATTGGCAAATAATATGTCGGTAAATTGTTAGTCATCCAATGGAGTCTCAGTAGTCCATGAATTTGAATAATAATTCAAACAAATTCTTATTTTATCTTCTGATACTTAAAATTTAGTGTATATTTAGGTAAAATTAATGTGGGTACTGTATTAAATTCAATTTAAACTGCTTCAAATTCCTAAATGTTTGGATGTTGTATTTTCAACTACATAGATTAGTTCTTAATAAAATAGTTGAATTTTCAACCAAAAAGACGAGTTTTCAACAAGATACATGAATTCTCAACCAAATAGTTCAATTGTCAACTAAAAAAGATAAATTTTCAACCAAATAGTTGAATTTTGAACTGAAAAATGTAACTTTCCAACTAGAAATGGAACAATTAAATTTTCGGTTAAAAGAATTAATTTTCAACCAAACTAATGTATTTTCAACTAAAATGATGAATTTTCAACTGGAATAGTTGAATTTTAAACCGAGAAGATTAACTTCTATCAATATTGGAATATTTACATTTTCAGTTTGAATTAATAAACTTTCAAACAAACAAAAAATCTACAAAACAGTTAAAGTTTCAACGGGAATAGTTAAATATCCAGTAAAAAAATTGTCAGCCAAAGAAAATACGAATTTTTAGATTGAATTTTCAACTAAAAACGATCAATTTCCAACCCAAAAGAGAATAGTTAAATTTTCAGTTAAAAAATTATTTTCATTTAAAAAAAACGAATTGTTAATAAAATAGTTAAATACAGTAATATAAAGCTACTTTTACAAATTAAGAATCATTTTTATTTTTAAAATAAAAGATTTTAGAATTATGCATTTTAACCTATATGATTTCATAATTGAAAAAGTTAGCAATTGAAGTGAACATTAGAAGAACGTTGAATTAAAACTTATTTCAAATTGCATTATAACATGCGATTTTATAGATTTTTATTCTAAAAACTTATCAAATTCCAGGTCAAAAAATAAATGTACGGTCATTTCCCTGTCCAGCGGCCACCCTAACATTAGAAATTCGAGAGAAAAATCCCGCCCACTGAATCAAATTCCCAGTAATTTCCCGTTTTTTCCGGTGAATAAAATTCCGAGTTTTCTCGATATCCTGGTCTGGTAGACACTATTTAGCTACTAAGGCATTAATTTACAAATGTTCGAAATTGTTGATTCAAACTCAAAGCTGTCAAAATTGAAAAATTGATTTAAAGTTTGAAAGGCTTTAAACTGTAACATTTTCAATTATAATCGTATAGCAAATTTTCTAGACATTTCTGTAAAGATCTTTTATTTTTATTTCCTACAAAAATTGAATAATTAATATGAAAATACTTACTTCATAACAGAAAGTGGTGGCATTCCAGCATCTGGTCCTTTTTTAAACCCTGCAACAAAAAATGTAATTAATCTTCATCGTTTTTATATAAATTGTAAGACCTTAACACGAATATAACCTCAAAATCTTACCTAGATATAAAACCATAGGAATAAATCCCCAATGAAACACAACTTTCGACGCGTTCAAAACAACGCCGATTTTTTGTTTAGTTGTGGGAGCCAGGGCCATTTTTGATTATTTTTTGTGATTTTACAAGATATTTTTTTGCACGAGGAAAATGGGAAAAATGCACACGCACGTCACACTGTTCGCACAGCTGTCTGACAAGGAGTGAAAGAGTAGGGGGTTAGGGACTAGGGCTAGTAGCCGCCAGGTAGCGCTGACTGTTATTGTCAAAGTTCCGCGAAAATTCAAATTGGATAAATTAAAAATTACTTTTTTTACAGAAGTTATTAATAAAAGTTGCTAGTTAATTCATGGAATGAACTAAAAATATGAGTAATTCAGTTTAAAGAGAATTAATTTAATATTTTAGGTACTGATTAGTGTTTCTTTCGTAGTTCTGAATTTCACAAATAATATAACATTGTCTATTGAAAAAACGTATCAAAGTAAAAGTATTAAAAAGTTTTCAATTTTTTTATAGCAAAAAGTAACAAATGCTTGTACAAAATGCGTCTCTTTGTCTTGAAAATTCAACAATTGGGTTGATATTTTTTTTCTTTGTTGACTGAAAAATCTTTTTGGTGAAAAATTCAACATTTTTGTTGAAAATTAGACTTTTTTGTTAAATTATAGTATTTTCGATTTAAAATTCTAATCTTTCTTGATTGAAAATTCAACTGCATTGTTGAGAGGTAAAATATTTTGTTTAAAATTAATTTTATTGGTTCAAGATTCTTCTCTTTCGTCGAAAATTTAACTATTTTGTTAGATATTAATTTTTTAGTTTTACCTTAATTTATTAAATTCAAAATGGAACAATTTCATTTTTGGTTGAAAATCGATCTTTTTTATTTGGAAATTTAACTAATTTAGTTGAAAATTCGTCCTTTCAACTTGGCCGGAAATTTCTCTTTTTTTGTTGAAAATGCATTTATTTTGTTCAAAATTGAACTATATTCTTAAAAATTAATTTTTTGTTGTTAATAATTAACTTTTTTAACTGAAAATTAAATTGTTCCATTTTTGGTTACAGATAAGTTTTTTAATTATAAATCTTGTTTTCTTGTCGAAAATTTATCCCTTTTACTTGAAAATTCATGTAATTTGTTGAAAAATCGAATTCTTGGTTGAAAATTTATCTTTTTTAGTTGAAAATGCATTTATTTAGTTGAAAAATGAACTATTTTGTTGAAAATTCGATTCTTTTTGGTTGAAAATCGAAACTAAAATCTAACTCTTCAATTTTTAGTTGAACATTTTTTTTAGATAGAAATTAATTTTATTAGTTAAAAATTTAAATATTTTGTTGACAATTCGTTTTTCATTGGTCGAAAATTGTTTTCTTTTTTTCAGAATGAATTTAACTATTCCATTTTTGGTAGAACATGTATTTTGTAGTTGAGAATTCATTTCTATAGTTTAAAATTGACCTATTTTGTTGAAAATTCATTTTTTTTTAAATTCATTTTTTCAAACTCACATTGTATTTATTCCATTTTTGTTGTTGAGAATTTGACTTTTTTAGTTGAAAATTAGATTTTTTTTGGCATAAGACAATATTTTGAACTGAGAATCTAACTTTTCTATTTTTAGTCAAATTTTTTTTTAGATAAAGATTTTTTCAATAATAAAAATTTGACTATTTTGTTGAAAATTTGTTTTTCATTGGTTGACATTTTTTTTTCTTGGTTCAAAATTCATCTCTATAGTTCAAAATTTAACTATTTCGTGAAAATTTTTGTTTTTTGAATAATTTTTTAAAACTGAAATTGTAATTATTCCATTTTTTGTTGTAGATTTACTTTTTTGAGTTGAAAATTCAAGTATTTGATTAAAAATTCATAATTTTGGTTGAAAAAATATTTTTTCATTTTTGCATTAAAATTCATCTCTACTAATTAAAGATTTAATTACTCTGCGTGAAAAATAGACAAAATTATGAAAACACGTAGTTTAAATCGTTTTTCCAGTGTAGAAAAACCTCAACTTTGACAAAAATAAGTTATTGAAAATAAATTAATTTTTTTATAATAATATTTGTAATAATATTTTATGATAATATTTTGAGCTGGAAAAGGGGTAGGGTTCGGCAGAACTTTGTCTTCCCTTTTCCAGCTTGGATTTTAAAATTTTTTCCCATTTTCCTCGTGCAAAAAAATATCTTGTAAAATCACAAAAAATAACATTTATACGTAATTTTGAAAATCAGAACTACGCAAGAAAAACTGACCAGTAAGAAAAATATTTAATTTCCTCTTTTTCAACTAAACGACTGACGTTTTCACTTTGTTTTCTGAATAAAATATAAACTTTTATTATTAATTTGTAGAAATAAAGGAATTGTGAATTTATGGAATTTGAATTTTCGCGGAACTTTCGCTTGTGATGATCGCACCTGTGCGCTCATCTTTTTATCGGAGAGCGAACATACTAAAAGCGTATCCGCAAACCAGCCTTTCACCCTTCTACACGTTAGTCATTCTTTTCTGGTCACGTGGCAAATTCAAATCTAAACTGAAATCGAACTTTAATAAACTAGATTAATATGGCAGAATTGTAGATCCAATAAGGAGACTTTAGAATAAAATTAATGATAAGAATTTCTATTTCATGAGACAGCGAGCCTAGGTCTGGGTTATTTTATAATCTTGAAACGTTCTTAAAATGCACTTGAACTCAAAAACTAGTCTCGCCTCATAAATAATTAGCTTTAAGATTTATTTTACAGCTCTACAAATCGTCAAGAAACTTAGAGGAAAAGTCTCACGTTTTATGTCACTATTTTAGTTATAAATATCACTTTATTACAAGGGCTAGAAATTATATACAGAACTCGAAAGATAGCTAGAGAGTAAAAGTAAATTATAGTGATTTATATTTTAGATAACTACGCTCGAGAGAAAAATCACTTTAGTATTAATTACCAATTTCTGTTCTAAGTCTGAGAACCATTTTTACGACTAGATATATTAGAGGCAAACATTTCTCCCTTTTTTGAAATATCACATAAAAATTCGAAAGCATTCGTTATTTAATTCCCAGAGTAAATTGAAAACAAACTTTTGACATTTTAATAGCCGAACTAAAGAAAACCATACTCTAGAATGTCTCCTCTGAATTTGAAATTTGATATGCTAATAACAATAAAAGACCCAAAAGTCTCGGCGACGGAGCATGTGTGAAAAGGCTAGCTAGACCTCAAGTTCAAGTACGGTATAATTTATGTGACAGGGTGATATGACTGCACTCTCCTTGATGGGGTGCGTTGGCTCGAGAAAAGCGCCAAGAAGGGGCCGTAAGTCGATCCGCCTACGCAACCAAAATTGGGGAAACTACGAACCAATTAAACAGTCAAAACTAATTCTGGGGGATGATTTCCACCAATGGATTCATAAGTAACCGCCCAAGAGTCCCGGGTTCTATGGTAGGAAAATCTTCAGAGAGGTCCCGAGAACAGCTTTTTCACACATGATCGTCAGATTGATTTGCATTCTTCTTTCGGAAAGTTGGTTTCTCTAACGCAAAGCTTAAATTCGGTCTCGGACTTAGTCAAATTTCAAGTTCTTCTTGTAAACCTACTTCAATAAATGTTACCTGGCTGTGTTAATTTTATTCTCGTAAATTCACCCGATTTCTTATTTTCATAAGACGGCGATTAGAAGATTTAATTAAAACCGCGCAAAATAATCGATTAAGGAATTTAGTTTCAAATAAATTCACAGAATGCGCTCAAGTCAGGTCGTGACACGCTAGAACAGCCAGCGCTACCTAGCGGTTAGTGATTTCAGTTGTACAATTTGACGCGAAAAACATATCTAATTTGTTACTAGAAATTAACTAGAATCAGTGCCCAGTGATACAAACGTGAAAACTTAGAAGTCTGTCATCTTCGTCAACAGTGTCAACGCTTGCAGTGAAATGATTCAAGATGTTGACCATTTTAAGAATAATTTATGTGTCTTTATCGTTAAAACTGATTACTTAATCAAGAGTATTATTACTGCTTTATGACAAAGCAGATTATAAACCCGTTATATAGTTGAAAACGCTGAGGTTAGGTTTTGAACATTTTTGAGGTTAGACGCAGCTGCGTCAAAGAAAGGTTTTATTTTTTTTTTCATTAAGAAATTCCATTTTTTTTATAAATAGTATATTAATGTGAAGGATTTTAATCTTTATAATATGATTACAGTTACAAAAATGCAAGGAAATTTTTGCGAATTCCAAATTTGCAAGGAATATGAACGTTGTTGTGGTGACAACATATGTTGTCCTATCAATAACAATTTGCTCGATTTGCTGTAAGTTTTTATTATTTTTAATTGTATACCTATAACCATAGAAGATGACAGAATTATTTTTTCTTATATTGCTTAGGATCGTTTATTTATATTAGATTTATGTTTAAAGTTAAACACATAATTAAGTATTTAATAAACTGGGAATGTTTTTTACAATTTTATTCAGGGCCAAAAACATCTTGTTAAAAAAATCCTATCTAAAAAAAGTGTTGTCATTATATATTTCTCGAAAATCTCCCAATCATTGTTCAAAATCTGATTGGCTTTCCATCCAAAGTTTTAGATCTTAAATTTTGAAATTTTGAGAATTAATTCTATAAATAATCGCTTTTAATTACTTAAATAAAATTAACAAGACTCAACAATTTCAGATGGTGTTGGTGTTTTTCATCGAAAATTGAAATTTTTATTTAAAAAATCATTAGAATTTAAAGAACATTCTTTATAAACAATTTAAGTTACAACAGTTTTACATCGAAAATTGGCATTTTTAAACAAAAATCTGTATAATTTGAACATGATTTACAGAATAGTTGAACAATTTTGGATTGTTTTGGTGTTTTTCGTCGGAAATTGGTATTTTTAATAATACAAAAATTATATTTTAATTCTTTCGAAGAAGATTTAGAACTTGTTAACAATATTATATTATGCTGGTGTTTTACATCGAAAATCGTTACTTTTAATGAAGAAACATAAAAAATTATTGTATTTCAAAGAAGTAAGAAATTTTTCAACAATTTTAGGTTATTCTCATTTTTTTCACCGGAAATCCACTAAATCGGTGTAGATTTAAAAAAAAGATTGACAATTTTGTATCAATTTTAGGTTATGCTACATTTTTGGTTTTTGTTAGCATTGTTTTTTTAATCAAAAATTGATATTTTCAAACAAAAATTATTAGATTTTAAAGGTTGATCATTTACGAAGAATTTTAGATTACTTTATTTAGTTCGAACAAGATTTGTAATTTTTTAACACACTGGTTATATTAACATTTATCCCTGGAAATCGGTTATTTTAAAGAAAAATCATTACCCTTTCGATGAAGCTTTTACAATTCTGAACAATTTTCTGTTATGTTATGTTAGTGTTTTACGTCGGAAATTATTCATATAATTATGTTCGGGTGTTTCACCTGAAATTGGTATTTTAAAACAAAAATCATTAGATATAAATCCAATATGATTTTTCTTCAAAATCATCAAATTTACAAGGATTGTTTTATTGTCTTTTGGCGAAAACTGAAATTTGTATTAAAAAATCATTAGATTTCAAAGAATATAAATAATTAATGAAAAAATTTAGGTTACTTCGGTGTTTTTCATCGAAAATAACCATTTTTAAATAAAAATCGTTATAATTTCAACAAAATTTATAGAATATTTGAATAATTTTGGATCATATTAGTTTTTTCGTCGGAAATTGGTATTTATAATAATAAAGAAATTATGTTTCAAAAATCTCAAAGAAGATTTACAACTTGGTAACAATTTTATGCTATGTTGACGTTTCACATTGGAAATCGGTATTTTTGTTAAAAATAATTTCAAAGAAGTTCTAAAATTTGTTGACAATTATTGTAAGTTAAGCTAGCGGTTTTCTCCGAAATTTTTGAAAATTTTTCTCTCTCTTGATTGAAAAATCTTTCTCAGTTGAAAATTAAACTCACGCGCAAAATTCGTATTTTTTGGTTAAATTCAACTGTTTTTTATTTGAAATTAAAATCTTTTTATGGTCAAATATCAATTATTACATTTTTTTGGTTGAGAATTTTTTAGTGGAAAATTAATTTTTTTAGTCGAAAATTGATTCGTTTTAGTGTAAAATTCAAGTATTTCGTTGCGAATTCATGTATTTTGTTGAAAAATTGTCTTTTGTATAAAATTAATCTTGTTGGTTGAAAATTCAACTATTTGGTTAAAAATTAATCTATCTTGCTGAAAATGAAATATTTTTGCTTGAAAAGTTAGGAATTTGAAGCGTTTAAAATGAAATTTAATGTAGTACACTCGTTAATTTTACTTAAATATGCACTGAGTTTTAACTATATGAAGATAAAGTAACAATTTGTTTGAATTATTATGCAGATTCATGGATTTTAGAGAAATTCAGGAAATGATTAATTATTTTTTCATTACTATTTATTTATTTAATTAATCGATGGTGATAATGTATTTAGGAATATCTTATTATATAATTTGTCAAAGCTTCCTAAATTAAACATATTAATTGAATTCCTAGAAACTTGTACCATTAAAAAATGACTTATCCTTTAATAAAATTACTTTTAATTTTTAATTGTTTAAAAAAATATGAAATATTTGAATGGCTCCGTACTATGAAAAATTATACCTGGAATAAACCTGGAACTTTAGGAAATTTTTTTCCAGGATTTGAGTAGACACCTTGAATATTTATTTTATATTTTAATTTAAAAATTGCATAAGATTGTTTTCTAGTGTACCTGTAATTTATTATATCAATATTTAATTACAGTTTTGTGACATTGGTCACCACTGTAATCGGCATGGTTTGCTTGGGAATCTTATACAAGTACAGAGAAAAAGTACTAAATCTCTGCCAAAGAATGTACCGAATAATACTATGCCGAAGATGCACAACTTCTGATTATGCCAATATGGGAAGCAATATCCATGTGGCGAGTTCAAACCAGAGCGTCTGATAAATTGTCCATGGAATTTTTAGAGGCTCAAATTAATCAGAAAAGGACCAAATAACTTAAATTTAAGACACTGCGAGATACAATTTTTACTCCTCTGATATTTTTTTCTGTGATACGTTGATACGTAATACTTGTAAATGTGTGGGAATTAATTTTTTAACACGATATTCATTCTATTATGTTATGTTAATTATATTACAATAATCACCATTGTGAAAAGTTTAAGCAAGTTTAATAAAAAATATTATCCTTTCTTAAAAAAAAGTGTTCGTCTTTTCAGTTTGTTTTTTTGAATTTCCTGGAATTTTATAGGTCGAAATTTCTAAATGACGAATTTTAATTCTGAAAATTTATTTACGAAAGTTAAAATTCCAATTGTAAATTATTCTTCAATAATAAAGCTAACCATTATATTGTTAACTTTTTTACCAAATGTTTTAAAACTGACAAAAGGCTTAAGAATTAAGAATTTTCTGCACCATCAATTTAGTAAATCAAAATTTCCAAGTAGTTTTATTCGGTGATATAATTTATTTCTAAATGTTTTGAAACATTATTGGTAAAAGAGAAAATTTTTATTGCAAGTGAAAATTTTTAATGATTTAGGTTTTATTTTAAAATAATAATTTTAAGCTTTGACGATGTCAAAATATATTTTGAAAAAGAATCTGGAAGATTTTAAAACAATTATTTTAATTTTTGCATGATTAAAAAATATTTATGAAAACTTTGGATTATTTGAAAAAAGATATTTCAACGTTTGAAAAAGATTTAAAAATTATTTAAAATTTGAAAAGATTTTTTATTTCGTAAATTGATCTTAAGAAAATATTTGAAAATATTTTTAAACATTTCAAAAGGGTTAACTAAAATTTCGGGAAAGAATGTCGAAGATTTTGAAGGAAAATTGTTCAATGTTTTAAGAATAAACAATTTTAGGAAAATGTCGAATAAGTTTAAGATATATTTAGAAGTTTTGAAAAGGTACAAAAACATTTTGGATCATAAAATTATTTCAATAAATGTAAAACAAAATTTAGATTTTTGAAGATTTGGTACAAAGAACTACAGTAATTTACTTTTAGTTAAAAAATGTATTATTTGGTTGTTGATTCCACAATTTTGTTAATAAGTCATCCTATTTGGTTGAAAATTCAACTTATTTTGTGTTTGTATATTTTTGTGTTGAAAATTCAACTGTTTTGTAGAAAATCCGTCTTTTTGGATTGAAAATTCAGCATTTGGGTTGATATTTTCTTCTTTATTGACTGCAACATCTCTCTTTGTTGAAAATTCAACTATTTTTTTTCAATTCGTCTTTTCGGCTTAAAAATCCATGTGGTTTAGTAGAAATTTCATATTTTTGGCTAAAAATTCAACTGTTTGGTTAAAAATTAATCTTCGGTTAAAGATTCAACTTAAAATATTTTTTGGTAAATATCTGCTAATACATTCTTCGTTGAAAATTCTTTTTTTTTTTGTTGGAAATTAAACTACTTAGCTGAAGGTTGAACCACATAGTTAAAAAATCATTTTTTTGTTGAAGATTCATCGTTTTAGTTGAAAATTCATCATTTTAGTTGAATGTTTCAGGATTTTGTCGAAAATTGATCTTTTTTCATTTGAAAATTCAACAACTTAGGTGAAACTTGAACTGCGTTGTTAACAATTTATTTTTTTGGTTCAAGGTTAATCTTCGATTAAAAATTGAACTATTGTGTTAAAAATTTCTTTTTTTTTCGTTCAAAATTAATTTTTTCAACTGAAAATACAACTTTGGCATTTTTTGTTTAACATTTATGTTTTTAGTTGAAAATTAGTTTTTTGGGTTTAAAATTTCCTCTTTTTTGGTTGAAAATTTAACTTTTGTAAAAATTTGTCTTTTTGGTTTAAAATGTATCAGTTTAAGTAGAAATTTCATCTCTTTTTGACTAAAAATGCAACTGTTTGGTTGAAAATTAATTTTCTTCGGTTAACTTCAACCGAAGAATATTCAACTGTTTTGTTGAAAATTCGTCTTTTTTGTTTAAATTCAAAACATCTGCTATAACATTATTCGTTGAAAATAAATCTTTTTTGGGTGAAAATTAAACTTACTAGGTTTAACCACTTTTTGTTTTAAAAAAATTTTTTGTTGTTGAAGATTCATCATTTTAGTAAAAAATTCATCTCTGGTGGAAATTTTAAGCATTTTGAGGAAAATTCATCTTTTTTTAATTAAAAATTCTACAACTTGTGAAATGGTTGAACTGCTTTGTTAAAAAAATTTACGGTGGACGGTTCATCTCTTTGAATGGAAATTTTTGTTTGTTAAAAATTTATTTGTTTAACTGAAAATGTAACTGTTACATTTGTTGTCTAAAAATTTATCTTTTTTAGTTAGAAATTCGCCTTATTGGTTCGAAATTTCCTATTTTTAGGTTAAAAATGAAATTTTTTGGTTGAAAGTTACCTTTGTTATTGCAAATTAATATTTAAAGTTTGAAAATTCAACTTTTGACTTGAAAGTTCAACAATTTGGATAAACTTTTCTTTCTTTCCTGACTGAAAAATCTTTTTTTTTTTAGGAAATTCATCTTTTTGTTTGGAAAATTCATCAGTTAATTTTTAGTTGAAAATTCATCTTTTTGGTCGAAAATTTCTCTCTTTTGTTGAAATATCGTTTTCTTGTTGTTGTAAATTAATTTTTTTAATGAAAATTTAACTTTTTAATTGTTGGTTGTAAATTTATCTTTTTTGTTGAAAATTCAGCTTTGTGGTTGAAAATGTATTTTTTTTTTGTTCAAATTAAATTTTTCGTTGAAAATTCCACTTTTCGGGATGAAAATTCCACTGCCTTCTTAAAAATTTATTTTTGTTGGCTTGAAAATTTAATATTTGATTGAAAATGCAACAGTTTTTGCTCGAAATTCAATCATTCTTATTAAAAAAATTAACCATTTGGTTGAAAATTCAAATATTTGGTTAAAAGTTCAACTTTTTTTATAATAATTTGTTTCTTTTGCTTTGAAGCTAAATTATTTGGTTGTAATTGTCACTGTTTGAGTAAAAATTAATAATTTCATTGTTTGGTGAAAATTCAACTATTTGAATTAAAATTCATCTTTCTTGATTGCAAATAAACTTTTTTGTTGAAAATTCACCTCTTCGGGTTTGAATGTCAACGGTTTTCTAGAACATTTTACTTTTTATCTTGAAAATTCAACTATATGGTTGAAAATTTAAATGTTTTTGGTTGAAGTTTAATTCTTTTTGTTTTTAAATCGGTTGAAAATTCATTTTTGTAGGTAGAAAAGTCAAATATTTTGTTAAAAAGTAATCTTTTTTGTTCCTTTTGGATTAAAAATTCATCTTTTTTGTTTGCTGAAAATTCTACTGACTTCCAAGAAATGTAATTATTTGGTTGAAAATTGAACTAATATGTTAAAAATGTAATTATTTTGTTTAAAATGTATTTTGTTAGAAAAATCATCTTTTTAAAAAAATTCAACTGTTTTGTTGAAAAATCTTTATTTTGGATTAAAAATTAATCTTTTGTGGCCGATAAAGTCATTGTTTTTGGTAGAAATATGAATAAATAATATTCAAATTTTAATAATCTGAAATTATTTTATTCCGTTTATAAAAGATGCTATGTTAAAAATGTTACAAAAGTAAAATGCTAGTCTTCGGATATTATAATGGCTAGATAAAAATCTGGAAAAAATCAGGGAATTTTGAAAATGAAGTTTTTCGGTCTCCCTGATAAAAGACTGAAAACCCAAAATAGGAACCTTTTATTCTTTCACTTTTTCCAACCTTCTGATTAAATTTCTAAAAAAATTATCTACCATTTAAATAAAAACTATAATACCAGAATACTAGCATCATCAGATTTTATATCAACTTTTCATTTAGAAAATATATAAAAAAAAATTATACATAATCGACTCGTATTTGGCGCTTCATCACAAATCCGATTCAGTAGAAGGTCCGTCGTCTGCTCCGGCAGGTGCGCTTTTAAACTAAAATCAAAACTGCTAGAAATAATAATCGCTGGATTCAAATAAGTGTACCAACAGATACCGGATTTTTGGCTGAAATTCGAGGATAAATAAATTAAAATGCCGACTCCCCATTTACTTCAAGCAAGATTTACGGTAAATATGGTCACATAGGAAGGTAGCCATCTTGGTTGTTTGACGTCATCTCGAGTCTCGAGTCCCGAAATTTGAAAATCAATAAATGGCTCGTAATGGTGTGCGCACATGACAGTTCCCAAGAAAATTGCTGCAATGGCAAAATATAACGTAACAGTGAATAATTTGTGATCCAACGAGTGCGAAAAAATAATTCTGGTGAAAATGCCGAGGGACGTAAAATGGAAACTCGCGATTTTCGCCGGAATTTCCGAATATTTAGTTTATGTAGGTGACTTCGTGATGAGACACTTCCCGCGACCTTGCTTCCCTTTGTGATATTTTCATTTCTATTTTCTAAAATTCATTTTTCATCATAGATTTAAAAAATTAATGATATTGAATTTTTAAATTTCATGTTTTCTCGCTTTTGTAAGTTTTTATTTTTTAAATATTATAGCTTTTTTAAATAGTTCTTTGTTCTGTGTTATATGTTTTTTTTATATTATGTAGAAGTGATTGTTAAACGTTCATGAGCTTAATATTCAGGGGATATTTCTTAACAGAATTTGAAATTTCTAGTGAGAAGTTCTAAGGGTTTGTAAAAATATTTTTTTAAATTGTTTGTTGTTGCATCATTCTGCTAGTCACGGTTTGAAAAAATGGATTTTACAGTTTATAGAAATTATGTTTCATTATGATCATAATTTTTATTTTTATTTGAAGAAAATTTTACTTAAATTTATTTATTTATTTAAATTTTATTTGCAGGCAGAAGCAAAATACTGTGCCTTTGAAATGCAGGGAGAACCGAAATACTATGTGTAAGTTATTTCAATGAATTTTTAAGATTTGAACTATTTTTTCAATCATCAAATAAATCGAAACTTTATTTTCAATTTGAAAAATTTAGTTGCATGGAGATCCTAATATTTTTAGGCTAAACAATTTTTTCAATCTAATATTTGCTGTTTTTCTAAAACTTTATTGTAATTCATAACAAAATGTATCCTATATATTCATTCTTTTGTCTTGTTTTATCTTTTTAAATCGTGTTCGAAAATTACGTTATACAAATTTTCGAATTTTAAAATTGTTCCTATTTCACTATTAAAAGAAATTCAAAATTTTTCTCATTCCGTTATACAATATATTTTCTTTGAAAGTTTTTGGTAAAATTCTGTTAATCGGGATGAAACGAAAATTTATAATGGAAATCACTGATTTTATCAGATAAAACTCTTCTTTAATTTTTAATTTGCAAACATTCAAATTAAAGAAGGGTAATTCTATTTAGGAAATAACAACTTCTACATGCTTAGGATTTAAAAGAAAGAAGTATAAACTTTAAAAAAAGAAAATACGTAATTTTTCGAATTTGGGCACAATTTAATTTAAAAATTCAAGCAAAATTGAGTTTAAAAATTATAAAAACAATATGAATTTTTAAGCAACTTAAAGTTTATTTAATAAGTTTAATTTAGAAACACTTCAAATAAATTTTCGAAACGTCCAAGTTCGTTTATAAATAAAATATATACACCTGTGAATTTTAAGTCTATTTTTCTAAAAAATGATTTAAATCATGTTGAAATTTTTAACTTATAAATTGAATAATAAAAATCTAGAAACATCAAATCTTCATTCCCTTATTTTCATTCTCTGAAAATCCCCTATTTTTAAAATCATTTTTCCTATTTTTCCAATTATATATATTCAACTATAAATTTTCTTGCCTATTTGGAATATTTCCCAAATTTTAAATATTATAAACAAAATGTTTCAGATGCCCGAGAACTGAATATTGCTGCAATTTCGGCTGTTGTGTATCCCCTGGTTTCCAAATTTATCATCTTTGGTACTACTGGCAAGTCTCATTTCAACTTGAAATTGCGTTAAAGAAATGTTCAGCTCTAATACACTCAACTCCCAATATAAGAACCCCCGGTTTACGATATTCCTAGAATTGATTGGTGGTGCTCACTCAAGCGCGACAAACAGTGGATCAAGGCCACTGCAAGCCATGCGTGAAACCGTTCTTATATCGGGAGAAGAGTGTTTTTCTTTTTAAAAAATATATTGAAAGTTGAGAAACATAATAGTGAAAAGAGTCCTATTTATCACATTTTGAACAAGATAGTCGCAAGAAAGTAGCCAGCACAATTTTTTTTTGCTATATTTTTATTCCTATTTTTAATTTTTTGATTTTCTACTGCAGGCTCTTGGTGATAATCATGTTCCTGGTGTGTTCCGGAGGTGGTTGGTGGTACCGATATTGGTTACAAGGGAGGTACAGAGCAGCAGCATCAGCAATTCCCAGTAGGTCCTCCAATTCCAGGACACAGAATCCTCTTCGAGGTCCAACTTGCCATGCACAACAGGCACGAATATCGTATAATACAGCAAGGAATACCGTCCTTTTGCACCGAATGTGGAAAGGTGAGAAAACCCTATTTTTCCAACAAAAAAAAACAACAAAAAAACAAAGAAAGTTAATAAAATGAAAAGAAAATTCCTCGAAATGACTTTAATTCCACATTGTGCTATCCAAATGATTTTCAATTTAAAACATCCTTAAACCTAAGAATATCCTGATTATTAAAAAAATATATAATGCAGGTTAATAAAATGAAAAATAAAATAAAATGGAAATCCTTCAAAATTAATGAAGTTCAACACCTTTCAATCAAAATGATTATAATTATTATTATTACTGGTAATAAAAAAACTACAAAGATTGTCAATGATATGAAAAAAAAGGAAATGGAAAGTTCTTGAAATGAATTAAATTCAACATCTTATAACCACATTGATTCTAAATTTAAAACCCCTTGAAGGTAGGAATATCCCAATCATGAAAAAATCTGCCCGCTTCGCGGGCACATTCTCATCGCGCGCTTCGCTCGCAAGTTTGAGCGCGCCTAGGGCGCGCGACTGTTGGATCTCGCGCTTTACGCTCGGCTCCTCTAGATTTCTGAACTTCGTGTTCGACTTCGATGAAAAGAAAAAGTTTGTTTGCAAATCTTATGTAATTATCAAAACCTCTACATATTAAGTGATTGTTAAATTTGTTTTTATTTTAGACTGAAAAGGAACTTTATTTACTCAAGGTTCTATCGACCTTAAGGAACACATTCTCATCCAGGCACTCGCGCTTCGCGCTCGATATTTGATTTGAAAATCATTGGAACCTTGCGTTCCACGCTCGGTTCTGTGCACCGTATGATAAAAACAAAAAAGTTTGAGCGCACTTACGGCGTGCGATTTGGTAAATACACTGAGCGCGCAATTTGTGCTTCGTGTTATATGTTCTTCATATACAAATTACTAAATTTGTATTTGATTTCAAATGAAAAGTAATGATATAATTCAGGCGACAAATTTTATTAGTTAACATTTTATTTTAGCTTGTGCCGTTTATCAAAAAAGTTAATTTTTTCATTTTGAATATATTCTTACCACAAAAATTGATTACGGGTTTGTAATTCTTTTTTGAATGCACAATTTTTGTTCATTTATATGTTTTCGTACCTTGCATTGTTTTTTCAAAAATTTGATTTTTTTTACTGTCAATGTTATTTTCACGAATAAAACAAAAACTACGCATCCTATCGAAACATGATTTTCAACAAATTTTGTACCTCTTCCTTGGATGAACAAATGTTGTTTTTGTCATTTTTTTCGTAGCTCGTGTTATTCGTCTAAAAATTTGATTTTTCTATTTTCAATGCTGTTTTTTACGAATAAAACAAAAACTACGCGTCATATCAAAAAGTGAATGAGAAGAAATTTGTAGATCTTTTTTGGGTGCACAATTTTGGTGGAATGATCTTTTCTCGTATCTTGTATAGTTTCACAGCAAAATGGAATTTTTGATTTTTCATTATTTTTTTGTGCGATCAAAATTTGAATTTTTTATTTTTCAAAAAATTCAAAAAGGTGTTATGAAAATATTATAGGGTGTTCAAAAAGCAACGTTTTTCTCCTTTTGACTTTTTTTCATATCGTGCGTTTTTCGGCTTAAAATGTACATTTTCGTTTGTTTTTTGGAATTTTGAAAATGCTATAACTCCAGTAATTTTTTTTTATCACGAAAAGTCATTAGAATATTTTGTTCGTCATTTTGCGTACTACTAATAACCATACATAGAATTTTTAAATCTTCAAAAAAAGTGGTCTCAAAAATTTTCAAAATGTGCTCACTTTTTGAATTTTCATTCAAAATAGCTGGTTAACGAACTCGTTCTTTCTTTTTAGGCCATGAAAAAGTGTGCCAAAGCTCAATCAAATCTGATCATTTTTTCGAAAGTTATCGTGGCTACAGACAGACAGACTACAGACAGACACCTTGGTAAAAACCGTTTTTTCTGGCTCAGGGGGTCTCAAAACGTGGAGATTTGATGAAAACCGACTATGTCAAATTTTACATAAAACCAATACCTTTTCATTAGAATGAGAATGTAATAGAATGAGAATGTCAAAAAGGAAAGAAAGCTAATAAAATGAAAAAAGAAAAGAAAATCAAAATCCCTCAAACTGAATGAAATTCAACAACTTTTGATGAAAATGATTATAAATTCAAAGCACTATTAAAGAAAATAATATACATACCAATTATTAAAAAAAATACATATAAGGATACATACATACATACAAAGAAAGTCAATAAAATAAAGAGAAGAAAATGGAATCCCTCAAACTGAATTAAATTCAAGATCTTCCAATCCGAATGGTTATACATTCCAAATACCCTTAAAGGTAACAATGTCTCATTCATTCAGAAAAAAGTACAAAGAATGTTAATACATATAATGAAAAAAGAAAGAAAGTGGAAATCCCTCAAACTCAGTTAAATTCAAAATTCCCTTAAAGACCTAAAATTCCCTCAAAGATAAAATGAAATTGGTGTGAATTCGATCTCGAGTGTTTCCACTTTGTTTGTATTTATAATTATATGGTGCTTATTTCACGAGCACTTTGCTTCCCGTTAGCAAATGTATTTGCTTCCTCACAGAGGAAGCATTAGTGATTTTTTTGAATAATAGACAAACGAAATCTTTATTTTGATGAATTTAAAAATAGAAATGAAAAAAAAACATAAAATTACAAAATAATACAAATAATTTTTTAAATACAAAGACAAATCAGACAAATCAAATTTTGTATTCGAAATGATAATTTTTCGAGCTGGAAAAGGGAAGAGAAAAGTTCTGTCGCACCCTATCCCTTTTTCCAGCTTCATGATTTCTTTACAAAAATTGTGAGAATTATTCTTTTTGAAAATTTATGATCAAAAGGTCTTTTCTATTCATGCGTCAACTTTGAATTATGTCGATGAAAAAAGTTTTTCTGTTTGAAACTGATGATTCAAATATTATAAATGAGCATAACTTCCTTAAATTCAATAAAGTGTATTAATATTATAGATCAATCGATTTGCCTCGAATCAAGGAATCTTTTCCGTTCTTGCATCAATTTTGAATTATGTTAGTGAAAAAAATTTTATTATAAAAAACTGTGTTTTCAGATATTATGCATTACCATAGCTTCCTCACTCTTCAATAAAATGTATCACTATTGTAGGCCAATCGATTCGCCTTCAATCAACACAACTTTTCTATTCTCGCATCAACTTTAAATTATGAGAATGAGAAAATGTATACTATAAAAATCGATTAAAAAAATATATAAATTACCATAACTTCCCTACTCTTTAATAAAATGTATTAATATTATAGGTCAATCGATTTGTCTCGAACCAAGGAATCTTTTATATTCTTGCATCAACTTTTAATTATGTTGGTGAAAAAATTTTTACTATAAAAAACCGATTTTTAAAATATATAAATTAGCATATCTTCCCTACTCTTCAAAAAAATGTATAAATATTATAGGTCAATTGATTCGTCTTGAACCAGTCAATCTTTCATATTCTTGCATCAACTTTGAATTATGTTAATGAAAAAAGTTTTACTATAAAAAACCGATTTTAAAAATATTATAAAGTGCTAAAAAAATACAATTAATATTTTCAAAAATCCTTCAGTCAGTTTCAAGATATTAGTGGTAAAAATAAGCCCTCAAAATTTCATCAATTTATCTGTAACCGTTCTCAAGTTATCGTGTTTACAACAAAGTTCGACATGCACACACACACACACACAAACACATCTGGACAATTGCTTAGAACATTGTATTAGATATTTTTAAATTGAGGAAGATTTAATTAAATGAACTTAAAATGTTTAGAAAATGTTACCATTACAAAGCTTACTCTACGAGAAAGCAAAAAGGAAAGAAAATGAAAATCCCTCAAACTAAATGAAATTGAACATTTTTTCGATAAAAAATAAAAAATAAATTAGAAACACCCTTAAAGGTAAGAATATACCAAATTATTTTTAAAAAACATACCATACAAAGACAGTAAATAAAATGAACAATGTTATTTTATCTACAAATATTGTTTCCAATGAAAATAAAAATATGCATTATAAGTTTATTTTATAATTATTGTATTACTTTCAAGGTAATGCATACAAATGTTGCACCGCCGTTTCTACTTTAAAAATCTACTAATACAATTTTTCATTCATTTGAACATTCAGACCTTCAAGCGCAATGAAATTCAACAACTTTTAATCAAAATAATTATAGATTCAAAACGCCCTTGAAGATAAGGATATCCCATTTATTCAGAAAAAAATACAAGTAAAGTTAATATAATGAAAAAAAAGAAAATGGAAATCCCTCAAAATGAATTAAATTCGATATGCAACATCCTTTAACCAAATTAATTTTTAATCCAAAATACCCTTAAAGGTAATAACAATCCAATTATTTAAAAAAGACAATACAAGAAATGCCAATAAAACAAAAAAAGAAAGAAAATTGAATTCCTCAAACTTAATTAACTCCAACATCTTTTTAGCAAAATGATTATAAATTCAAAACACCCTTAAAGGTAAGAACATCCTAATTATTAAAAAAAGACAATACTATAAGAATGTCAATGAAATGAAGAAAATAAAGTGGAATTCCCCATACTCAATTAAATTCAACATCTTCGAAGCTGAATAAGTATACATGAAAAACACCTTTGCAGGTAAAAATATCCCAATTATACAAAAAAATACAAAGAAAATCAAAATAAAATGAAAAACAAGAAAAAGGAAATCTCTCAAAATGAATTAAATTCCAAATTCAACATCCTTCAATCCGATTATTTTAAATCCAGAATACCAGAATAAAAATGCCAATGAAATGAAAAAAAAGAAAGAAAATGTAATTTCTTATGTTTAATTAAATTCAACATCTTTCAAGCTAAATGATTATAAATTTAAAACACCCTTGAAGATAAAAATATTCCTATTATTCAACAACAAACCAAAGGTAAGAATATTCCATTCACTCAGAAAAAACTATTGGGATTTTGTGATTTCAGATGAATATTTTAAGATGAAAATAAAGTTCAAAATATGTGTATAAATATATGATTTTGGGGTAAAATTTCTCGCCCAATCCGTTGGGGCAGCTTAAATTTATTGAAAATTATATCAACTTATAAATCCCTCAAAATGAATTAAATTCAATATTCTTCAATAAAAAGTATTATAAGGCTAAAATACCCTTAAAGGTAAAAATATTCCAATTATTAAAAAAAAAATACGAAGAATGTCAACAAAATGAAAAAAATAAAGTGAAATTCCTCAAACTTAATTAAATTCAACATATTCCAATCAAAATTAATATACATGAAAAACAACTTTGCAGGTCAAAATATCCCAATTATAAAAAAAAATACAAAGAAAGTCAATAAAATGAAAAACAAGAAAAAGGAAATCACTAAAACGAAATTTTATTCAAAATTCAACATTTTTCAATAAAACTTATTATAAATTCAAATCACCCAATCCAAGTATTAAAGCCCTTGAAATTATTCTCGTCTTCTTATTAGTTAAATCCATTATTTCCACCATGAAACTGCAAATGGTGGATGAATTCTCATTAGCTTGAAGCTTTATGGTTTATTTTATATTATTCCCCTATATAAATTATAACTCTACTATGATGGAGTTATAGCTGCAAATAATGAACTTATGTGATCTCCTTATAATATATATCATCAAGATTCTCATTTACTATATTATGTAGGGTTTTAGATTCAGATGCATATATCCTGATAATAATCCCAAGGTTCATCGATTTTCTGAGTCCCGCTTTAACAACGTGTGCAATTAAACATAACGAGATGCAGGCTGTAGTTCATCAATAAACCTCGAACAAACTGAAAATATCAATCCCATTTTATCAGTTGTCGTTTATTATAAATAATTGAAGGTATAATTTTAAGGTATAAATATTTAAGAGATCACTTTGGAATTATAATCAGAAATAATGAAATAAATTTATATTTATTTATATAAAGTTGAATCATCTACATTTTTTTCAATGTCCTAGAATATCTAAGAACCTTTAAGAATTTCTTGAAACAAAGCCTACAAATATCAGTGACTAGCATTTGCGAAATTTTCAAAGCTTAGAGATTTCTCGATAACTCGATCATTGATCCAGTATCAACATTTTCTAAATTTTTGACACAACCTGTAAATTATTTAAAAAATTAATATTATAATATATTAATAATTAAATTAAATTAAATTATTGCATAAATAATAAAATAATAGATATATATGTTTTCATTAATTAATAAAGTTATTAGTATTCATCCATTCATCAGCCAGTTTAGGGGGAAATGAGCCCCTAGGTATTACATTTCTAGGTGTTCCCCCATACACTTTACACTTTTTTTATACTTTTTTCTATTTATTTTCTATTAGATGTCTTAAAAGTATGTTACCAAATATGTTAAGTAATGACAATTTTGCAATCGATATTACTTTTTCATTTTATAAGAACGTATTATCTAAACAAATCTTAAGGTGGTGTCGTGCTAAAAATCATGTCTCCGGAAGAAAAAGTTTTCTTTGACTTTAAGAATTAAAATGATATTATCAGTCTTGTCTTATGAAAGAAAAATTATTATTTTTTCTAAAAAAAAGTTTAAAACTTATGAAAAATAATTATTTTAGTAATAGTTTTCGCAATTGATTTTTTTTACTTATTGTTAGTGGTTGTAAATGGTTGAATTTTCATAAATCGTGGCTTATTTTTTTGGGGAAAATATTTCACACAATTCTACTGTTTGACATTTTTGAAATAAGTAAATGTTTTTCCTGAAAAAATAAGATATCATTTATTACAATACAAACATTTTTCAAAAATTGGTAAAAAGCGATATAAGAGAAAATTCAGAAAATGCAATTGCAAAAAACATTGTTGAAATAATTTTTTTTTGTCAGTTTTAAAATGTTTGCATTGAAAATAATGTTTTTCATTTTAAATGACATCATGAATAAATATTCTTTTCAAAGGTCTGATTTTTGGCGCAACTATCTTAAAGGCAAAAAAAAAACGAATAATTTTAAAAGACATATAGAAGTTTTGGAAATTTTTAAAAAAATTCTAATGGGAGAAGATATAAAAAAAATCTAAATCAAATTTCAGATTTTTGAAGATTTCGAATTAAAATTGTTAGAATATTTTTAATGATTTTGAAAGTTATCATGATAATAAAAAAAAATTTTAGGATTCCTGGGATTTACAGTGAATTTTTATTTTGCAATATTAATTTAAAAAAAAAAATCAAAACGATTTTTAAACGTTTCAAATTATTTACAAAATTGTCATGGAAGAATTTTATAGGATTCAAAACAATTTATTTTATTTTGCTGAATTTTAAAACAATTTTTGCGAAAAATTCGAATCATTTCTTCAAATATTTAGAAAGTTAAAAAAGTTCTAAAAAGATTAATAAATAATGAAAAAATTGAAAATATTTCAAAACATTCAAAGTAAAATGTGGATATTATTTTTGAAACTCTTGATAATTTTTTGAGTATTTTTAAAGTCAAACTTTTCTGAGAAAAAAGATTTTGAAACAAAATTTCAAAGCTTTTTTAATTTTTGAAAGGTATTAAGAAAATAAAAAACTTTTCTTAAAATTTCTGAAAATTTTTTAAAAGATTTCTTGATTTGAAAAATTAATTTTTAGAGATTTCAAAAAGTTTTAAAAGATTTTTCAAACATTCGAAAAAGATCTGCCAGATTTTCAGACAGTTTTTTAATTTCTTAGTTTCTTTTTGATTTCAGGAATAATTTGAGTCAGTTTAAGAGATGTATGAAAATTCATATCTTTTGGTAGAAATTACATTTTTTTATGAAAAATGAAACTGTTCTTTTTTTGTATGAATTCCACTTTTTTTATTTCAAATCAAAATGTTTTTTAGTTAAAAAATCAAATATTAAATTTTTCGTTCCGAATTTGAAAAAAAATGAAACTAATTAATTTCAATTCAACTAGTTGGTTAAAAGTTGAATTGCTTTTTGAAAAATTAACTTTTTTGGTTGAAGATTCATAATTTTACTTAAAAATTCACCTCTTTGGTTGAAAATAGAACTATTTTGTTAAAAATTCAACTATTTTGTTGAAAATTCGTCGTTTTTGTATGAATTCAACTCTTTTTTATTTCAAATTAAAATTATCTTAAGTTAAAAAGTCAAATATTGAATTTTTCGTTCAGAATTCATATTTTTGATTGAAAATTAGACTTGT
Organism: Andricus curvator; assembly: GCA_932195095.1. Lineage (NCBI taxonomy): Eukaryota > Metazoa > Arthropoda > Insecta > Hymenoptera > Cynipidae > Andricus > Andricus curvator. The sequence continues at coordinate 244,258 of CAKNYM010051493.1, forward strand.
TAGTTAAAAGTTGTACTACTTTGTTAAAAATAACCTTTTTTGGTTGAAGATTCATAATTTTACTTCAAAATTCATCTCTTTGGTTGAAAATATAACTATTTTGTTAAGAATTCATGTATTTTGTTGAGAATTAAACTGTTTAGCTAAGGATCCAAATATTTTGTTACAAATTCATCGTTTTTGGATGAATTCAACTAATTTTTTATTAATTAATTTTTTTTGGTTGAAGATTCATCATTTGAGTAAGAAATTCATCTCCTTGGTTGAAAATTAAACTATTTGGATTAAAATTAACTTTTTTGTTGAAAATTCATAATTTCGGGTTGAAAATGTAACTATTTTGTAGAAAATTCGTCTTTTTGGACAATGCAAAATTTTTTTGATGTATAATTAATGACTTCTTTTGTTGGAATATCAATTAAATATTATATTTTTTGTTGAGAATTCATCTCTTTTCGTTGAAACTTGAACTATTTGGTTGAAAATAAACTTTTTTTTTAAAATTTTTATTTGACATCTGAAATCTTAAAAAATGTATTTGCATTTTTTCAATAATAATCTTAGGAAAAATTTTTTATATAACCTTGAAAAGAAATAAACTTAAAGAAGAAATAGTTATTCGAAATTTTTATTTCCTATTAAAAATTGTTTTTCCCTTCAAACCGAAAAAGTACGCATTGCTGATGATGATGCTAGTCTCTTTGAAATTGAATGAATTGAGTATTTAAAAAAAAAGAAAAGTCTGTTAATTCAGGGTGTCTAGTGTCCTGGAAAATTCTTGAAAACCTGGAAAAGTCCTTGAACTCGTTTTTTCCTGGCAAAACCTGGAAAAGTCCTTGAATTTTGCTCATGGTTCTGCAATTTTTGTTCTTTGAAAGAAAAAATAGTTTTTAAAACTTTTTCTCTGCTAAACGAAAGAAGATATGTTCATGTTTTTTGGTAGAAAATTCATCTTTTTGGTTGAAATTGCCTTTTTTGGTTCAAAAAATAATTTTTCAATCTAAAACGTAACTATTTCATTTTTGGCTGAAAATTGATATTTTTAAAATTGAAAATTCAATTACTTGGGTAAAACGTGAACCACTTTGTTAGAAATTTGTTTGTTCGAGGGTTGATCTCTTTGATTGAAAATTAAAATATTTTGCTGAAAATTCTTTTTTTCATTTAAAATTTATTTTTAACCTACAAATATAACTTTCCCATTTTTTTTTGCTGAAATGTAATCTTTTTAAGTCAAAAATTGGTCTTTTATTGGTAGAAAACTAATCCTGTTGGTGGAAATTTTCTCTCTTTTGATTAAAACTGCAATTTGTTGGTTACAAATTAACTGTTTTGTTCTTTGAAATTTTTTCCTGTCTTGACTGAAAAATCTTTATTTGTTGAAAATTCGTCTTTTTGATTAGAAAATTCGTCTCTTTGATAGAAAATTAATAATTTCGGGTTGAAAATTCAACAGTTTTGTAGAAGATTTGTTTTTCTTTCGTTTGTTAAAAGTTGACCTACTTTATTAAACATTCATTCTTTGGTTGCAGAATTGCAGATTCATTATTTTAGTTGAAAATTCATCTCTGGTTTAAAATTCAGCTATTTAATTGACATTTTTTTACTGAAAATTAATCATTTTCAGTCGAAAATTAAATTATTTGTTTGCAAATCGGTTTATTTTGTTGAAAATTTGTCTTTTTTGGTAGACAATTAATTTTATTCGTTGTAAATTCGTCGTTTTGGTTGTTGAAATACCTACTATTTAATTTTTCGTTCAGAATTCGTCTTTTTGTCGCAAATTCCAAATTTCGTGTTGAAAATTCAAGTATTTTTGGTTAAAGGTTAATATATTTTGGCCCAAAATAAGACTAGCTGGTTGGAAATTCATTTTTGTAATTTCGACAGAAAATTGGTACTTTTGGATATAAAATTCATCTTTTTTGTTAAGAATTGAACTGTCTTTTAAAAAATTCAATTATTTCGTTTGAAATGCAACTGTCTTTAGTTGAAGTTTAAACTTTTCTGTTTAAAATTCGATTATATAGTTGAAAATTCATCTTTGTAGGTAGAAAACTCAACAATTTGGTTAAAAAATCAACTTATTTGTTGACAATTTTATTATTTCATTGAAAATAAACCTAAATTAGCTTAAAGTTCGATAACTCAGTCAAATTTCAACCAATTCTAGGAAACAAATCTCATTACACACGGTGCTGAACTCGCTTTGATATTATAAACAGCAAAAAAATATTGTTTTTTGAAAGTTTCATTAAATTGTTTTTAAAGCTGAAAGAAAAGGGGAACTTTGAATATTTTCTATCGTAGCGTCATGATATTTCATCTTGATAAAATGAACAATGCCAAAAAAAAACGTTTTTTTTTCTATAAAATCAGATTTTAGGGGCGTATGAGAAATTTCGCATATGGCACTTTTTCAGTTCCACTAGACCTACAATTTCTACTATGTTTCGTGGAAAGTATTTTTTTTACTGTAGAAAAGAACCTGGAAAAATGAATTTTCTTGTCCTGGAACACCTGTAAAATTCATGGAATTTTTGTTTGAAGAAACGCTAGACACCCTGGTTAATTCCAAAAGTGACCTAGGTAAAAGTACGAATAATGCACTTTTTAAAATTAATTCACAATTGTTCTTAGTCCAGTTATTAGCAGAAAACCGCCAATCCTAAAGCGGTGGTCTTGACTAAAACCTACTTCTTTTTTCCAGGTCCACACAGAAGTGCATCTTCGCCAGCCTACAATGGCGCAGCTGCCAGTTCAACTCACTACCAGAATACAAACGTCGTTCTAAATGACAACAACTGCCCTTATTATCAATTATACGGACCTCCACCGAGCTACGAAACGGTGATTGCACAGACTAGGGGAAAGATCTCGAGTCCAACGTCTCCCGATCATTCCCCATTACAATCAACAGTGCTCCAAACTCCGAGCATCCCCCCATGTTTTGCCCATTCTTACAGTCCTTCCAGGGTGAGCAGTGTCCTCGAAAATCCAAATTTTCGAGGAACTGAAGTCAATCCAAGTCAGCACGTCGAGGGTTTCAGCCCTTATCCTCACTTCGCCGGGACAACAAATCTCCTCAGAAGACAGGACTTCTGCATTCTTCGAAGTCCCCTCAACCACGGAAGATTGTCTTCTGGCTCAGAGCCTGAAAATCCACACCGGGGTGATAATTCGAGCCCAGAAAAGTATTCCATTCAGAGGATAGACTGCGCAAGCGGTTCCAGAGAACACAGCCACTGCGAGGCTTGTGCAGAATTAGAGTCAATTATTAAAATGCAAGGTCGATCCGAGCCAAAGGTCGAATGTCGAGTTCACCAAAAGCCGGAATTCTCCAAATCGTCCACAACTGTCACCATCCCCAGTGACCTGGATGAAAATCTAGACAAATCTCAAAGGGGAGCTAAATTTGAAGGGGGAGAAAAATCTGGAAGGGGACGTAAATCCGAAAGAGGAGAGACTCCCAGGGTCCAGGGTGGATCTCTGAAGCTGTTCAGGAACAGCGATAGGAAGAACTTGTGTCCTAGGTTCTACGAGGCAGTAGAGAACGAAAAAAGTTCAAGAGAGAAAAATTCAATGGGAGAGTTTTTAAGGGGGTTGGGTAGTGTTGAAAATTCTAGAGATTTAAATCCGGGAGATTTGAATTCTGTAAGAATTGCAACCACCAGTGGTACAACACGTTTAGTTGAACCTTCGAGACACGATGTACCGCAGAGTACGAGTTCTTCTCAATCGAATCCATCCAATAATGTGATATTAGCTCCTTTTAATTCTAACGCCGTGAACAATTCACCACTTCCGAGTAATGTTAACGAAAATGATCAACATCGCCTTCTTACCGCGCGTCAAGGGAGTACAAACTTGAATCTTGAAAGTAAATGTAAATTAGACAGGTCAAGGTCTCTCGACTGAATGACGCTATGATATGAGTAGGAAGCAAACACTTTTCAGTGTCGTGTTTTTCTCGTGTATTCTATAGAGTACAATTGTACAAAGGATATCTTTTGCTAAGAGAAGTAGAAGAAGGTCAGGGGACTTGGAACTTAGGATTTAAATGTTTAAATGACCGATTCCATTTCAAATCTTACAAAAAGGTCAAGCTTAGAGTGTTGGAATAAATTGATAAGAAAATATGTCATTCTACAGTCAAAATTAAGGGACACTGAGGGACATTAGTCCGTAAATTTCCAAAGTCTGACAAATTTTAAAAAATTTCAGAAAATTTCTAAAATTTCTAAAACCTGGAAAATTTCTAAAATTTTGAAAAATAAGAAAATTTTCAAAACTCTTGATATTAAATTTTTTTTTAAATGTCATTCTACAACGGAAATGAAGGGTCACGTATTTTTGGGTACTCTAAATTTCCGGAAATTTCCAAAAATTCTAAAATTTGACTTATTTTCTAAAATTGCAGAAAATTTCTCAAATTTTACAAAATTTTGAAGTTCTTGAAACTATTAAAATTTGGACATTTTCAGAATTAAAATTTTAGCCATTTAACTTTTTTTTTAATTTGTAGAAATTTTTTAAAAGTTTAGACACTTTTTTGAATTTTTGACTTTTTTGAAATTCTTGAAATGTGTCATTATACAATGAAAATAAAGGGACACGTATTTTTAGATACACTGAATTTCCGTAAATATCCTGAATTTTTTTAATTAAAAATGTTCCAAATTTTTAAAATTCTTGACATTTGTGAAATTCTTGAAATATGTCCGTCTACAGTGGAAATAATAGGAACGTATTTTTGGATACTCTGAATTTCCGTAAATTATAATTTCTAAAATTGCACAAAATTACAAAAATTTCACAAAATTTTGAAGTTCTTGAAACTACTAAAATTTTAGCAATTAAAATTTTTTTAATAAGTTTTAGACATTTTTAAAAAGTTTAGAAATTTTTTTAAATTCTTGACTTTTTTAATTCTTGAAATTTGTCATTCTACAATGAAAATAAAGGGACACGTATTTTTGTATACACTGAATTTCCGTAAATATCTTAAATTGTAAAAATTGTAAGAATGTCAAAAGTTTCAAAGTTTTGAAAATTTTTCAAAATTATTGAAATTTTTGAAATATGTCCTTGTACAGTGGAAATAATGAGACATGTATCTTTGGATACTCTGAATTTCCGTAAATCTCCATAATTTCTAAAATTGCACAAAATTTCAAATATTTTACAACATTTTGAAGTTCTTGAAACTGTTAAAATTTTTAAATTTTTAAACTGAAATTTTATCAATTAAATTTTCGTTAAATTGTAGACTTTTTTAAAAAGTTTATAAATTTTTTTAAATTTTAGATTTTTTTTTAATTTATGTAATTTTTAAAAGCTTAGAAATTTTGAAAATATTATAATATAATTTTGTTTAGAAAATTTGAAAATTCTTGAAATTTTTGAAGTTTTTGAAATATGTGATTTGACAATGGAAATAAAGGGACACGTATTTTTGGATAGCCTGAATTTCCATGAAACGAAAATTTCAGTATGTCAAAAAAAATTTTGATTTCTAAAATTTTGAAACTTTCTAAAATTTTTAAAAGTTCCAAAATTTTGAAAAATTCTGAAATTTTCTAAAATTTTAAAATTTTACATTCTTTATACATTTCTATAATTTTAAAAATTTCTAAACTTTTCAAAATTCATGACATTTTTGAAATTCTTGAAAAATGTCATTCTGCAATGGAAAAAGGGTCACATATTTTTGGTTACTCTGAATTTTCGTAAATTTCTAAAATTTCACAAAATAGTAAAACTTCAAAAATTTAAAAAAAAAATTCTTGAAATTTAAAAAAATTTAAGTTTTTGAAACTTTGAAATTCTTAAAATTAATTTTTTTCTTCAAAATTTTATAATTTTTGAAAAACTGTATAATTATAAAAAAATTAGACATTTTGTAAAATTATAGAGATTGTTAAAAGTTTGAAAATTTAAATTTTTTAGAAATTTTTAAAATTTCATGAATTTTCTCAAGTTTCTAAACATGTCTAAATTTTAAAAATGTCTTAATCTTCTAATATTTTAAGAATCTTCAACGTGGAAAGACCCTAGGTCGCTTGGGTCGCAAAACTTTAGAAATTTAAACAAATTATGAACATTTTTTGTAAGTTATAAATTTACCATTTTTCAAAATTTCCTAAATTCATATCGAAATTAAATTAAACTTTTCAAAATTCCTTCCTATGATCAGAAATCATGTATGTGTTACAAAAACCCTATTAAGTTAGCCTTCCGGTTATCAAAAAATAACAGATTTGTTTTAAATGCTGTATTTTCTACCAAATTGATATAATATCATGTAGTTTTTTTTAATTAAGGGGAAATTCTTGATTTATCGAGTGATCGAAAGAAAATGTAAGATTTAAAAAAATGACTATTTCGGCAGTTTATATGAAAATGTTAAAAAATTTTTTTCTGAAAATGCCCATCTTTTGAAATATTTATATTTTTTTGGCAGATTGCTGATAATATGCACTAAATTTTCGATAGATATTTTCTTCTGTATAAATATTTTTCTTCTGACAAATCACTTTGTCATATTGGCAACACATTTTTTTCAAAAAATAATTTTTTTTTCGAAATATGTTGAGAAAATGAATATATGTGAAGTGAAGAATGTTGTTTAGAATTGAAATTTCTACAAAAAAACTCTTGCACATTTTCGATATGTGCATTGCGTTGATTTTTTAGGGCCACTGAATAGATTTGACCAAAGATGATATTTTTTCATCAATAAATATTTTTATTTATATTGAAAATTGAATTTGGTCGAAAAACACAGCAATTTATGACAAAGTTGGCATTTTCTGACAAATTGAAAGATTAACTTCCATAGCTCGTAAGCGCAAAAAATATCTTTTTGGCTAAACGCGAAATTGTGAAGTGAAATATTTCTGTATCAATTCATTCTGATATACTAAGCTGGACCTTTCTGCATGATTTCAAATGTAATCAATCAAAAGAGTATTTGAAAGATTTCGGGTTTAAAGTTATTTAAGAGAGAATTAGTGTGCAAAGTAGAAAGTATTTAAATTTACTAGTTTTGATTTTATAGAGGCAAAAATTAAGTACTTCAATTTCAAAAATTAAAAATATTTTTTGTTTAATTTGTTGAATATTGAGGAATAATATATATCAGATATATTTAAAGACTTTTAAATAAAATATCCAATAAAAATGTAGAAATAAGTTGAAAGTTTACTAAAGTTTTAAAAATGGAGAAGATTTTTAATTTAAGCGCGAAAATTAAAGCATGAGATTTTAAAGATCGTTGAGATGAATGCATTTACAGTTGCAAGCTTTCAAATTTATAAGAGAGAAAATTGAAATATATAAATTAAAGAATTTATAAATTGAACTGAGCCATATTTGAAAGTACACAGAAATTGCAAGAAATTTCTTTGTATGTATGCTTCATTATTATTTTATAAATATGTGATATTGAAATTTAAATGTAATTAAATGGTGTTATGTCTTTTAAATGTTTGAATTTTCATTTCAAGTCTAACTAAGAATCATTTTATATTTTACGTTTTAAAAATTGAAGCAATTATTATTTAAAGCTCTGAAAGTTTAACAAAACTGAATTTAAAATTACCAATTTTCCACATAATGTAGAAAATGTTGTTAATTAATTTTTCTTTTGTTTATAAAGTTTTTCTGATTCTTTTTTTTCAGTTCCAAGTCGTCTAGAAACTTCAGCTATTTAAGAATAAACCATAGAATTTCGCAAATTGTCGTCCAGGGTCAGTTACGCTTCTTTGAGTGTGAACCCAAAGTTTCCGCATGCATTACCGAAAGATAGCATCCTATTAAAAAGATCATATTGCGCATTTAAATTCAAAGATTACATAATCTGGGCGATCCACGACTCGTCCTCATACCAGTTTCAGGAGGAGATCGTACGTAGTCTGACCCGTTTGCACATAATTTAATTATTAAAAATAATTTATCTCCTACAAAATGCTAAATTAACTTTAAATGATATTTCCCTTTTTCATTTCGCAAGTGAGTTATCAATTATTTCACAGATATAGGTTTTCCCGAGTAAGGAAAAGACTAGAGGGGTAAAAATGCGATGGTGGTGGGGGCCTGCTTGTTGTCACCATGAGGGGTCCAAAACGGCCAAACCCTGCGTACGATTTCGGCCTGAAGCACGCGTGAGGATGAGCTGTGAGGGCGAGTCGTAGGGCCGAGTCGTGAGGACGAGTCGTGGAGTGCCCCATAATCTTAGGTTTCAAATGCGTCAGTAACGAAACGTTAAATCCTGCCTATCTTATATTTCGCTGACTCCACGATTCAGGAGATTCAAGAAAAAATAAGCGATCTAAACAAAATAATGTCTGCATATTTGATCTTCAATCAAGGAAGCTAAATACGCTCAAATTTCTCAAAAACAGATTGTCGTAATAAAGAATTCCATTTTGACTTGCGATTATCCAAAGGATTCAAAAGCAAGTCGTAAGAGAATCGCGCAGGATATGATCTTCCGCATTCGTTTATACTTGTCAGTACAACAAATCCAATAGTCCTGAGTATCTATTTTTTATCGAAATGTTCGCGATTTACATTCCAAGTGTATTACAATCGTATATTACACCGTCTTAGCGATTACCGATTACCGACGTGAAATTTACAATAATGATAAATACCGATTTATTCGTATGTGTATATATATATATATATTTATGATAAGTAATTCACCGTTGGAGATAACACTGCACAATCCTTTTAATTTTTATTTAGAAGTTAAACTCAAGGGGGAAACAACTCCTAAAAATTCGGTCCAGCGGAGGTGGATTACTTCGGATTAAATCGGATAACTTTCAAAACAAATCTTTTTAATTTTGAACAAATTAGATGAACTGTTAACGAAATAGTTGAATTTTCAACCAAGAAGATTAATTTTCTACCGAAACAGAATAATTTTCAATAAAATACATGAGTTATCAATAAAGTATTGAATTTTCAAATAAAAAAGATTAATTTTCCACCAAACTGTTGAATTTTCAACTAAAAAGATCAATTTTTCACCAAAAATCAAATGCTTACATTTTTAGTTGAAAACTTAATTTTCATTAAAAAAAACTAATTTTCAATAACTAAGTACATTTTTCAATGAAAGAGATGAATTTTCAACTAAAATGAAGAATCACCAAGCAAAAAAACGACTTTTTAACAAAATTGTCAAATATCCACAATTAGAATACCTAATTAATATCAAAAAGAAATGAGTGCTGAACAAAAAATGTAATACTTGATATTTCAATCAAAACATATTTCAATTTTGCATTTAAAACAATTGAAGTCAATCAAGAAAGGCGAATTTTAAACAAAGAGTTGAATCCTCTACAAAAAAGAAGAATTTTTAACAAAACGGTTGACTTTTCAACCAAAAAGTATACTTTTCAACAAAATTGTTAAATTTTGAACAAAGGAGATAATTTTCAACCAAATAGTCGAATTTTCAACAAAAACATGAATTTTTAACCAAGAAGATTAATTTCCTACCAAAAAGACAAATTTTCAACAAAATAAATGAATTTGTTTAACACCTGCGATGGAAATGCGACTTCGGAAGCTCGTCTCGAGACGACGAAGTTGCCAATTCCTTAACTGATGACATCACAGTGGACGAAGTTCCCACTAGTGGGAAAAGTACTCACTTCGACCACTGTGACGTCAATCAGTTGATAAATCGACAACTTCGTCCACTGTCGACAACCTCCTCAGCCTCATTTACATCGCGAGTGTTGGACAATTGAATTTTCATCTGAAAAACATACATTTTAAACTAAGAATGGAATAGTTACATTTTTTATTCAAAAAATTAATTTTTTACAAAAAAAAAAAATAATTTTCAACAAAATAGTTTCATTTTCAACAAAAGTTATGAATTTTCAACTAAAATAATGCAATTCCAAACAAAAAATACTAATTTTTAACAAAATGCATGAATTTTCAACCAAACAGTTGAATTTTGAACAAAATTGTTCAGTTTTCAAACCAAAAAGATGAATATTCAATTCAGATTCCTAATTAAAAAAAAAACGAAATTTCAACAAAATACATGAACTTTCAACTAAGAAAGATAAATTTCCTCCAAAAATGAAATAGTTAATATTTCAGTTAAAAAATTAATTTTTAATCAAATAAAAATAAAAATTGTTGAATTTCAACCAAATCATTTTTAATTCAAATCAAGAATTTTCAACCACAAAACCTAATTTTCAACAAAGTAGTTCAACTTTCAACAAAATACTTGAATTTTCAACTAAAAATGGAATAGTTAAATTTTCAGTTAACGGAATTAATCTTTAACCAAAAAAATAAATTTTCAGCGATATAGATGAATTTTCAACCAATGGAATGAATGTTCTACGAAAATACTTGAATTATCAACCCAAAAAGAGAAATTTTCAACCAAAAAATTGACTTTTTAAGAAAATTGTTGAATTTTCAATTACTTCGAATTACGTGAATTACCTTGGATTATATGTAGATTAAACTGGGTTACAAATGGATAAATCGGATTAGTCCGATTACACCTAATTAACAGAGTTGTTTCCCCCTCGGTTATACCATTTGAAATATTTTATTTAGAACGATCTATAAAACAGTAAATGCCAGTTGATCAATATGATCCCGAAATTGGATCAAAATGATATGCAACGCTTTTATACAGATTACGGATTTTTTTTTGATCAGCAAATAGCTCATAAGAATGATCCGACTTTCAAGATCAAATAAATTTAAAAATATAATTTTTATTAAAAAATGATATTTGATTGAATAATTAGTTAATTAATTATTTAATTAATAATCGTGGATAGCAACTGTCGATTGGCAACTGTTATTTCACGACTAAGTCATGACCGTCTATATGCACATTGAAATTTGAAAACTGAGCTTTTCAAGAAATTTCCTAAACTTTTCTTGATGAAAAATCATGAAGTTTCGACGAGTATTTGACCCACCCTGAAAATGTAACTATTTCAGTTAAGTTTGCTCTTTTTAGTTGCAATTTTGTTGCTGTCGTTGAAAATCGAACTATTTTTGGTAAAACTGTAATTGTTTATTATTGAAAAGTCTACTTTATTTTTGGTTGAAAATTCATCTTTTTTGGTGAAAAATTTTATTATTTGGTATTTTTTTTTAAGTTAAAAATTTAACTATTCTATTTTTTGGTGAAAATTAATCTTTTTTAGTTGAAAATTCAACCACTGGTTTAAAAGTCACTCTTTCGTTAAAAATGCATTGTTTTCTACAAGACTCATCATTTTATTTAAGATTCCTTTTTCTTTTCAAATAATTTGTTTTCTTCCGAAAATTGAACAATGCCTTCGTTAAAAATTAATTTTTAATTATTTTCTTGAAAATTCGTTTTTCTGTTGAAAATGAAACTATGTACTTGGTTGAAAGTTAAATTCCTCCCTTAAAAATGTATTTTTAATTTTCAATTATTTTGTTAAAAATACCATTTTTCAGTTGGAATCTTAACTATTCCATTTTTGGTTAAAAACTCAACTATTTGGTTAAAATTTGATCCTTTTCATTTGGAAATTCAATTATTTGTTGAAAATTCTTGTATTTTGTTAAAAATTCAACGTTTTCTAAAACATTTTCTGTTGAGCAGCAAGTTAAAATTTTATCTTTTTTTCCACCCTAAAATGGAAATTTTTTAAAAAATTCCTGGTTTTAGAAATATTATGTCGGTCATGACTAACCTACGACTTTCAATAAAAAAGTATAAAAACTGCGACTCGACAGATATGAATGAAGTTGTGTAAAAATTAATTTTTGATCCAGAAAAGTGGATCATTTTGATCTGAAGTTGATATTCAGAATGATATACTCTGGGGTTTAAATTTTAATTTCCAATATAATTGAAAAAGCTTTAAATCTAAAAACCTCGAAACTTCCTTCAAAACTTATTTCTTCCAATTTTATAAATCAAAAAATATTTCTAATTTCGAAGAAGGCATATCGTGATAATTTTTCTACTTATTCTACTCTAATTTAAATTACCTTGCTATTTTTGATATTTATTTAATATTTGTAATCGCAAGAAATGAACTTGTGACTGAATTTACATATCAAGTCCCAATGCACTGGAAAAGTAATTTTTCGTTTAATTTCCATTAATAATTTTTCCGAATTTTGTTGTTATTCTATTATATAATTTGTAAATTCCCGAATATAAATAATTAAATAAGAAACGATCGTTGATGTTGACCAATTTTGAACTCTACAGATAAAAAAAATTGTAGAATGGTCCAGCAACAGATTAATCATCAGATATATTCTATAAAGAATGAGTTGAATTTACGCACAATTTCATGAAATACGCACTTTAATTTACCGATTTTCTATGCATCGCACATTAATTAAAATCTTATGATTGCAACTTTTATACCCTTTTTTTCTTACTAATTATTCGCCCTGAAAAAAGGACTTTTCTAAACGTCTACACCGTGGCATTAGAATTTCTATCAGACCAGGTAATAATCGTGTGAAGTATATTAGCTAAATGTCAATGCTGTAAGTGCCATGATGTCTCTTACAAAAAAAAGCCCACTGATCTCAGTTTCGAGTCGCACATTGACGCACCTTCAGTATTAATTAACAGATAAAAAAAATTAATCAATTAATTAAGTCGCACAGCTTACGTATCGCTATCGATATATTGTACTGTAAAATAAATGAATCTCTAGTTTGTTTACAAGTATCTATACACCAATCGATAAAATAATCATAAATGTAAAAAGTAATTGGTCAATGGTCAACCTAGCAAAGTGTGGTAGCGATGAAAGAATTTAGGTAAAAAATAAAAGATAAAATAATGCAAAAAGAAAGAGCGGAACTCGCTTTAATTTTGATATTTTTGTTCTTGTTGATTGTTCTTAAAGAATATTTTCACTTAGAGAATACGTATTTTTATTGTCAGAGAGCGGATTAGCTCAACTGTGAAGTTAGCTGACGAGCACAGCTCGGCTCTCACATGCGGAGAACCCCGGTTAGACCAGCAGCAATCGTGCGCGCGCATTCCGGGCACACACTCTCCCCTTCTCGCACGCCACCCCCTCTCCACGCGATGCCAACGGTGAACCTTGCGTGCTTGGTGTGCGCGCGCACGCATGCCGCTGGTCTAACAGGGGTTCTCCGAATGTGAGAGCCAAGCTGCGCTCGTCAACTAACTTCACAGTTGTGCCAATCCGCTCTATATTTATTGTTTTGTATTTTTAGATGCTAAGTAATTGGAATATTGTAATAATTTATAAACTTGAGTTTCTCATGTGATTCTAAACTTCGATTGTAAAGGGATTGTTTATTTTTATTTTAGATGTGCCAAATTTGTCCGTTGATTTGAAATTGAGAAGAAATCTCCTTTTTTATTATAAATTAAAAAAATTGTCCAGCGAACAAATTACTTTCTTGAAAATAGAGGTCCAAATGTGAACGTGCCAATAGCAACAAAGTCATAAATAAGAAAGTATTGGATAAGGAAATGCTAATCTTCGGATTTAAGAGAAAAAGAAGTGGAATGAAAAGTAAACTATACACAATTATTTTTTGTAATCGATCCTAATTAATTGTTACAAAAAGTTCGGCTATGAGATAGTCGGGCGCCCGCTGTAAATTTCATTAAAAAAGTAAAAAAATATTAAATTAAAATGACGTAATTCTATAAAATATACTTGCGCAAAGTAAAAAACTAGGAGCCCAAAGTAAACGTGTTTGTGTGAGTAGTGCGCAAATATTGAATTTTGAAAATGGGAGAAAACGAAAATCTCGGACACATCCTTTTACTGTAACATGCAATCATTCGTAATCCTAAGAAAAAAATGAATAAAAAATAATAAAACATTGTAAAATATTGTATCTAATGTACAAAAAGTCTTGCTGAAATAAAGACACCAAATATTTATTCACATAAGATTGGTGGTTATATTTTAAATAATATTCAGAATCCTTCCATAGATTATTATTTCGTCCTTAGCATTCATTAAATGAAAAATTTGAGCATTCTTTTTCGAACATTTTAAAATAAAAAATAATTTAATTCTGAATGCTTACTTCTAAAGTAGCTTCATTTGAAAAATGTAAATTTGAAAAAATTTATTTTTTATTTTTCATTGTTTAAATCAATTTTGAAAATATAAGTAAAGGTTCAAAATTAGAATTATGTACAATTCTGAACACTTTACATTTTTAAACGATCAATTAAAAATTCTAAAATTTTAGGTTATGTTAGTCTTTTGTACCAAAAATTGGTATTTTAAAAAGCAAATCACTCAAATTTCCATTAGATTTAGAATATTTTAACAATTTTGGATGATAATTGCTATTTTTAATAAAAAATTACATTTTAAAGAAGATTCACAAGTTTTAATAATTTTAGGTAATATTAGCGTTTTACACCAAAAATTGGTAATTAAAACAAAATAATTATTGTTTGAACAAGGCTTGCAATTTCTGGAATAGCTTCAGGTTATATTAACATTTTTCACAGGCAATCGGTTTGTCAAAATAAAAATCACTAGATTTTAAAGGTTTATAATTTTTTAACAATTTTAGGTTACGTTGGCGTTTTACACCAAAAATTGGTATTTTAAAACAAAAATCATTTTAATCTGAACAAGATTAAGAATCTTTTAACAATTTTGGATTATGTTTTTTTTTCGTCGGAAATTGGTATTTCTTATAAAAAGAATTAGATTTTAAAGAATATTCACAGCATTTTTTAGATTATATTAGCGTTTTACACAAAAATTAGTATGTAAACAAAATTATAGTTGGAACAAGATTTGCACTCTTTTGAACACCTACAGGTTATATTAACATTTTTTGCAGGGAATAAGTTTTTAGAAACCAAAATCACTAGAATTTAAAGGTTCACAATTTTGGAACAATTTTAGGTTACATTAGCGTTTCACACAAAAAATTGGTATTTTAAATCAAAAATCATTATAATTTGAACAAGATTTAGAATCTTTTGACCATTTTTGATTATCTTATGTTTTCGTCGGAAATTGGTGTTTTTATTTTTTTTTTAAATCGATTTTAAATAATAAGATTCATATATTTTAACAATTTTATATCATGTTAGCGCTTTCTACCAAAAATTGGTATTTTAAAACCAAAAGAATAATAATTTTAACAAGATTTATACAAAATATCAACAATTTTGAATTATGTTAGTTTTTTGTCGGAAATTGGTATTTTAATAATAAAAAAATTTTGCGAAAAAGATTGACAACTTTTAAAAGTCTTAGGTTATTTGTTAGCTTTATTTACCAAAAATTGGTATAAGAAAAATTACAGTTTGAACAAAATTTGCAATCTTTTGAACAACTTCAGGTTTTATGACATTTTCCACAGGAAATCGGGTTTTTGAAACAAAAATCACTAGATTTCACTGGTGTATGATTTTGGAACAATTTTAGGTTCAAAAATTGGTATTTAAAAAAAATCATTACAATTTGAACAAGATTTGAAATCTTTTACAAAGTATTTAAAAAATAAATAAAATCTTTTTTAAAAATAAATCTTAGTATTATTTGTGTGAAATTATTGTTATTTTTAATAATACATTATCAGATTTTAACAAATATTTCGAATTTTTCAACAAATTTAGATTATGTTGGTGTTTTTCATTTGAAATTCGTATTTTTAAGCAAAAAATAACTGTATATAAATCCAATGTTTTTGTTTTCTAATAATAAAATTTACATGCTCGAACAATTTCAGATTGTGTTAGTGTTTTTCGTCGGAAATTGATATTTTTATTAAAAAATCACTAGAGTTCAAAAAAATTAATCACTTTTTTACAATTTTTTGTTACGTTGGCGTTTTACATAGCAAATTGTGGTATTTTCAAGCAAACATTATTATAATTTGAAAAAAGATTGTAAATCTTTGAACAATTTCAGATTATGTTAGTGTTTTTTGTGTAAAACCATTGGTATTTTCAAAAATAAATAATTAAATTTCAAAAAATGTTTACAATTTACAACAACTTTAGGTTATGTTGGTATTTTTCACCTTAAATTCGTATTTTTGAACAAAAAATCATAAGATTTAAGTCCAATGCTTTTTGTTTAAAATCATAACATTTACATTCTTGAACAATTTCAGTTTGTATTAACATTTTTACATGCATTAACAGTGTTTTTCGTGTGAAATTATTGGTTTTTAAAATAATAAATTATGAGATGAAAAAAATAACTAAACATTTCCAACCAATTTATTTTATGATAACATTTTTCATGGGAAATTATTGATTTTAAACAGAAAACCTTAGGTTTAAAAGAAGATTTACAATCCTAAGCCATTTTTTTATGTTATAGCCTTTTCCGTCCAAAATGGCTATTGTTGATAAAAATCATTATAATTTAAAAGAATATTCACAATATTTCAACAATAAGAGCTTATGTTAGTATTTTTTGTCCCAAATTGGTATTTTTCTTAAAAATTGCAAAAGCTTGATTGTCTATATGTATTGTACAAAAATATTATACATATATTAATTCTGAAGTTAAGTCATCAATTTTCATCAATAATAAAAAAAATTATCCTGTTTTTCTATTATTTTATGAATAGATGCTATAAAATACAAAAATGTTGTAATAATATCAACTTTATATTTTAATTTGAAAATTGTGTAAAAAAAGGAACTGTAATCGCGCGCGCGCAGCGCGCGTTTGCTTTCAAGTAGGATTAAATTTGAAGAACAATGACGTCACTTTTGTATCAGGAAAAGGGCTTTAGTAACTCCAGGCACTTGAATAATATTATAAATTATAAATGAAAAAATTGCTCAATTAAAAAAAAAGTAAAATGCTAAGCGTTGCTGTATTTTCTAAATATTTTATTTTTATTTAGTTTAAATATATAATAATGTAGAGAAGAACATATAGAACTGTCGGTAAGTAGGGACGTCACAGTTTACCATTCACCCTTAAATTTGAGTTTTTGATAAGAAGTTCTTTCCCGAAAAAAGATAGTAAAGATGGCAGGTGCAACGTAGTACTTGGTCGGAAATCAATAAAGGGATTGGCAGAGGGGATAGCATCCTTGTGGGCAAGACCAGTTTCATGCTCACGAAAATAAAATGCCTTATTGTTAGTTGACAGTCATTGACAGGTTTGCAAACCGTATTTTTTAAATTTCGCACATATTAATTTTAAAAACGGGTTTTTCTTTTTCCAAAGTGGATAAGGAATAAAAAAGTGTTCAGAATCCGGGAGTGTGCCCAGGCAAGATGTCAGTGAAGGTAAGCATAGAATTTCTAAAACGAAAATTCTCATTCCATTTTCTATCTAACAATAGTAAATTATTCAACAATTTATTTCTCCTTAAAAGCCAATAAAACATTGGAAATTTTTTATTTTGAAAGATTATAAAGTGAAGTGTTGCATTTTAACAGAAAAAGATATTGTTTATATTTTGTTCAAGGAATGAATAAAGTCCGATTACCATTTAAATTTTACATATGAATATTATATTAATAAACTATATAATAGGAATATTTTATGAAGTGGGTTTGAAATAAATTAGTAATATGATTAGAAGTAGGTGGGTATATCATAAAAAATTTTTAAGTTACAATAATTAATTATCGGGAAGATAAAATGTTTATCAAGTCTCTGATGTTGAATGACGCAAAACGTTTTCTCATGGTGTTAATCCATTCCCAGGGGCGTTTACATTGCTGCAAAGCTTTGTGAGAAAAAGCTGCGCCAACGACACACGTGTTTATCGATGAGCGACTAATTTAAGATAAGCTCTCATATTGATGATTATGAATGCAGAATAAAATTTGTGATAAAATGCATATGTAACGATTAAGCGCTATGGCGCCTATTGTTTTGCGTTTGATATTGAAACTGTTCGACGTTACGGAAAATGAGAAAATTTTATTGCTTTTATGCAAATAGTTCAAGTACGTGAAAAATATGGGATTATATTTTTTTAAACTTGAAAAATTCATTAGAGTAATTTTAGAACTGTCAGGTAACTTATAGTGTAGGTGGAAAAAAATGGTTTTAGAAATCACAAACCGAAGGGAAAACAACTCTGGTAATCCGCTGAACCGCTCGGTTTTCTGAACTGGTAATACGGTGTAATTCGAATAATTCAGTGTAATCCTGTATAATCCGCTTGTAATCCAGCTAAGTTGGAGTAACTCATGTCATCCAAGTAATAGAGTTCTAATCCGGAGAAAAATCCACTTGTAATCCGCGGTAATCCAGAGTAATTCACTTGTAATACAAATCATTCGGAGTAATTCAGGTATCGAGGTAATCCAAATCAATTCACCTATAATCCAAGGAAATCAGCGTAACTTGAAGTAATTTAAGTGATCCAAGTAATTTAATTCACTAACTTTTAATCCACAGTAATCCAGGTAATTCAGAGTATATTACATGGTAATTCAAATGGTTTAAAACTATTTTGTCAAAAATTTGTTGTTTTTTTGTTGTTGTTGAAAATTAATTGCATGTACTATGTATTGCCATTTTAGCTTTGTTTCATATGTTTTTACTTCTTAGAATGAATCCTGCTCTACCGATAACCTTCTTACCCTCATTTAAGCACCTATCTAACTCTCCATCTATCTTTCCGTCGCTAGTGAATAGGCTACCCAGATATACGTACTTATCAACTTGTTCTAATCTCTCATCATTTAGGACAATGTTGCACATTGTTTTCTCATTTTTTCCTTCAAACACCATGATTTTTGTTTTATTTACGTTAATTTTGATGCCCATGTTCTTCATGCTTGTATTCAGTTTATTCAATATTCTTTGCAAGTCCTCGATTGAATCTGCTATAACAATGTTGTCATCTGCGAAAGCTAACCCACGTACCTTCACTGTCTCGAGATCTACACCTTCTTGATCGAAGAGGGCCATTCTTAGAAACTTATCCATAAATATGATAAATAGCCATGAGGACATAACGCATCCTTGTTTCAAGCCTTGCATAATATCGAACCAGTCGCATTCTTTAAGGACTTCCTAAAGTTTACTTCTATTAACCTTGTCAAATGCTTTTTCTAGGTCAACAAATGTAGAGAAAACTTTCTTTCCTACTCTCAAACTTTTTTCTGTGATCTGTCTTGAACTAAATATTCGTTCTGTACATGATCTTCCTGGCATAAATCCACTTTGGGCTTCCCATATATTTTCTTCTGTAATTTTCATTACCCTAACGAATAAAATAAATTAATTATTACATTTTGAGTATATTTTATTTACTTCACGGTCTAGCAATTGCGTAACCGTTCCGTCGACGCTGTCCGCTAGGGAATCCAATGGAATTGGATGGAATTAAATGTTATTCAAAGGAAAACAATGGCATTTAATTGAAACCAATAGTTTTCGGTAGAATCCAAAAGAATCCAAAGACATCAATGTATTCAGTGGAATCCAATAAAATTCAGCGGCATCTAATAACATTCAATGGAATCCAATGGAATTCAGCAGAATCCAATAGATTTCAACGGAAGAAAATGGAATTAAATGTAATATAATATAATTAAACAAAGTGTCTCGTCATCCCGAAATTCGGGATGAGTAGTCAAATATTTTTCATCAGCTTGGCTAGTCGTCCCGAATTTTCGGGACGACCATTCCATCCCCTTTTCCAACTCCCCCAATTTTTCGGGACGACTAGACGCAGCCATAATTAAAAGAAACCCCATAAAATTCGATGAAATTTAATGAAATTCCGAGGAAATCAATAGTATTCAATGGAATCCAACAAAATTTCAAAGAGGCCAATGGAATTCAATTAAATTTCATCTGATTCCAAAGAAGCCATTTATATTTCAAGGAATCCAATGGAATTGAAAAGAAACTAATGGCATTCAATGGTATCCACGGAATTCAAAGGAATTCAATAGTGCTGGAACCAATAGTTCTTCATCGAATTTGATAGAATTCAAAGAAACATAATGGAAGTCAATGGAATTCAATAGAATTCAAAGGAATCCAATAGAATTCAACGAAAGCCAATGTATATCTATAGAATTCTAAGGAAACCAATATGGTATTTAATTGAATCCAATAAAATACAAAGAAACCCAATTGTATTTAATGGAATAAAATGAGATTCAGAGAAATCCAATTGATTTCAACCGAAGCAAATTCAATTCAATGGAATCTAATATACACGGTGACGAAAAAGCATGAAAACCTCTAGAAATCTCTTTCGTTTGATAAAAAAAAAAAACCAAGTAACTTTCAACGAGGAATTCAACGGTGACCTTGGATTTGACATTAAACCTAATTTTGAAGGTCATTTTGAGGTCAGCTTTGTTTTTTTAAATGGGAACCTCAATTTTTTGTGCCAGAATCGAAAAGAGCGAAAAATTTTACGTTTGGGTATGTGTTTAGGTCAAGGCTTAACGTGACCTCTACAGGTCAAATAGAGGTGAAAGGTCTTTCCTCGTTGAAAGTTACCCAGGGTATGACCTTGGTTAATGTTTTTCACTTATTCTGCGAGATTCCTATGCGGTCCTATGACAGCGTACTTTGACCTTTGTTTGACCTGTAGGGGTAACCCTAACCTGTAGAGTGAACCCTAGACCTAAGCACATACCTAAACGTAACATTTCCCGCTTTTTTCGATTCCGGCACAAAAAATAGGGGTTCTCATTTTAAAAAACAAGGCTCACCTCAAAATTACCTTGAAAATGAGGTTCAATGTCAAATCCAAGGTCACCGTTGGATTGCTCGTTTCCATACTTTTTCGCCACCCTGTATAATTAAACAAAATACAATAAAATAAAATTAAATTTATTGAAAATTAACTAACTTTTAAGTAAATCAATAGTATTCAAATGAATCCAGCACATTTTTGTGTCCATAAGGAACTTTTTGTTCCGATAATATTTTTTGCTACTTTGGAAAAATAGTACAATATTTTACTATTTTATCATGAAATGAGGAATATTAAGTTACAAATACACGCAAAGTGTCATATAATCCAGAACATCACTCACTAAAAGCACACTAAAGAATTGCTCATCAGTTCACTATTCCTATAATAATACACTTTATCACTACTTTTCGAATTGTCTCGCAGATGGCAGCACTTCAGATTCGAATCTGGAATCCTCACGATCACTCTTCTGTGACAAGTCACTAAAAATGCCGTACTACAAAATTAAAACACGGCAACAAAGGCCGTATCTGTATACACTACGTAGTATTTAATGGAATTTAATGGAATTCAAAAGAACCTAGTGGCATTTAATGGAATCCATGGAATTTAAAGGATTCTAATGGTGTTGGATGAAAAATAATGATATTCGAAGTAAGCCAATGTGAAACCAATAGTTTTCAATAGAAACCAATAAAATTAAAATAAATCCATTAGAATTGAATGAAATTCAAATCAAATTAAAAGGAAATCAATATAGTATTCGGGTACACTTCCGAAAAGGTCACCCAAGAATATTGACTTGATACTTGGCCTAGGGTTAGCTTTTAGACATTTAGACCCTAATTGAACGCACTGGAAGGATTTTTGGCGCAGATCAATATAAATTAAGTTTTTAATAATTTTGACTTTTTTTTTAAAACTAGTTTTTTTTTAAATCTCGAAAAATGATGATTTTGGAAAAAAATGTTGTTCACAAAAGTTGTAGATCTGGTGAAAACACGTATTTTTGATTTCCATACTTTTTTTTTTAAATTAATATTTTTCGAGAAAAATTACAAAAATGAATTTTCAGATTTTTGTTTGGGCGTTGGAAAAGGGGTTGGCATAAGTGTTGGGAGGTGTGTTTCCAACGCTTCAAAAAAAAACATGCATCCCAGTGGTGGTTTTTAATATTTTTCATTGATAAAAGTTTATTCCTTAAAACTTTTTTAGACACTAATATCGCAAGTTTTGAAATTTTTTTGTAACCAAAAATCTGAAAATTCATTTTTGTCATTTTTCTCGAAAATTATTCATTTTTAGTAGAAAAAAAGTATGAACGTAAAAAATATGTGTTTCGCCGACTTCTACAACTTTTACAAATAACATTTTTTTCTAAAATCAATAATTTTCGAGATTTAAAAAAAAAACTAATTTTTAAAGAAAGTTAAAATTATTAATAACTTAATTTATATTGATCTGCGCCAAAAATCCTTTTAGTGTGTTCAACTAGGGTCTAGAAGGAACTCCTAGGCCAAGTATCAATTCTATTATATATTATTATATATATATATATATTATAGTCTATTATATATATTCTTGGGTGTCCTTTTCGGAAGTATAGCCTAGTATTCAATGGTATTCAATTCAAACCAATATTGTTCAATAGAATAGAATATTTTTTAGTAGAATCCAATAGAATTCAAAGATATACCAACATATTCAATGGAATCCAATGAAACTCAAAGGAATCCAATTGAAATGAGCGGAATCTAATAGAATTAAAAGGAATGCAATTGCATTTAATGGAATGCAATGTAATTCAACAGATTCCAAATGGCATTCAAAGGAAGTAAATTCAATATTCGATAGAATCCAATAAAATTCAAAGAACTCCACTGGTATTCAGTGGAATTCAGTGCAATCCAATATATTTCGTAGGAGTCAAATGAAATTCAATAAAATTAAATAGAATTAAACAAAACCCAATTAAATTTGAAGAAACCCAATGAAATACGATGGAATTAAATGAAATTCAAAGGAAGCAAAGATTTTTCAATAGAGTCCAATAGAATTAAAAAGAAGCCAATGGTATTTCAAGAAATCCAATCGAATTTGAAAGAACCCAATAGTATTAAATGGAATCCAATATAATTTAGAGAAATTCGATGGTATTGGATGGGATTTAATAATATTCAACGAAAACAAATGGAATTCAATGGAATCCAATAAAAATAAACAAAACCCAATGAAATTTGATGAAATATAATGAAAGAAAACAAGTAGTATTCAATTTAATCAAAGGAATCCAATCGTATTCGATGGAATTTAATGATATTCAAAGGAAACCCTATAGCATTCGATAGAGTTTAGTAAAATTCGACGGAATCTAACGCAATTCAACGAAATCCAATGGAATTCAGCAAATCTAATAGCTTTATAACAGAATCAAATGAAATTTCGATATGACGAGACGCTTAGAGAATAATTTTTCGCAATACTCGACCAGGAACTAATTGCTGTTTTTTTACCTTCAAAATTCAGATACTCATAACTTTTCAGACAATTTTTTTGTCTTGAATCGGAAAAATACCTGGAGCCTAACTTTCTCTAAAAAAGAACATATTTTCTCGCCAAGAGATTCTACAACCTGAAGTGTACCTATTCTGTCTGGTTTGAAATGGATTCGGTCTATTTCTTTTCAGATTATGAGAATTTACACATAAATTAAAAAATTCCACATACATAGTTAAACTAGCTATGAATCCGATCTCGAGTGTTTCCACTTTGTTTGTATTTATAATTATATGGTGCTTATTTCACGAGCACTTTGCTTCCCGTTAGCAAATGTATTTGCTTCCTCATAGAGGAAGCATTAGTTATTTTTTCCAATAATAGACAATCCAAAGTCTTCATTTTGATCAATTTAAAAATAGAAATGTACAAAAAATGCAAAACTAAAAAATAATACAAAATAATTTTTTAACACAAAGACAAATTAGACAAATCAAATTTTGTATTCAAAAGTCAGAATTACCCTATTTGAAAACTTAAGATCAAAAAGTCTTTTCTATCCATGCGTCAACTTTTAATTATGTCAAGGAAAAAAGTTTTTCTGTTTGGAGCAGATGACTCAAATATTATAAATGAGCATAACTTGCTTAATCTTTATTAAAGTGTATTAATATTATAGAGCAATCGATTTGCCTTGAATCAAGGAATCTTTTCCGTTCTTGCATCAATTTTGAATTATGTTAGTGAAAAAAGTTTTACTATAAAAAACCGATTTTCAAAATATATAAATCACAATAACTTCCATACTCTTTAATAAAATGTATTAATATTATAGGTCAATCGATTCGTTTCGAACCAAGGAATCTTTTATATTCTCGCATCAACTTTAGATTATGTCGAAGAAAAAAGTTTTACTATAAAAAACCGTATTTTCAAACATTATGCATTACCATAGCTTCCTTACTCTTCAATAAAATGTATTAATATTGAAGGTCAATCGATTCTACTCGAATCAACACATCTTTTCTGTTCTTGCATCAACTTTGAATTATGATAATGAAAAAAGTTTTACTATAAAAAACCGATTTTCAAAATATATAAATTACCATAACTTCCCTACTCTCTGATAAAATGTATTAATATTATAGGTCAATCGATTCGTTTCGAACCAAGGGATCTTTTATATTCTCGCATCAACTTTAAATTATGTCGAAGAAAAAAGTTTTACTATAAAAAACCGTATTTCCAAATATTATGCATTACCATAGCTTCCTTACTCTTCAATAAAATGTATTAATATTAGAGGTCAATCGATTCGACTCGAATCAACACATCTTTTCTGTTCTTGCATCAACTTTGAAATATGTTAATGAAAAAAGTTTCATTATAAAAAACCGATTTTCAAAATATATAAATTACCATAACTTCCCTACGCTTCAATAAAAAATATTAATATTATAGGTCAATCGATTCGTCTCGAACCAAGGAATCTTTTATATTCTTGCATCAACTTTGAATTATGTTAATGAAAAAAGTTTTACTATAAAAAACCGATTTTTCATATATTATTAAGTGCTCAGAAAAAAATGCAACAAATATCTTTAGAAATCCTTCGGTCAGTTTCAAGATATTAGTCGGGAAAATAAGCCCTCCAAATTTCATCAATTTACCTGCGACCGTTTTCAAGTTATCGTGTTCACAAAAAAGCGTGACGTCCACACACATATCCACACACATCCATACTCACACACATCTACACACACATCCACACACACACATACATCAGGACAATTGCTTAGAACATTGTATTAGACATTTTTAAATTGGAGAAGGTTCAATCAAATGAATTTAAAATTTTTGGAAAATGTTACCATTACAAAGCTGCCTCTATGAGGAAGCAAAAGGAAGAAATATTTCTTGATGATGAAGAGGACGAATATTCTTTCATTTTCCAGAGATTTCCCGTCTCAACTTCCATCTAATCTCTCAACGCGACGGTCCTTAATCTTCTTTCCTGCTCAGCTTCCGCACGTATCCAGTAGCCCTGACCTTATTAAACATCTGTTCAGCTGCATGCAGTCTAACCCTACTAGCCTGCCTCATATGAAATGTAAAAAATCTTATCTCGCATTCACACGCACAATTTAAATAAAACCTCTCTAAATTTGAATCAGCAATTAAATTTTTTACTAATTTCAATCAGTGACTGAATCCTAGCTATAAATCAGTAGAAAATACTGACGAATCAGTAAAATAACTGATTTTTCAGATAGAATTTACTCACTGATTAAAATTAGTAAAAATTTGAACTGATTCAAACTAAGGGAGCTCACAAAAGTTTAAAAATGGCTCACTTATAGCATATATTTTTATTAGTTGAACTCGTCACACTAAAGGTATTAAATACGAAAAATTCCTATCAAATCAATCCAGTGGAAATGAAACGACACCTAATTAACAGGATTGATGAAACAATTAAAAATTTCAGTTTTCGTTCTAAATCCGGCGGAAGTTCCGTTCTGATAAACTTATGAGTATTTTAACTCCTAAAGCTAATAACGTAGAATAATATAAAACAGTTGTCGAAATGTTTATTTAAAATGTCGTATTATTTTCTTAATTAATACAGGTATTTAACTTTTTGCTCTTTATTCTAATTTGCTTTTTCTACAATAATCTTTTATCTTCAAAACCTGAAAATCCACGTTTTTAACCAAGAATGACACAAGATACGAGAACAGTCAAAAGAAAAAAATAATTCCTCTTAAAAAAACCTAAAAAATATAGTTTTAATGCTTTTCTTTATCTCGCTTGTTTAAAAAATTGTATACTCAAATGAAAGGAACAATTGACGATAAATTGAGTATAAGTTAGAAATATGTTTTTGATTATATTGATTTATTTGATTGAATGAAAATCTATTTTTCTTAACCGCGAATTTAACTAATCCATTTTTCCTAGAGAATTCATCTTCTTTGTTTCACTCTTGGCCAAAAAATCTTTTCTGGTTGGAAATTCGACTTTTTGGTGGAAATTTTATTTTTTTGGTTAAAAATTCAACTGTTTGGTTCAAAATCATCTGTTTTGGTTGAGGATTCTACTATTTGGTTGAAAATTTGTCTTTTTTGGTTAAATTCAATGGTTTTTGATTTAAAATTAAAATATTTTTTGGGTGAAATATCTACTATTGCATTATTTATCGAAAAGTTATATTTTTTGGTTGAAAATTGAATTTATTTGTTACAAAATCATTCTTTTGTTAAAGATTCATTATTTGAGTTGAAAATTCATCTCTTTCATTGAAAATTCGTTTTTTTTATTGTTGAAAATTGATTATTTAAATTGAAAATTTAACTATTCCAGTTGAAGATTGAGAATTTTAGTTGGAAAATCATTTCTTTGGTTAAAAATTTAACTGTTTGGTTGAAAATATATACATTTTGCTGAAAATTCATCTTTTCTAGTAGAAAATGATTCTTCTTGAAAATAGAATATTTAACTTTTCAGTTCATATAATTAATTTAAAGAAAAAACGCATTTTCAACAGAATAGTTCAACTTTCATCCAAAGAAATTAATTTTTAATGAACACGATGATTCTTTAACTGAGAAATTGACATTTTAACAATGTACTTTAGCTTTCGACCAAATAGTAAAATTGTCTACCAATTTGTTGAATTTTCAACAATATTTTTACATTTTCGAGCCAAATTTTCTACGAAATAGATTAATTTCTTAAACTAAAAATATTAATTTTCTAGAAAACAGTTGAATTTTCAACAAATAGTTCATTTTCAACCGAGACATAATAATGTTTAATGAGACAGTTGCATTTTAATAAAAAACAATGCAATTTCTACAAAAAGAGTTGAATTTTCAAATCGAGAAAGAAAAAAAATTTCAATATAATTTTTGAAATTTCAAGCCAAAAAGACATTTTAGACCCTGCAGAAATTATGTTTCATAAAATTGTATGTTTATAAAAGTAAATACTTGTTGTTAGAAACCTATTTTATTTTCTAAAAGTAATTTCATTTAGCTTCCACGTATTTTTAATTAACAGAGTTTATATTTTATCTTTATGTTCGTTCCCTAAATTTATAAAATCTTAGTAAGATTCTGGGTTGTCGAATCGAATCTCACGGTATCTTACATGGGGGAGGGGGACGTATGAAACAAAAAAACATCTTAAATTTTTAACTTTTGTTTTCTAGTAATTCGTAGACTTAAAAATATCTTACGTAAAAAATGGTTTTATTCCCCCCCCCCCCCCGTTGAAGACAGCATACAAAAATCTTTGAACTACACCCCGACCCAAACCACTTTACGTAATTTATTCCGAATTATTCAGAATTTCTTCCGTGAATTAGGGAAAGTTACCTATTTTTTTAAAAAAGTATTTTCCCTAACATAATTTGGAAATATTCGAAGAAGGAGAGGGGTGGAAAAAGTGTTAAAAAAAGCGTGAGGTAGTTTTTTTACGGCCCCCTAGAGCTTTAAAGTCCAAGTACGTTCTTGCAGAGTTGCGCGTGCACCAATACATTCAATTGTTCTCTATTCCCTTATATATAGCAATATCTACTCATAGGTGAATGAAAAGCGTGATTCTGTGTTGGGACGCTTGCGCGGCTCATGCTTGCGCTCACGTCGCGACGCTAAACACGTATTATATTGAGATGAGCGATCTTTGGCTACGACACATATTTCGCCGTTAGTCTGTCTAACACACTTTGACCTCACGTCACGTGTTAGGCTCTCAATTTGATCAGAGATCATCTTTTCTTCATTCATTACGTGATTTCGCGTTTTATATACAATATATTGTGGGAAAGTGATTAGTGAACACAAAGGAATATAAAAAAAACGTGTGCGAGTATGATTTAGACTTTTTAAAAAAGGCGCTCTACGGCCTTTTGTGTGATCAGGGTGAGAATTGAAGAGTGTTTTGAATTTTTAGTTTGGATTTGGACATTTTTTAAACCAGTTTTGAGTGATGTTTCTTAGATTTTAGTTCTTGATGTGTTGTAGAGCATTGTCTTTTGCATAATGAATTATCTATGAAAGGAATTTAGAGCACTTTGGACCTGGATGGTTTTAAAATTTTCTGCTTTCAATTTAGAATAGTTGCGATAGCTAATTTATATTCTACCCGTTTTCCGTTATTTTTCCTCATTTATTATGTGACTACTTTTTTTATTTACAATATATCGTGGGAAATAGAAAAAAACATGAGAATATGATTTAAACTGTTTAAAAAAGGCGCTCTACGGCGTTTTGTGTGATCAGGTTGAGAATTGAAGAGTGATTCAAATTTTTATTTCAAATTTGGATATTTTTTTTTAACCAGTTTTGAGTAATGTTTCATAGATTTTATTTTTCGATGTGTTGTAGAGCATTGTCAAATTTTGCATCATGTGTTAACCAAAACAGGAATGTAGGGCAGTTTGGACCGTGATGGTTTTAAAATTTTCTGTTTTCAATTTAGAATAGTTACGATAGTTCTTTTATAGTCTAAACGCTTTTCGTCATTGTTCCCCATTTATTCTGTGACTTCTTGTTTCATATACAATATATTGTGGGAAATATAAGAAAACGTGATAGTATATGATTTAGACTGTTTAAAAAAGGCGCTCTATGGTGTTTTGTGTGATGAGGGTTAGAATTGAAGAGTGATTTAAATTTTTATTTTAAATTTGGACATTTTTGTATAACCTGTTTTGAGTGATGTTTCTTAGATTTTAGTTCTTGATGTGTTGTAGAGCGTTGTCTTTTGCATCATGAATTATCCATAAAATTAATTCAGGGCACTTTGGACCTTGATGGTTTTGAAATTTTCTGCTTTCAATTTAGAATAGTTGCAATAACTCATTTATAGTCTACCCATTTTTCGTCATTTTTCCTCATTTATGTGACTTCTTGTTCTATTTGCAATATATCGTGGAAAATATAAGAAAACGTGATAGTATGATTTAGACTCTGTTTAAAAAAGGCGCTCTACGGCGTTTTGTGTGATCAGGTTGAGAATTGAAGAGTGATTTAAATTTTTATATCAAATTTGGATATTTTCGTTTAACCAGTTTTGAGTGATGTTTCCTGGATTTTATTTTTCGATGTGTTGTAGAGCATTGTCAAATTTTGCATCATGTGTTAACGAAAAGAGGAATGTAGGGCAGTTTGGACCGTGATGGTTTTAAAATTTTCTGTTTTCAATTTAGAATAGTTACGATAGTTCTTTTATAGTCAAAACGCTTTTCGTCATTGTTCCCCATTTATTCTGTGACTTCTTGTTTCATATACAATATATTGTGGGAAATATAAGAAAACGTGATAGTATATGATTTAGACTGTTTAAAAAAGGCGCTCTACGATGTTTTGTGTGATGAGGGTTACACTGTTAGAAAAATCTGTACTAAATATAGTATACGTGTAATGGAAGCAAGAATGCACAACATGAAATTAAATTTAGTATACCAGCGTACAGTAAATTTAGTATATTCATACTGAATTTAGTATACACGTAAATGAAATTGAGTATACGCGTATACTAACTTCAGCATTACTATGTTATACTAAATTTTCTGTACGCTGGTATACTAAATTTAATTTCATGTTGTGCATTCTTGCTTCGATTACATCTATACTGAATCTAGTACAGATTTTTCTAACAGTGTAGAATTGCAGAGTGATTTAAATTTTTATTTCAAATTTGACATTTTTGTTTAACCGGTTTTGAGTGATGTGTATTAGATTTTAGTTGTTGATGTGTTGGAGAGCATTGTCTTTTGCATCATGAATTATCCATGAAAGGAATTCAGGGCACTTTGGACCTTGATGGTTTCAACATTTTCTGTTTTTAATTTAGAATAGTTACGATAGCTCTCTTATAGTCTAAACGCTTTTCTTCATTTTTCCTAATTTATTCTTTGATTTCTTGTTTAATATATAATATATTAGGGAAAATATAAAAAAACGTGAAAGTATGATTTAGACTGTTTAAAGAAGGCGCTGTACGGTGTTTTGTGTGATCAGGGTCAGAATTGAAGAGTGATTTAAATTTGGATATTTTTGTTTAACCAGTTTTGAGTGATGTTTCTCAGATTTTAGTTTTCGATGTGTTGTGAAGTATTGTCAAATTTTGCATCATGTGTCATTTGGAAAACACATGATGCAAAATGACGGATAAATTCCTTTCTTGGAAAAGGAATTTAAAACACTTCAAACTTGGATGTTTTCAAAGTTTCCTGCTTTCAATTTAGAATAGTTACGATAGCTTATTTATAGTCTAAATGCTTTTCCTCATATTTCCTTAATTTACTCTGTGATCACTTGCTTTATACTCAATATATTGTGGGAAATAGAAAAAACCGTGAGACTATGATTTAGACCATTTCTAAAAGGCACTCTACGGCGTTTTGTGTGATCAGAGTGATAATTGAATAGTGGTTTGAATTTTTATTTCAAATTTGGATATTTTTGTTCACCCAGTTTTTATGGATGTTTCATAAATTTTCGTTTTCGATGTGTTGAGTATTGTCAAATTTCGCATCATGTATTATCCAAGAGAGGAATGTAGGGCACTTTGAACTTTGATGGTTTTAAAATGTTTTGCTTTCAATTTAGAATAGTCACGATGGCTTATTTACAGTCTAAACGCTTTTCCTCATATTTTCTTAATTTACTCTGTGATTACGTGTTTTATATACAATATATTGTGGGAAATAAAAAAAACGCGAAAGTATGATTTAGACTTTTAAAAAAAGGCGCTCTTTGGCCTATGTGTTGTCAGAGTGAGAATTGAACGGCGATTTAAATTAATGTTTCAAATTTTGACATTGTTTTAAAACCAGTTTAGAGTGCAGAAGTTTCTCAGATTTTAGTTTTCGGTGTGTTGTAGAGCATTGTCAAATTTTGCATCATGTGTTATCCATGATAGGAATTTAGGACACTTTGGGCTTTGATGGGCTTACAATTTTCTGCTTTTAATTCAGAATAGTTACGATAGTTTATTTATAGTTTAAACGCTTCCGTCATATTTTCTTCATTTATTCTACGATTTGTTGCTTAATATTCAATAAATTGTGGGAAAATAATTAGTAAGCACTGAGGAATATAGAAAAGCTCTATGGCCTTTTGTGTCTTAGTGTAATCAGGGTGAGAACTGAACAGTGATTAAAATTTATATTTTAAATTTGGATATTCTTGTTTAACCAGGTTTGAGTAAAGAAGTTTCTTAGATTTTAGTTTTCGATGTGTTCTAGAGCATTGTCAAATTTTCACTTTGGATTTTGATGGTTTAAAATTTTCTGCTTTTAATTTAGAATAGTTATGATAGCTTATTTATAGCCTAAACGCTTCCAGTCATATTTTCTTCATTTATTCTATATGATTACTTGCTTTATATAGGTGATCAAAATTTTTATTTCAAACTTGGATATTTTTGTTCAACCAGTTTTGATTGATGCTTCTGAAATTTTAGTTTTCAATGTGTTGTAGAGTATTGTCCAATTTTTTATTTTTTTTTTATTTCATTTTTTAAAATTAAGATTGAAAAGAATTCCATTTTATCATGAATAATTTTTGCCAAATAAGCAGGGAAAAGATTCATAATCAAAAAATAAAATTCCAAAGCGCGTGTAGTTTCTCGATTTGAGGGACAAATAATTTTAAATACAAAATAAAAATGTAAAATAACTATTTATTTTTTAGGTTTATTTGTTTTTAAGCTTATATAAATATAATTTTCCTGAAAATCTTGAGAAAATTAAAAAATAATTTTGAAAATTTCAGATATCTCAAATAAAAAATTCAACGAAAAAGTTAATCTTTAACCAAATAGTTGAATTTTATGTACGAAAAAGATGTGTTTCAACGAAAAACTTAATAGCTGATATTTAAATCAAAAAATATTTTACTTTTTAATAAAGATAGTGGAATCCAATATAAAGATGAACTTTAGACATGTGTTTAACTTTCAATCAAATAAGATTTTTCAGTCAAGTGAGAACAAAAATTGTAACCAAATTATTGAATTTTCAACAAAACAGGTGATTTTGCAACCCGCAAATATTATTTGTCAACAAAAAAATTAATCTCTAAGTAAATCAACCGAAGAGACGAATTTTCAACTAAAAGATGAATTTTCTACAAA
>CAKNYM010051493.1:276586-302681 GCA_932195095.1 Andricus curvator
TTTTCACAAAACAGTTGAATTTTCAACCCGTGAATGTCATTTGTCAACAAAAAATATAATTTGCCACCAAATAAATTGTCTATCAAAATATTTAAAATTTCTACCCAAAAAGACCAATTTTCAAGAAAACAGTTGCATTTTTAACGAAAAGATGTGAATGGTTAAACCAAAAAGACGAATTTTCAACAAAAGAGCTGAATTCTCCGCCCGCGAATATCAATTTTCAGCAGAAAAGTTAATTTTCAACCCAAAAAGATGAATTTAAAAAAAAATAGTTGAATTTTCTATCAAAAACCATAAATTTTCAATCAAAAATATGATAGCAGACTTTTGAACCAAAAATAGTTGTTTTTCAAACAAAGATATGACTTTTCAACTAAAATTATCAATCTTCAACTGCTTTAGTTGAATATTCAGTAAAAAAATTAATTTAAACCATAAAAAACAATTTTTCAACCAATATGTTAAACTTTCAACTAAAATAGATAACGTTTCAATCAAGTAGTTGATTTTTGATCTAAAAATGATAAATTGTC
The DNA here is from genome assembly GCA_932195095.1 of Andricus curvator. Taxonomy (NCBI): domain Eukaryota; kingdom Metazoa; phylum Arthropoda; class Insecta; order Hymenoptera; family Cynipidae; genus Andricus; species Andricus curvator. The sequence continues at coordinate 277,123 of CAKNYM010051493.1, forward strand.
AAAAAAAATGTATAATTTAATTTTCATTTAAAAAAATTATTTTCAGACAAAAAAATTAATTTTCAACAAAATAGTCTTTCAACCAAAGAGATGAATTTTCAACCAAAATGATGAATTTTCAACCACAAAAATACATTTTCAACAAATTGGTTCAATTTCCAATCATGTTGTTGAATTTTCAGTGAAAAAGTTCAGTCCTCAAAGAAAAATTTAACAGTTGATATATTATTTTGATGGAAGATTCTAGGGTATTTTGAAAAGAATTTTAAAAGGTATTAAAGATTTTGAATTGTACGGTAATTCAAAAGGTTTTTAGGAATTCTAAGAATTCTAAATATTTGATGGATTAGAAAAATATCAAGGGATTTTAAAGAATATAGTATATTTTAAAAGATTTCGAGGAATTTAATGAGATTTTAGAGAATTTTCGTAGATTATAGAGAAATTCCAAGAGATTACAAATTTTCTCAGGAATTTCAAATAATTTCGTAAGATTTCAGAACATTTCAAAGAATTTTTACGGTATTTACATAATTCCAAAGATTTTTAAGGTATTTTACAATATTAAAAGGATTTCAACCGATTTTTAGAGAACTTTAGAAAAATTCAAGGGATTTTTTACCAGGTTTAAGGGTTCATAGGATTTCAAGATATTTCTACGAATTTTAAGGAATTTTGAAGATTTCAAGGGATGAAAAAAAATCTTATTTAAGAAATTAACTTTAGAATAAATCAAAATTAAAATTCTTTTTTAACGTCCAGCATTCAAATTTAACTATGGACTTTTCAGGAATTTAGAAAAACTAAGAATCCAACAGGGTTTCTTAAAGTATTTATTATTAAAAAAATTGCAGGACACTATTTTGCTACTATTTTTACAAAATGCTACTATTGGCACTATTTTGAATTTCTTGAATGAGTTCGAGGACTGGGATTTGATATTTTTTTGATAATTTACGAAAGCAGGTTTTTTAAAAACACTTTTTCATGTATTGATTAACAATTATAAAAAATGTTAATCCTCATCTACCTTTTTCAGAAATTATAATGATTCCTTCTTTTAAAACTGTACATAGCTATCATGAACATGAATTATTGATCAATTTAAGGCAGTTTCGAAATTTTTTCGTTTCCAAAAATTTATTTGTTTAAAATGGTCAACTTTTTAACAATCACCCATAATCCTCTCAATTGTTAATTTGTCTCAATGTTTCTTCACTAACTATTTATTTACTAACTAATTTTCCGGAAAGGCAATTTTAACAAGTGGCATGTTTTTTGGACACCGGTGATTCTAATGTTGAATAGGATTGGATATTGAATGCTTTCCATTTTTTTAAAGATACATTTAATCCCACTCTTAGAAAATTAAAAAAAATCTATTTAAATAGTATTATAGTATATATTTATTTCTCTAAATCTTCTTATTTTTAACATAACATTCATGATAGAATTCATCGTATTTTCCATCGAGAAACCTAAAAATTCGTTCCGTTAGTGGAAGTTGATCGTGTGGAGTAGAAACATCGACAAAGCAGATGTATTTTTAGTCGAGACTGAAATTGCGTCTTCAGACTTCCAACAGCCCGATTTTGTGTTTTCGAAACCGAAAGTTACATCGATATATGGGTCAAAATCAAACAGCTGGAATTATTCAATTAGAATTTTTTTGGTCAAAATTATTTCAGAACAACATAAACCCCCTTTTTTGTATTCAAATCATGTACAATAAATGTAAAGGTAATAAATAAACGCGATGAAGACGTAGGCCCTTATTTAATATTTTGATTTTTTGAAATATAATGACGAATATTTAATTTAAGTCATTAAATATATTTTTCTCAACGTCGAATTAATAATTAGATCTTCCTCTAAAGCCTTCATTTAAGTAAATTACAATTGTTATTATTTTCCTTCTTAAAACTAACTTTAGTGAAAATAATTACTCCAAATTTTTTTATTATTTTTCATTATTTTGCCGAATACATTTTTTTTGTGAATTTATTAAGGAGTCATCCCAAAAATAACATTAGAAAATGGGGGAGGGGGTCAAATCTTACGGTTTCTAATGAATTAACTTGAATTTCAACTTCAACTTTGAACCAAGTATTTGAATTCACAACGAAAAAAGATGAATTCTCAACAAAAAATGTAATAATTAATATTTTAACCAAGAAAAGATGTTAAATTTAAATAAAAAACAGTTGAATTGAAGCAAAAAAGACCAATTTTCAAGAAGTTACATAAATTTTGAACTAAATAGTTTGAACAATGTATGTGATGTTAATCCCAATTTTATTTTATTAATTTTTGGTTTACATTTTTTTCGTTTAATTTTTTTTTAACTAAACAGTTGAATTTTTTAACTAAAACAGATCAGTCTTCAACCAGAAATGGAGTAGGTAAATTTTCATTTGAGAGAAATAATTTTCAAATTGAAAAAACGATTTTTCTACAAAACATTTTAATTGTCTACCAAATAGTTGAATTTCCTACTAAATTGTTAAATTTTAAAGCCGAGAATATGAATTTTCAACCAAATTTTTTTTTCAACCAAATTGTTGAATTTTTGAGCCAATACGGATTTTCTACAAAAAAGGTGAATTGTCTAGAAAAACGTTAATTTTTAACTTGAACCGATTAATTTTTAACCAGACAGTGGAATCTTTAGCCAAAAAGGTGAAGTTTCTACAGAAATAGATGAAGTTCCAACACAGAAGATTAATTTTCTACAAAAAGATGAACTTTCAAATAAATACATAAATTAAAAAAAAAAACAATTGATTTTTAAGCCAAGAAAATTAATTTTTTAACACAAAAGACGAGTTTTCAGCAAATTACATACATAAATTTTCAAGTAAGCAATGTGGACATTGGATGTGACATTAGTCCCAATTTTATTTTATTAATTTTTCGTTTAAATTTTTTTGGGTTTCAACATTTTTTACTAAATAGTTGAATTAAAGTAGATCAATTTTGATCCAAAATTGGAGTCGTCAAATTTTCATCTAAGAAAATTAATTTTCACTTGAAAAACGAATTTTCTACAAAACAGTTTAATTTTCTACCAGATAGTTGAATTTTCTACCCGAGAATATAATTTTTCAGCAAAAAGATTATTTTTAACCAAACAGCAGAATTTCCAACAAAATAGTTTGATTTTCAGTTTGAAAAATTTATTTTTAACAAAAAAACAATTTCAACTGAATTGTGAATCTAGAACTAAAAAAATGAACTTTTAAGAAAATACTTAAATCCTCAATTAAACCAATTAATTTTGAATCAAACAGTTTTATTTTTAACCAAAAAAATTATTTTTCATCAAAAAGACGTATTTTCAACAAAATACATAAATTTTCAAGTAAATTGTTGAATTATTAAGCCAAAAATGCGAGTTCTCAAGGAAAAATTTAATTCCTAACCGAAAAAGATTAATTTTTAACCCGACAGAGGCATTTTTAGCCAAAAAAGGGGAAACTTGTACAGAAATAGATGTATTTCCAAACCAAAAAGATGAATTTTCAACAAAATAGTTGAATTTTCTACACGAAAAAAAGAAATGTTAACATAAAAGGTAATAGATGATATTAAAAAAAATTATTTGAAATATAAAACAGTTGTTTATTTAAGAAGAACCAACAAAAACAAATTTTCAGTGAAATAATTGAATTCTCAGTTAAACAGATTAATTTTTAACCAAATATTCACATTTTTGTCCCAAAAAATGGATTTTCTACAAAAAAAGACGAATTTTTAACAAAATACATAAATTTTCAAACAAATTGTTGAATTTTCGAGCCAAAACTACGAATTTTCTAGAAAAAAGTTAAATTTTCAAGAAAAAAGTTAATTTCCAACGGAAACAGATTAATTTTTAACCAGATAGTTACATTTTAAGCCAAAAAGGTGGAATTTCTAGAGAAATAGATGAATTTTCAACAAAATAATTCAATTTTGAACCAAATAATAAAATTTTTAATCAAAAAAGATGAATTATTAACGAAAGATTTAATAATGGACAAAATAATAAAATTTTAAATAAACACTAAAATTAACTTGTAATGCTTTTTAAATACTACATTAGGGAACTGGAAATTTGCCCGAAAATAAATTTAATTTCCTATTGTACGCTTTTTGATTACGGAATGTATACTTTTAAATTCGGATCACACGTAATTTTTCAAGTATTAACTTGAAAAATTTTATGACACTATTTTGACACTTGTTTTTTCGAATTCGTGACACTATTTACATTATTTTTGATCTCGGAAGTGAAGTGGAAGTTTTGTAACTGGAAATAAGTAAAAAGCTTTATCTTGTAATTATTAAATTAATTGTTGAAAAATATGTGTATTTAACAATTAGATATTAAGCTTTCTTTTAAAAGATATAACGAAAGAAATTTGAAAAAGGTAGCCGGGGACACGTTACCGGACGACATTTACTCATATTCAATCAAATTTATTTTGATACAGGAGTAAACTAAAAATAATTTGGACATACGGTATTGTGGGAAAAAATAGGGTTCATAAAGTAATGTAAAAAAATGTAATTAAAAAAAAGTAATTGAAAAAATTGTTCCTCTAAAACTAAAACAAGCGTCATAATATTCCAGGGACATGATATTGTCAACTTTTTGATTTTCATTGTAAAAAAGAATTTTTTATTGGCATTAGGGTCAATAATATTTATTTGTTTTGTGTTCTACAATTAATTTTTAAAGAATATATCTATTTTTGAATAAAATAAAAATGAGATTTTTTACGTTTCTTCCCGGACTGACTCACTGGACTCGCCAGTAAGGCTATGTGAATCAGTCCTACCTCATACATTTTAATTGATCTGAATTTATTATAATATATAGTTCTTTCAGAAAATTTTTTTTTATAAGTTTGTAATTTGATAAATTTTGCAGTCAATAATATATTGCATTTCAACCACGGATAGGGGTTGAAACTTAATATAATTGATATAAATTTTGATTTTATTTTATTAGAAACACAACAAAATTTTTTAAATTGTTATTCCGGCCACGGATAGGGGCCAGAACTTAAGTTAAAAGATCATCAATTACCAAGTTGAAGAAAAAATTATTATTTTAGTTAGTTGACTATACGTCTCGATTTGTCTCATTTATAAGCAGCTTTTTATATGTCCGAAGTACAGTGATACGTTTTTAAACATAAAAACTTTGAGTGATGCAAAATATTGTTCAGTGGACCTGACACGTTTTGAGAATGTTACTTAAATACCAATTATACTATTTTACATATTTCATATCTATTCGATAATTCTCATTATAAGATGCTTAACTATTTTTTAATACATTTGAAGTAGGTTATTTTCTTTATAAAAATTATTGGCACCTTTCTTTCTTTTGGTTAGTGGTTACAAAGCCTTTCCAATCAATATTGTACTAGCATCATCAATCACGCACGTGTAGTTTTTTTATTTAAATGTAAAAATAATTTTTATTACAAAATAAACATTTTTAATAACTATTCATTCGTTAAAAATGTTTGAACACCTGAATTCAAAGTAAAATTAGATTCTGAGATTTTTGAACAAGGATTTAAGTCTTATGAGCTTATTTCCAAAGTGTCAGCTTAAAAGATATTTAAGACATTCAGAAATTTGCAAGAACTTTAAAAATATTATATAAATTTTCAGAAATCTTTCAAAGTTTGAAAATATTTGTAATCTTTTCAAAACGTCTAAAATTCCTAAATATATTTTAAACTGACTCGAATTACTTCTAAAATTTTGAATAATCTTTCAAAATTAAAAACATTGCCTTACAATTTGCCTACACATGAAAATTCCCGAATCTAAACAATTAAAAAAATGTTAAATGATAAAATAATAAGTAAAATTAAATAGTTTTATTTGATGAACTTTAATATTGTCGGCAAAATTATAATATCGGGAATTTTCTACTTAGAATATCCTAGAAGTCTTAAGAAAATTGGTTTATTATCTTGAAACCTGTCAAAATCCTCAAAGAAATTCAACATTGTATTTCGAGATCATTAAAAATCTACATTTCGTTTTCAATTTTTTAAAATCCTTTTAAATTTTTGATTATTCCTTTTTAACAATTTTGGAAATCCTCTAAAATGTTTTAAAATATTTTAAATATTCTTCTCAAGTAATTTTTTGTCCATCCTCTTGAAACCATTCCAAATTCTTAAAAAGCTTCTAATATTTTTATTCGAAATCAGCGAAAATCTATGCAAAATTCAAAAAATTGCCTCAGAACCATCGAGATTCTTTTTTGTCATTTTTTTTAATATTTTGAAATGTTTGGAAATCTTTCTAAATATTCTATTAAAATTAACTTTTCAAAATAAAAAATCATTAAAATTTTTCCAATATTTCTTACAATTTTTATTATTATTTTGAAACTTTTCAAAATCCTTTCGGATTCAAATCTTTCAAAATATTCTGTTGGAATTAATTTAAAAAAAAAATCATCTAAAATTTTCCGAGTAATCTTCCAGATTTTTTTATTATTTTTAAACGTTTTAAAATCCTTAAAAGGCTTCTAAATTTTTTGTTCAAAATCTTCAAAAATCTAGACTTTGTTAAACAAATTTTGAAATCTTTCCAAATTTTAAATTATTTTCAATTTTTTCTCAAAATTTCTGAATATCCTTTAAAACGATTCAGTTTTCTTTTTTCCAAAAGAAAAATTCATTAAAATTTTCCTAGGTACTTCCAAATATTATATTCTCTTGGATAGGTACACGAATTTTTCCTAAAATTTTCTAATCTTGCATATTTGGACAATTTTTCTTTTAAAATTTCTACATTCTGTTTCGAAATGTTAGAAAATCATTTCAATTGTCTTGAAATCTTTCTCACTTTTTTTCATAGTACATTTTTCAAAATAAAAAATCATTTGAAATTTTCCTAGTCACCTTAAGAAATTTTTTTTATTTTCTTGAAGCACTTGCACAATTCTTAAGAAGCTTCTTTTTTCAACATCTTCAAAAATCTACATTTTGTTTGTGATTTTTTGAAATCTCAGAATGAGATATTGCCACAACAACTTTTCAAGGGAATGACTGTAAAATCCCGAAAAATAAAATGTCAATTTCCCGAATTGGAAAAGTCCCGAATAATAAAATTCCGGAATAATACATTTTTCGAATTGGAAAATTCTCGAAAAATAAAACAGTTTAGGGAAAAGTGGTCCTAAGTCGGCACAGTCAGAGTTTTCGTCGAAAACAGAGGGTCAACCGGGTTTAATGGCGCTTTAATGTCTTTGGTCAGATACCACCATCCTTCATCTACAATTCTATGTCGTTCGGAACAGTGTGGAGTAATATTTGCGGTCGCATTACAGCGCAAAGTGAAGAAGTCGATTTTTGCTATTTCTTAAAATGGTGGTCCTAAGCCGGCACCACCTGGACTGAGTTTTTACATAATTTTTTCCGCTCAAATGCAAGAAAAAGGGCAGGTTATGTAAGTTTTAGGAGGAAATGGACGAATTTAAGCTATTTACAATGAAAAAACATGTAGAGAATAGAATGAGCGAAAAGTCAATGAGAAACACACAAAAAATAAAAGGACACCTACCAGAGACCAGCAACATGCAGTCAAAACATAACCAAACTAAAAAAAAAAACAAGAGACGAGTGACATAGAATTGGAACACAACGAAATAAAATAACACACAAATAACAACAAAAGCAACAAAGAAAAGTGCCGACTCAGGAACACCTGTCTGGTGCCGACTCAGGACTACTGCGAATGTTTACACATTTCATACTATTGCGCACACGAAACAAATCTGAACGAAAAATCGACTTTATCAGGCGAAAGCACACAGAAAATAGAAACGAACACGTTAGAATAGAAGCCGACACGTTCGCCCTTTCTGAGAAACGCGCGGGTGCCGACTTAACCCATAGTGCCGACTTAGGACCTCTCTCCCCTATAATATTACCGAATTTGAAAATTCCCGAATAATAAAATTCCCGACAGAAAATTGCCGCATTATTAAATATCCGAACTAGAAAATTCCAGAATTATAAAATTCAATCATTGTTGTTTTAAATTCAAGCAATAATTTATGTTTTATAATTTTGGAATTTTATTATTCGGGAACTTTCCAATTCGAGAATTTTATTATTCGGGAATTTTATCATTCGGGAATTTTCCAATTCGGATATTTTATTATTCGGGAGTTTTCCAATTCGGGAATTTTTGGCAATTTTATTTTTCGGGATTTTTCAGTCGTCCCTTTCTAAGAAAAGGAAGGATAACATTATATTGAATAAATTATGTTTGAATTATAGATTATTTGAAATTCTTATTTGAGAAGTTTAAACTGTTTAATGACTATTAACTGGACGAAAATGTAGATGGAATTTCATCGCGTTAGCTTAAGTGAATAATGATTTACTAACTACGTTATCGGTTACAAAGGACAGCATTGGTTTCTAAAATAATTTTTCACATACCCATCTCTCTTGTGACAATTCGTAAAATATAAATTTAAATTAATATAACCGTAAATCAAACAATGAATAATGGGTTATAAGAGAATCATTTTTTAATTAAATACTTTATACCATTTTTTTCCATTTGAGAACATTAATATGATTTCAAGACACTACCATTATATATTTTTGTTTCGGAATTCATCTTCCTTGGTTAAGAATTCAATTTGGTTGAAAATTTAATTATTTTTTTGCAAATGCAATTATTTGGTTAAAAAGTCATCTTTTCTGGTCAAAATTTCAACTACTAGATTGGAAGTTTAACTACTGTGTGGAAAAATTCTTTTTTTTTTTAATCAAAGATTTACCTCTTTGTTAAAAAATTAACTTTTTGGTGGAAATACCAACTCTTTGGTTGAATGTTCAACACTTTTCTGAAAATTCAGTTTTTTTTGTTGAAGATTCATCATTTTAGTTGAAAAATGATTTCTTTGGTTGAAAATTCAACTATATTGCTAAGAAATTCACTTTTTTTGTTCAGAATAATTTTCATCACTGAAAATGTAACTATTCTAGTTTTGGTTAAAAATAAATGGATCTTTTCTGGTTAAAAATTCATATATTTTGTTGAAAATTCGTACTTTTTCGTAGAAAATTAATCTTCTTCTTTGAAAATTCATCCTTTTTGGTTAAAAATGCAACTGCTTGTTGGAAAATTCAACTATTTTGTTAAAAATTAATCTTTTTTGGCTGAATTTTACTGTTTTTTATTTATTGTTAAAAAATATATATATTTTTGAAACATTGTCTGTTACATGTTTCGTTAAGAATTAGTCTTTTTGTTGAAAAATGAACTACTTGGTTTAAAGTTGAACTACTTTGTAAACAAATAACTTTTTTGAACATTTAACATTTTAGTTCAAAATTCAACTATTTGGTCTTAAATTAGCGTTTGTTTATGAAAATTCATATATTTTCGGGTTCAAAATTCAACTGTTTTGTAGAAAATTCGTTTTTTTGGATTGATAATTCAACAATTTGGTAAAAAGTTAAACTATTTGTTTGAAAATGAACGTTTTTGTAGAAAATTCATATTTTTGGTTGAAAATTCAATTATGGTGTTTGAAAATTGAACGTAAAATTAATTTTCTAAATTAAAAATGTAGCTATTCCATTTCTGGTTGAAAATGTTTTCTTTTAGAGTTGAAAATTCAACTTTTTGTCAAAAATTTGTCTTTTTTTTTTGATTCGACGGATTGAAAATTCGTTTATTCTTGGTTGAAAATTAGTCTTTTGAACTGAATATTTGACAATTCTATTTTTTGTTGAAAATGTATCTTTTTTTTGTTGAAAATTAAACTATTACGTTTAAAATTCATCTTTCTTGATCGAAAATTACGTTTATTGTTTAAAATTCTATTTTTTCAATTTAAAAGTTAACTGTCCTCTGAAACTTCCGTCTTTTCAGCTTGAAAACTTAATTACTTTGTTGAAAATTCATCTGTTTGGGTAGAAAATTAATCTTTGTTAAAAATTCATCCATTTGGTTGAGGATTCAACTATTTTATTAAAAATTCGTATTTTTTCGTTGAATCCAACTGATTGATAATTCTTTTTTGTTGTTGTTCGAAAGTAGCTTTTTAAACTGAAAATTCAACAATTTCATTTTTGGTTGTGAAAGTCTCTTTTTTAGTTTATAATTCAATCACTTGGTTGAAAATTCACATATTTGATTAAAAATTCGTCTTTTAATAGAAAATTCATTTTCTTGGTAGAAAATATATCTTTGTAGGTTAAAAATTCAGCCATTTGGTAAAAAATTCAAATATTTTATTGAGAGCTTTATTACTTTAATGGAAATTAAACTATTTTGTTTAAGTAATCTTTTTTGTCGAAAATTTAACTGGTTTTTTGAACATTCATGTTTCTGATTCAAAATTTAAATATGGTGGGAGAACATTAAACTATTTGTGTAAAATTAAACTATTTATTTTCAAAATTTAACCATTTTTTGAGAATTGGTTTTTTTGGTGCAAAATTAATTTTTTTATCTGAAAATGTAGCTATTTCATTGTTGGCTGTACATTTTTCCTTTATAAGTTGAAAATTCAACTCTTTGGTAGGAAATTCATGTATTTTGTTGAAAATTCGTCTGTTAGGGTCAAAATTTAATCTTGTTTGTTGAAAATTCATCATTTTGTTTGAAGATTGAACTATTTTGTTAAAAATTCGTGTTTTTTAGTTGAATTCAACTGGTTTGAAAATTCGATTTTTTTGTGGAGAATTAAGTTTTTGAACTGAAAATTTAACGATTCCATTTTTGGTTGAATATTTGTCTTTTTTAGCTTAAAATTCATCTTTTATGATTGGCAATTAACTTAATAAATGAGTTCCATTTTAGAGTTGTGAATTTTCATATTGAATTTCGAGAAAGTATTATCAACAATTTTAAAATTGTTAATTTTTAAACGATTTGAAAGGGTTTAAGTAAAAAAAAGTTTAATATTACAATTCTTGGTGACTAACATTTTTTCCAGTCTTATATGTAGTTCAGGTTCATTTAATTTTTAACGTTCCGTAGTGTTAGTTTTTTAATATTTAATGTTTCAAATTTGAAATCACTTTATATTTTGAACTTTTTTCGAGATTTTGATCGTAGGAAAATTTGTCTAATCAATTTTAGTGTTAAATTATAATTTTTTTCTGCCGTGAAAAAAAATCCAGAATTTCAGAAGCTTTGCCTTTGAAACATTCAATTTATATTTCAATTTAAAAATTTCAAATTCTTGTCACTTCTAATTGAAATTGACTTGAGTTTGAATGTAAAAAATGTTTAATTATTTCATTTTGAAAGCTTTTAATTAGGAATAATACAATTTCAATTCCTTCAATAATTTTCAATTATCTAGTTTGCAAAATTCTAATATAAAAATATTCAATTTTGAACGCTTTAAATTAGCAATGATACAATATCAACTCCTTTCTGATAAAATTGTCCAATTTTCCACAATTTTAGTCTGAAATTTATTACTTTTGAGAGCTTCTTATTAAAAACTTTTTAATTTAAAATTATTTAATTCAAAATGCTTTCATTTAGAAAGAATACAACTTCACTTTTTTTTATTCCATTCGAAAAATATTGTCCTTTTTAAAATTTTACCCCCTATATAAAATTGTTTGATCTTGAACGTTTTTAATTCAAAATTCTTCAATATATTTTTTTTAAACTTCAAACGCTTGCAGTTCAAAATAATAAGGTAATGCTTCAAAATTTTTTCAAACCTTATATTTAAAAATTTGTTTAATAATGGATTTTTTCATTGCTAATATTTTTAATTTTAGGAAAGAAAAATCTAGAAACATGAAATCAAGCATCACGCGCGTGAATTTACTGCTAGTAGAGTAATAATATATGACAAAAAATCTAATTAGTTCTAAAGTAATTTTGCACCTATAGCAATTTTTTCCACTAAATTTATCTTGCGAAGATGTTTAGAAATAATTAAAACGCGATGACATTAGGTGAATATCTTTTGTAGCAGAATATTCAGAATCTATATTTCTTGGCATTTTTATGTTAATAAATTGTGTAAATTTATTATTATTGTGTTTAAATCAATGCGATGAACAATTGCTTTTTGTAATTTCCAAATGGAATGTCACAGGGAAAATAAAATAGTTGTAAATATGGATAATAAATTTTCAGATGACACGATATAAGCAGACTGAATTTGAAGATGAAGACAGTAGTAGCATTGGATCCATCGCACTAAACAGCGAAAGAATAAGCACGTCCGCGACTCATATAAGATATCATACTGTAAGTACCATAGCTATTGTTAATTAATTGAGACATCAACAATTTATATATTTCGTCGCCCTAGAGTTATACTACGCCATGTCCACTTTTTGAAAGTTTATAACCAATATTATTTTTATAATGGTTTTGTAGCCTATTAAGTCTCCCCTATCCCCTACTTTCCCTTCTCTTTCCCCTCTCTTTCCCCTCTCTTCCCCCTCTCCTGACTTCCCCTCCTAATACTACTCTTCTCCCACTTCCCTTCCCCAGTCATCACTTTCCCTCTCCTACTTACCCGCACTACCCTACTAGCCCTCCCTTTACTTCCCTCAATACCCTTCCTCGCTTCCAATCACTTCCCCTCATTTTCTCCTAATTCTTCTACTCACCCTCCCCTCATTCCCCCTTATTTCCCCTCACGTCATTTTTCTTCACTTCACCTACTTCCTCTCCCCTCATTTATAATCGCTTTTCCTACTTCCTGTTTCCTCACTTCACCCTTCGATACCCCTCCCTTCCCCAACTTCTTACTCTACTTCCCCTCTTCTCATTTCGCTAGCTAACACTTCACATCCCCTACTAACCTTCCCCAACAATCACTTTTTCTCCCCTATTCACCCGCACTACCCTACTAGCTCTCCCTCAACTTTTCTCACTTTTCTCACTTCTCTCACTTCTTTCACTACACTCCCCTACTTCACTTTACTCGCCTGACTTCCCCCTAACTTCCTCTGCTTACCCTTTCCAAATTTCCCGTCAATTCCCCTACTTTTCCCTCCCCTCATTTCTCATACTTCCCCTCCGCTTATTTCACTTCACTTCCCTTGCTTGTCCTTTCCCTTTTTGCTCTACTTTTCCATCTACTGATTTCCCCCAATTCCCCTTTGTTCATTTCCCCTCATTTCCTCTCACTTCCGCTACTTCACCTCTCCTCATTCCCTCTACTTTTCCCTCTACTAACTTCTGCCACTTCCCCTTTGCTCATTTCCCCTCACTTCCTCATACATCCCTTACTTCCCCTCAAGAATTTTCCTTCACTTCCCCTAATTTTCCACCCCTCATTCCCCTTCACTTGACCTTATTTTCCCTTAAATCAACCACTTTCCCTCCCCTAATTTTTTCTTTCCCCCTACCTACCCTTTTCTCACTTTACTTTTCACTACCCTTTCCTTCCCCTTCTTCCTCATCTAATTCCCCCTCTTCTAACTTTCCAAGCTAACACTCCCCTTTTCCCAACTTCCCTTTCCCAGCCATCACTTTCCCTCCCCTACTTACCCGCACTACGCTACAAGCCTTTCCTTCACTTCTTTCAAAAACCTCCCTCACTCCCTTATTTTCTTTCAATTCTCCTACTTCCCCTTCCCTCATTCCCCCTCAATTTCTATTATTTTTCTTTACGTAATTATCATCATGTCGCCTACTTCCCCTCCTCTATTTTCCACTCGCTACCCTTACCCCCGTTTCTCTCACTTCACCCTTCAATACCTCTCCCTTTCCCAACTTCTTCCTCCTCTACTTCATCCTTTTCTCACTTTCCCAGCTGACACTCCGCTTCCCCAGCTATCACTTTCCCTTCCCTATTTACTTGAATCACCTTAACAGCCCTTCCTTCACTTCCCTTACTATACTCCCCTACTTCCCTTTACTTCTTGTACATCCCCTCATTTTCCCTCATTTTCTCTTCTTATCCGTCCTTAATTTCCCCTTAATTCCTCTTTTTTTCTCTCCCCTCATTTCCCCTTACTTTACCTACTTCCCCTGCCCTCATTTCAGCTCATTTCCACTCCCCTTATTCTTTGTCACCTTTCTTACTTCCCCTCCTTGGAAAAAAGTACGACGAACGAATACACCCGACCAAAACTATAAGAGTTTCTGCCCGGGGCTACGAAACCCTAAAAATGCTAACTTCTTAGCGCATTTTTTACTTCAAATTTTAATGATAAATAGTTCATTCAAGAATATTTTGTGGACATAGCGTACTATAATTAAAAAAATAAATGAATTTTTTTAATCTCATATTACGCCATGTCCAAAACCAATTTTCCACATCAGCTAAACTAATTCATAATAGTATTAAAATTTGTATTATTATGTTCTTGATTACGCATTATTTTTTATCCATAAACTTTTTTTGACATTCAAAACATTTCAATAGAATATAATATGGTGAAAATTTGAACCTCATTTTCTCAGTTGGACAGTTGAGGTACTTGGTGTAATATAACTTTAGGCTGACGATTTGTTCTCAGAATTGATTAATAAATATACATTTTATTCATGTACTGGATTTATATCTCTTCAGTTAATAAATTAATGTTGATTTTTTATATTAGTTCATTAATTATAATTAAAAAAAAAATTTATTGCAATTCTGTGTTAACAAATATAATGAAAAAAGTGGCAATTTTTACAACTTTATTTTTATTTTTTTTCTGTGAACAATCGAAAAAAACTAGAGATCAACCAGAATAGGTGGAGAAGCATCTTATATAATTAATTAATTTATGAAATGTTCAAATTCATTTTTATAAACAAATTGTGTAAACAATGGTTTGTTATTGTACGATTCAAATTTTTTTTTTATTATTAAAATCTGTTTTGTATTTTACCGTTAGTGGAGCAGAACAAAAAATATTAATTAATTGTATTGTTCGATAATATTTATCAACGTTGTAAACAAATTATATAAATAAATGCACTTTTCGGCTAGTTATTCACAGAAATACATTTAACGTTCACTAAAATAACTTTAAATTTATTTAATAGTGATGGTTCATCAAAAAACATTCTCCTGTCAACATATTTGTTAATGTTATAAACAAATCATATAAACTAATGCACTATTCGGCCATTTACCCATATAAATACATTCTGCTTTCACTAAAACGACTTTAAATTGATTTAATAGTAATTTTCCATCTGAAAACTTTCTCCTTCCAACATATTTGTTAATTTTATTTACAAAATTATATAATAAAAGTCACTATTCGGCTACTTATTTCCAGAAATACATTTTGCTTTCACTGAAACTATTTCCAGTTGCCCAAACAGTGATTTGATGTTCAAACAATCGACTTTTGCATCATATTTGTTAATGTTTTAAACAAATTATATTAACAAATGAAAGTTTTTCAATAAATCGAATTTAAAGTTGCTTGACAATGTTGTTTATATAATTTGCTTGAAAAATTAACAAATAGATTGCAAAAGTCGATTTTTTGACAGCACATCATTGTTAGCCCAATTTGAAATAGTTCTAGTAAAAGAAGAATGCATTTATGTAAACAAATTGCTGAAAAGTGCATTCAATTATATAATTTTGTTTATAAAATTAACAAATATGTTAGAAGGGCAAAGTTTTCTAATGGAACATGAATATTCAATCAATTTAAAGTCGTTTTAGTGTAAGCAGAATGTATTTTTGGGGTCCATATCATCTCACATACGGCAAGTCTCTCTGCGACAAGTCACACCTGCGGCATGTCACACCTGCGGCAAGTCACACCTGCGGCATGTCACACCTGCGGCAAGTCACATCTGAGGCATGTCACATCTGCGGCATGTCACAACTGCGGCTTGTCTCATCTGCGGCATGTCACAACTGCGGCATCTCTACCCAGCGGCTTCTCTCCCGCGCGGCATTTCTCACAGTGAAATTGACATTTTTGCGGCATCTCTCGCCAGTGGCAAGCCTCCCCGTGTCATCTCTCCCCTCAACATATTTTTTTAAGTCCAATGAAAATGACAAAACTGCGGCAAGTCTCCCAGGACTTATTGTCTCCCCGGCGGCATATCTCATCCGGAAAAAATTTTCAAGTCCATATAAAATGGAAAAACTGCGGCAAGTCTCACAGGACTAATTGTCACATCTGCGGCAAGTGTCCCAGGATGGATTGTCACATCTGCGGCATCTCTCCCCCAAGAAAGTTTTCTAAGTCGTTCTAAACATGGCAAAACTGCGGCAAGTCGACCCAGCGGCATCTCTCCGCCAAGAAAATTTTCTATGTCGTTCTAAAGATGGCAGAAGTGCGGCAAGTCTCCCCAGCGGCATCTCTTCCCCATGAAAATTTTCTAAGTCGTTCTAAAGATGGCAAAACTGCGGCAAGTCTACCCAGCGGCATCTCTCCCCCAAGAAAATTTTCTAAGACGTTCTCAATATGGCAAAATTGCGGCAAGTCTCCCCAGCGGCATCTCTGCCACAAGAAAATTTTCTAAGTCGTTCTAAACATTGCAAAACTGCGGCAAGTCTACCCAGCGGCATCTCTCTCCCAAGAAAGTTTTCTAAGTCGTTGTAAAGATGGCAAAACTGCGGCAAGTCTCTCCAGCGGCATCTCTCCCTCAAGCACATTTTCTGAATAGTTCTAAAGATGGCAAAACTGCGGCAAGTCTACCCAGCGGCATCTCTCCCCCAAGAACATTTTCTGAATAGTTATAAAGATGGCAGAACTGCGGCAAGTCCCCCAGAGGCATTTCTTCCCCAAGAACATTTTCTGAATAGTTCTAAAGATGCCAAAACTGCGGAAAGTCTCCCCAGCGGCATCTCTCGACTAAGAACATTCTCTAAGTAGTTCTAGAAATGGCCAAACAGCGGCAAGTCTTCCCATAGGCATCTCTCCCCCAAGAACATTTTATAAGTAGTCCCAAAGAGTGCAAAAATGCGGCAGGTCTCCCCAGCGGCATCCATCGCCGAAGAAAATTTTCTAAGTAGTTCTAAAGATGGCAAAACTGCAGCAAGTCTCTCAAGCGACATCTATCGCCCAAGAAAATTTTCTGAGGGGGAGACTTGCCGCACTTTTGCCATCCTTAGGACGAAGCAGAAAATGTTCGTGGGGGAGAGCTGCCGCTGGGGAGACTTGCCACAGTTTGGCCATCTTTCGAACTATTCAGAAAATGTTCTTGAAGTAGAGATGCCGCTTGGGAGACTTGCCGCAGTTTTGCAATCTCTAGAACGACTTAGAAAATTTTCTTGGGGGAGAGCTGCCGATGGTTAGACGTGCCGCACTTTCGCCATCTTTAGAACTACTTAGAAAATGTTCTTGGGTGAGAGATGCCTCTGGAGAGACTTGCCGCAGTTTGTCCATCTTTACACCTACTCAGAAAATGTTCTTGGGTGAGAGGTGCCTCTGGGGAGACTTGCCTCACTTTCGCCATCTTTAGGACTACTTAGAAAATGTTCTTGGGCGAGAGATGCCGCTCGGACGACTTGCCGCATTTTTTCCATCTTTAGAACTAGTTTGAAAATTTGCATAGGCAAGGGATGCCGCTGGGTAGATTTGCCGCAGTTTTCCCATCTTAAGAACCACTTAGAAAATGTTCTTGGCGGAGACTTGCCGCAGTTTTTCCATCTTTAGAACGTCTTAGAAAATTTGTTACCCGAGAGATGCCGCTGGGGAGACTTGCCGCAGTTTTGGCATCTTTAGAACTATTCAGAAAATGTTCTTGGGGAAGAAATGCCTCTGGCGGACTTGCCGCAGTTCTGCCATCTTTAGAACTATTCAGAAAATGTTCTTGTGGGAGAGATGTCGCTGGAGAGACTTGCCGCACTTTTGCCATCTTTAGGACTACTTAGAAAATGTTTTCGGGGGAGAGATGCCGCTGGAGAGACTTGCCGCATTTTTGCCATCTTTGGAACGACTTAGAACATTTTCTTGTGGGAGAGATGCTGCTGGGGAGACTTGCCGCGGGTGAGAGATGCCGCAGATGTGACAATTATTCCTGTGAGGCTTGCTGCAGTTTTGCCATTTTATATGGACTTGAAAATTTTTTCCGGATGAGAGATGCCGCCGGGGAGACAACAAGTCCTGGGAGACTTGCCGCAGTTTTGCTATTTTCATTTGGACTTAAAAAAATTTGTTGAGGGGAGAGATGCCACAGGAAGGCTTGCCACTAGCGAGAGATGCCGCAAAAATGTCAATTTCACTGTGAGAAATGCCGCGCGGGAGAGAAGCCGCTGGGTAGAGATGCCGCAGTTGTGACATGCCGCAGATGAGACAAGCCGCAGTTGTGACATGCCGCAGATGAGACAAGCCGCAGTTGTGACTTGCCGCAGATGTGACTTGCCGCAGGTGTGACATGCCGCAGGTGTGACTTGCCGCAGGTGTTACATGCCGCAGGTGTGACTTGCCGCAGAGAGACTTGCCGCATGTGAGATGATATGGACCCTATTTTTGTAGATAAATGGCCGACTAGTACATTTGTGTATAGAATTAGTTTATAAAGTTAATGGATGTTATCAAACAATAAAGTTTTCGACATTTTCATCGCAGTGGGGCAAAACAATATTTATGTGGACAAGTCAATTTTTAAACGAATACGTTCAATTTTTTATACGAAATCAACTAATAATGTCCTACTAAAGATTCTTTGCTGTGATAGTTTGAGTATTTACAAGAATTATTAGTTATTTAAGAAATTTTCATTAATGAATTTAGATTTTGGTTATTCTTTAACCAATAGGCTCAAATTTTTCATTACAGAATCAATTAAGAATGTCTTTTCGATAACTCTTTACTACGAATCTTCACAAATTATCAATAACTATTGATGGTTCAAATAATTTTAATAAACTTTTTGCTATGATAATTTGCAAAATAACAAGAATTATTAATTATTTAAACAATTTTCATAAATAAATTCAAGGGTTGGCTATTTTTCAACAAATAGGCTCATTTTTTTTATGGCATCAACTAAGAATGGCTTTATGATACCTCTTTGCTACGTTAATTGTCAAATGAACAACAAAAATTATTATTAATTAATTAAACAATTTTCATAAAAAATTCAGACATTAGTAAATAAAAGCGTTTAAAATTGTATAATTTCGAATTAAAAGTGTTCGAAATGAAGAAATTTTAAATCAGAAGCTCACAAAATTGAAAAATTTTGAAAAATGGACAATATCATTAAAAAGGAGTTGAAATTGTATCATTTCTAATTATAAGCATTCAAAATTGAACGATTTTTTTTTAAATTAAAGAATCACGAAATTGAATGATTTCAGATTAAAATTTCGAAAATAGGATAACATTGAATAATTTTAGATTAGAATTGTGAAAATTGGATCATTTGAAATTCAAAGAAATTTATATTGTATCATTTCTAAGTAAAGGCGTTCAAAATTGAGTAATAAAAAATTAAAAACTGTTAAATCTAAATAATTTTCAATTCGAAGCGACACAAATTTGACAATTTAAATTGAAAACTAAATTGAATGTTTCAAAATCAAAGCTTCTGAAATTCTAGAATTTTGAATTGGTATCACATAAAAAAATCATGATTTAATGTTAAAATTGATGATTTGATTGATGATTTGAATTAATTTTAATTTCCCAAATTAGACAATTTTATTGAAACATTGAAAATTCAACCATCAACATAAAAATTCAGAACTCTAAAATTATAACTTTTCAAAATTAAAGAAGTTATTCAATTACTGAGGTATCAATTTTATACAGTTTAATTTTCATATGTTTTGATGTAAATTATTCATTTTTTTAAATCATCAACTTAAAATTGGACTATTTTTAAGATATTGTATTGAAAATAAAAAAATAAAATAGAAATACGATCGCTATGATCTCAATTTTTGAAACTGTACAATTTTAAGCCTTTCAATTTGAAATTTTTTTTTTAAGTTGAGTTTGAAAGGTTCAATATTTTCGAACATTTTAAAATTGAAAAATTCAATTTTAATTCCTGGTTCTACAATCTTCACATTTTTAAGGCTTGAATTTGAGAAATTATTTTCTTAGTTTTTCATTCTTTTAAGTTTATTCTGAAGGCATTTAATTCAAGAATTTTTAATCAGTGCAACTATCAAGTCTTTCAATTTGATATTCTATAATTTCGAAGGCTTTAAGGCTTTTAATATGAAACGTTGCAATTTTGAACGATTTTATTGTGAAATTGTACTGACAATCATTTTTCAATCCCAGTTGCTGTAAAACTGAAAAGTTTGAAAATTGTGAACGTTATATTTATTTTTCAACTCTGCAGATTATTAATCAAAAAGTTTAGATTATTCGATTTTGAACTAAATAGAAAGAAAAGTATTTCAGATCGACATGAAACAATGTTATAATTTTATAATTATATTTTTTTATGTTGAGTGACAATATTTTGCTATAAAATATTAAAAATATATTATATTTATGGATTTTTCGCACCTTTAGTTTTTATATAACATTTATTTTTCTTAAATAAACAAAATTTCTCGATTATCCAAGAAAATTTATTGTCATATTTTCACATTATAAGTTAATTGTAGAAACTAATTTTAATAAACCATCAAATTTTTATTTTTATTGAGATTATATGTTTAGAAATATTTTTATTTTGCAAAACATCACAATAAAAATAAAATATTACTTTAAAATAATTTAAAATCATTTCTCAATTCCAAAATAAAGGGGATATCAATTATTTACCGTTTTTCAACTATGTAACTTCAACTTTTTGATAATCACTCTCGTACTTGTCATAATTTTTTCGAATAATCGTTTATTTAGAGAGATTAATCTACACTGAATTTTAATTCACCCTAATTCTACTTCATATTATTTTTTCGAATTGACTTTGCTTCTAACTTAAAATTTTTTAAATAAGTTAAAATTTAGATATCGATATTATGCTTATTTATTAGTAATTCTACGTGAAAATTTACCGGCTAATCCCCAGGAATCGATAGTAAATATCGCAGTCGAAAAATTGCCTGGAACAATTTTCACGTGGTATTATAAGTAGATGAATGGAAAATAATAAATTTGATAAACTAATGTTACAGTCAGGTATTATGCAGGGAACGACATTATGGCGAGCAAGAACGACACTGGAGAGATTTCTATTTATTATTGTTTCCGGTTTGCTGTTAATGGTGATAATCCTTTCGATTGTAATTAGTAGTAAAAGTTCTTGGGTCGAACCAAGGATTCTTCACATTGCTTCAACCGAGGGTAAATACATTTTTTACCTTACAGTTTATAATTACACTCAATTCCCGATATAAGCCTGGTTTCGGGCATAGCTTGCCTTGGCCTTATTCCTAAATCGGGGGAATCCATACGTAAACAGGCAGGACCGCATGAACCATTTCTGTTGGATTCGGACGCATGACGCAACCTAATGAAACTAACGCTCTTTTGATCCCGCGGCTCCTATCATCACGAAAATGCGAAGGCCATCAGCTCTAGAGACGCCTTAAACCGAGGGGTCTTATATCGGGAGTTGAGTGCATTATCAATTTAATTCAGTTTTTCCAAGTTCTGGTTAAAATTATATTATTAAGAATTATTTCATATGTAATGAATTATATTTTAGATGGGTCGCATTGTATTACTCAACATTGTGTCACAGTGGCAGCTTCCATAATTAATAGTATAGACGATTCTGTTCATCCTTGTGACGATTTTTATGAGTATGCCTGTGGGGGTTGGGTGAAAAAAAATCCCATACCAGATGGAAAAAGTATGTGGGGTACTTTTGGAAAATTGGAACAGGATAATCAGTTAGTGGTGAAAAATGTACTTGGTAAGATTTACTTCTTGAGTTTCTGATAGCGGTAAAAAAATTTATTAAAAGAAAACAAATCGTCCCATCAAAAAACTAAGAGCATAGTTGAAAACAATTAAATTGTTATAAACTACTCAGAACTTATTATAAACAAATCTATTTGCTCGAAAACAGTTTTAAGCACGTTAGTAAATTTTTCAATAAAATACCCTTAGGAGTTTTTTAACCATCGTGGAAAAATAATTATTTAAACAAGCACAATGTTAATACCAATTTTCTACGTTTTTAATTATTTATCATCCAAGAATGTAGATTAACATTATACTGAAAAAGATAACATCATTGCCAACTCCAACAAACCACTCATAGTCAACAATCAATCAGTTAAACATTGTTTTCACCCAAAAAAAACATGTGCACCTATAAATAAACTATGTTTATCGTTGGATTTTTCTCAGCCATATCTCTAGTAGTTTTTTCAACCAAGCAAAAAAAATGTTATACAATTAAAATGTTTATAATATTTAGAATTTTTTAAAACAATAATGCAACAAGAATCAAAGATAAATGACAACCGGCAAACGTTCTTCAAACTTCATTCCAAAGATTTCAAGGGAATTCAAAAGATTCTAGGAGATTCCAAAGGATTTTTGTATATTTCAATTAAATTGTAAGTGATTTAAAAGATATCTAGAAAATTGACCAATTTTTCCTGTGTAAAGTTTATTTGTGCAGAATCGCTTTGTTTTGTGTAGTGAAAAATACAATTTTCAATTTTCTTCCATTTTCAACAGTTGAAAATTCAAGATAAAAGTGAATATTGTATTAAAAGCAAGTATTAAAAATGTTATAGTTACCAAATTTGGTATAAGGATTTAATAAAGAAACATTTCAATAAATAAAAATTTGTTTGAAAAAAATCGAATTTTTCGAAAACCTTCGCCTTTGGCTAATAATGTTCTTGTAAATTAATAGTCATCCCATGGACTCTCATTAGGAAATTTATGCGATTTCAAACAAAAATCCCAACTCTGATCGCCTCCTTGTGAGGAGGAAACATTAAAATAATTATAATTATAATAATTAGAAATTCTTGATATGACATTTCCTTCATTTCAGAAATAAATTCAGGAACAATTCATTTTCACACACATTGAAAACTTATAAATGATCAATTTCTAATTTTAAATATTATTTTTAACAGAGCGACAGCTGAATGAAATGAAATCCGAAGCTGAAAAGAAGGCAAAGTTGTATTATTTGTCATGTATGGATGGAAATGAGACGATAGAAGCTTTGGGGGCGAAGCCAATGTTGGATTTATTGGACGATGTTGGAGGTTGGAACATTACAGGGAAATTCAATATTAGCAGTTGGTCTTTGCAGAAGAGCATGCATGTATTGCAAAATGTGTACAACATGGGAGGGCTCTTCTCTTGGGCAGTTAATGAAGATGACAGAAACAGTAGCAGGCATATCATACAAGTGAGTATGATACAGCCATTATCAAAATATCATATGTATGTTATCATTCCTTTAATCAATTTTATCCCTATAAATAATTTTCCTAATTATTCCATCAACAAACAAATAATAAACTCCATATACTTTTCTAATATATCGACGCCTCCATTCAATATGAGTCTATGTTCTGACAGCGCCGTGTATGAGACTATGCGCTGTGTATAAGCATAGGGAATAGTCTCATACAGAGCGCTGTCAGCACATAGACTCATATTGAATGGAGGCGTCGATATATTCTTTCCCAATTCAGAACATTCAGTTCAGTTATTTCCCACTTTTCCTTTAAATAGGGAATTGTTTCGAAAATTATCTCAGTTAAGAAGTGAATTAAGTCGTTTAAACCTCCCCCTCCCTTACTTCACCTCCCATACTCACCCTACTTACCCACCCATCACTTTACACTACACACCCCTTTCCTCAACTTCTTCCTCCTCCACTTTCCCCTCTCGAAGCTTCTCAACCTAATACAGCCCTTCCCCTACTTCCCTTCCCCGGTCCTTACACCTCATCCTCTACTCACCATCATTTTTAACCATTTCTCCTACTTCCACTCACTTCCCCTACTTCCCCTCCCAAATTTGTCCTCACATCCTATATTGCCCCTTCCTTCATTTCCCCTTACTTTCCATACTTCCCTCCACATTAACCCTACTTCCCTCTTTCATATCCCCTCCTAATTTCACCTACTTCTCCCCTCCTCATTTCTTCTTACTGCACCTACTTCTCATCCCCTGATTTCCCCCGACTCCGCCTTCTCCCCTTACTTTTCCTACGTCCCCTCTCCTCACTTCTCCTACGTTCCCTCCTCTAATTTTTCCACACTTCTCTTACTTGCCGTCTCCTCATTCCCCCTCAATTCCCTTACTTCTCCTGCTCTAGTTTCCCCTTTGTTCTCCTCCCCTCAATTTTCCTACTTTCCGGCCCATAATTCCCCTTCTCTCTTTCCCCCTCATCCCTCAATACCCAGCCCTTTACTTCCCCCTTAACTACTTCCACTCTTCTCATTTCCCTTACTACCTCTAGTCTCAATTCCCCTCCCCTCATTCCCCACACCTCAATTTCTTTTCCCTCAATTCCCTTCCTCTCACTTGCCCTACCCTCACACCCTTCCCGCCGCGATCCGCTCCTCCCATCACATCCTCGCACACCCCGTGCCACACGTCCCCCCACTACCCCTACCTGGCGACAAGTCTAGCGGACAGACGGACGGACTTAAGGACACCTGATCGAAATTAGGGTTTCTGTCCGGGGCTACGAAACGCTAGAAACTGCTCAATAATATTAACACCACATTGGTTTATCATGCTATAACATGAGGGCATGTTTTGAAACATTGAAATTAAAATCAAGTAAATCGTCAAAAAAAGTAATTATTCCCATATTTTTAAATAGTTTCATCTGTTCTACATATATTTTTAAAAAAATTTTGAAATTTTCGTGTTTTTTATTGTAGTTCTATGTCCTGTGACGCAAACTTTATCAAAGTTTAAAATTCATATCCGTCGCAAATACATTCCTTGATCTCTTGGCTTTATATTTTCATACTCTCTTGCGATACCATTCATCGCCAACAAATATTTTGGGCGGTTGATAAGGCAAGGTTACGATATTCGTGACGACAATGTTTTAATGCGGATTCCTATAGGATTTTTTGCGAGAAACACGAATCGAACAGTTTTAAATCGATATGGTACATGGAAAACAAAGTGTACCCATGGGAAGGGTGTGGCTGGGGTTGGAAGTTGCCGAAGTCACCCTTCCCCGAGAAGAGATATAAAAAATAAGATGGAACCCTGGAGAGGGGGAAGGGTATTGCTGAAGTCGCTGTCGCTCAGTATAGGGGTATAAAAAACGAGGAAGACACGTGGAAAAGGGGAAGCCTGTTGCTCGAGGGTGGGTGTCTTCGATGTCACTCTACTTCGAAAAGGGATATAAATGGGAGTTGGGCTGGAAAGGGGGAAGGGTGTGGATGAGGGTTGGCAATCGCCGAAGTCACTGTCCCTCGAGGAAGAGTATAAAAAACAAGGAGGATGCTTGGAAAAGAAGAAGAGTGTGGCTGGGGGGTGTGTCGCCGAGTTGACTGTCCTTCATATAAGGAGGACATAAAAAGGTGGTGTCTGGAAATGGAGAAGGGTGTGGATGAGGGTTGGCTATCGCTGAAGTCACTGTCCTTCAGAGAAGGGGGACATAAAAAGGTGCTGGCTGGAAAAGGGGAAGGGTGCGCCTCGAGGGTGGGTGTCGTCGAAGTCACTTAATTCCGAGAAAGGATATACATAAGGGGG
>CAKNYM010051493.1:312556-338558 GCA_932195095.1 Andricus curvator
GATAGGATATAATATAAGTTATGTCTGGATAAGATTTGATAGAGGTTGAATGAAAATCTGTTGACCGATGGATAGAATTTGATACAAATTGTAGAGGTTTTTGAAGATGCGTTTTGATGCAAGTTGTGTGTGGATAAGATTTGATGGACGCCTAATGAGTATCGTTTGACAGAAAAGTATAAGATTTCTGGATGGATAGAGTTTTATAGAAGTTTCCGAAAATCTAGCAGATAGGATTTGATATAAGTTCTGCGTGGATAAGATTTGATAGAGCGTTAATGAGAATATGGTGCCCGAAAAGTATAAGATTTGTCGATGGATAGAATTTGATAGCAACATCCGAAATTTTGGAAGAAATGATTTGATACAAGTTTATTTATGTATAAGGTTTGATAGAGGTTTAATGAGAATCTCTTAATAGAAAAGTATAAGATTTTCAGATGTGATGGAATTTGATAGAAATCTACAAAATTTTGGAAGTTAGGATTTGAGACATGTTCTGTGTAGATAAGATTTGATAGTGGCATACTGAGAATCTGTTGACGGAAAATTGTAAGTTTTCTCAATGGATAAATTTTGAGAGAATTAGCCTAGTTTCCGAAACTTAAGATTTGATACAAGTCCTGTGCTAGATTTGCTAGAATTTTAAAGAGAAATTATTGATGGATAAATATAAGATTTTTCGATGTATAGAATTTGATAGAAATTTCTCAAATTTATGAAGATCTGATTTGACACAAGTTCTGTGGGAATAAAGTTTAACGGAGATTGAATGAAAATTGTTTGATAGAAAAGTATCGGATTTTTGGATGAATAGAATTTTATAGACGTTTCCGAAATTCTAGAAAGTAAGATTTCATATAAGTTTTGTGTGGATAAGATTTGATAGAGGGTTAGTGAGAATATGTTGCGAGAAAAGTATGAGATTTCACGACAGATGGGTTGGATTAAATTTTCCAAGATTTTACAAGTTCTTTGCCAACAAGATTTCATAGAATTTTAATGAGAAGTTATTGATGGAAAAATGTAAGATTTTTCTATACATAGAATTTGATAAAAAAAGTTTCCGAAATTTTGAAAGACAGGATTTGATATAAGTTATTTGTGGATAAGAATTGATAAAGGTTTAATGAGAATCTGTTGATAGAAAAGTATAAGATTCCACTTCGGATAAAGTTGGATAAAATCTTCGAAGATTTTATCTAACTCTATCTGGATAAAGTCTTCCAATATTTTATCAAGTCCTGTACCAATAAAATTTGATAGAATTTTAATGATAAATTATTGATAGATAAATATAAGATTTTTCGCTGAATGAAATGTGATAGAAGTTTCCGAAATTTTGTAAGATAGGATTTGATTGTGTGGATAAGATTTTATGGAGGTTGCTTGAGAATCTGTTGCCAAAAAAGTATAAGATTTCTGCAATTTCCGAAATTTTAGAAGATAGGAATCGATATAATTTCTGATAAATTAATAAATAAATATAAATAAATAAAATAAATTTCTGATAAATTTTATATAAGCTTGACGAGAATCTGTTGATAGAAAAATATAAGATTTCTCGAAGGATAGATTTTTATAGAAATATCCTAGATTCCGAAACATAGGATTTGATACAAGTCTTGTATTCTACGCCCTGAGATGATTTTTTAAAATTAATTTTGAAATTAACTGCATACAATTTTAATTCCCTATAATTATTCATCTCATGTATTTTTTTGCTGATGAAGCTTCCTCAATTAAAAAAAAACAATCTAATAAAATAATTAATTTATAGGTATGGTGCTCTGCAGTAACGTCCGAGGCAATTGGCCTCCAAATCGAGAAGGATTCCCACTGTCCGGCTAAATTTCGAGTGATAGGTCCCCTTTCAAACCTTGCAGAATTCGCCACCGAATTCAACTGCCCAAAGGGCTCGAAAATGAACCCCATTCACAAATGTGAAGTATGGTAATAAATTTTCCCCAATTTCTAAAAACAGACATTTTTCTCAGAAGAAACATCGAGCCAAAAAGGGCTTTTAAAATGTATTAAGTAATTTCCTGCAACAGGAGTTTAAATCTGAATTTGACTCAGATTTTTCGGCCTGTACAATGGTAGTTGTTAAGAATGTAGCACCGGTCGTCCATGGTGTAAAAAGAATGAAAGTGTGCGTGTCATATTATTATTTTCAAAAAGAGAAGAAAAAAAAAAATGGAAATTAGAGCTTTTTCATGAGTGAATCTCTAATATGAAAAGTCCAGGTTATGTGCCAGCACTCATTTGTCACAGGGCACTATAGAATTTAAGACTACTGCTAACGATTAACGTTAACTGTAATTTAATCGTATTATTATATTATAACAATTAATATATAATAGAATTTGTATCCAATCAAGGTGTATCTCGTTCTCATGTTTGTTTCTTTTGGTTCAAACTAAAGATTATCTTGAAATCAATTTTTAAAATAAAATTTCGTTCCTTATTTTTATACAAATCTGGAGGATACTTTTATTTTTTCTACACATTTATATAAACTGTGAGAACAATAATTGTGGGAGTTTTTAAGCTTCTTCATATTTTTCACTTTTATAAATTATAATATACCATTGATGAATAATCTCTCATTTTCTACTTCTGACAACAAATTCAAAAACAGATTTTTTATATTTAAAACCCGTTTTTTATAGTGCTCCGACGGAGCGCTTGGCCAGTGGGCAGGAGAGGGGATAACGCGTAGTGAACGAGGTGGACGAGGCGACGAATGATTCGTCGCCTCGTCCACTCGTCCACCTCGTTCAGACGTTTAATACACGCTATCCCCTCTCCTGCCTACTGGTCAGGCGCTCCGTCGGTTCTGCTTTTCGAGCCGTCAATTAGAATAATTTCTACGTTTAAACTTTTAGACATTTAACCTGTAGAAAAGTTCATTCTGTTCAAATTTCCATCGGTTTCAATTTATTTTTTTTGTATTTAAACTAACTTCAGTTTAAGGCCTAAAATATTGCGTAGTCCGACAAACATGCTTTAAAAGCGTTTAGTCCGAAACTAAAAAATGCAGTAGCAAATTAACTTTTTTTCCAAGCAAAATTTTTAGTTTTCTAAGCCAATATTTTAACAGTATTAAAAATGAAATTCAATGTTTATTTAAACTAATATTCTTCGGTCTATGAATGATGAAAATTCATATTTATTTATCACAGGCTTGACAGCCTTTCCCTTATTAGCCACTTTTCTCCTTTTTCGTTTTTCCTGTTGAATCCTACTATTTTTTGTTCAGCAAATGCTTTTCGTTTGAATAATCTACTATTATATTTTTAATTAAGAATTAATCTTTTTTGGTTAAAAGTTTGATTATTTGATAGAAAATTAAACTATTTTTTTTGAAAATTCACTTTATTTGTTGGAATTCAACAATTTGGTGAAAATGTTTAATTTAAATGGAACTGGTTGCAAAATAAATTATTTTGATGAAAATTCAACAATTTTATGGGAAAGTCATCCTTTTGGTTGAAAATTTAACTACTTTGATGAAAATTTGTCTGCTTGGGTTAAAAATTCAACTATTTGGGTACAAAATTCAACTATTGGTTGAAAATTCAACTGTTTTGTAGAATATTCAACCATTTGGTTGAAATTTTGTTTTATTTTTGACTGAAAAATCTTTGTTGAAAATTCAATTTTTTTCGTAGAAATTTGATATTTTTGGTCAAAAATGCAACTGTTTGGTTGAAAATTACTCTATTGTAGTGAAAGATTGAACTCTTGTGATGAAAATTCGTCTTCATTTTTTTCAGTTAAAGATTCATCTCTTCGGTTCAAATTAGCACTATTTTGTTGATAATTTGTTTTTTGTTTGTTTGTTAGAAATAACCTTTTTTTAACTGAAAATATAAACTATATTTAAAATATTCCAGTTTTAGTGGAAAATTGATCTTTTTTAGTTGAAATTTTATCTTTTTGGATTGAAAATTCATCTTTTTCGTTTAAACATGCAACTGTTTGATTAAAATTAATCTGTTTTGGTTGAGGACTTTATTATTTTATTGAAAATTTGTTTCTTTTTTGATTGAAAATTAATTTTTTTATCTGGAAATTTGACTTCGCGAATTTTTGTCAAAAAATAATCTTTTTTAGTTGAAAATTCATGTATTTTGATCAAAGATTGCCCTATTTGGTTAAAAATCTCATTATTACATTTTTTGATCAAAATTCATCCTCTTCAGTTAAAAATTCCACTACTTAGTTAAAAACTTAACTGCTTTGTTAACAAAGAATTTTGTTGGTTGAAGATTCATCACTTTCGTTAAAGATTCATCATTTTAGTTGAAAATTTGCTTATCTTGTTGAAAATTCCTTTATTTTTTGTTGAAAATTAATCTTTCTGTTTGAAAATATAAGTATTTAATTTTTGGTTGAAAATTTATCTTTTTTAATCAACAATTCAAATAATTGGTTTAAAGTTGAGCCACTGTGTAAAAAAATCATTTTTTTGGTTGGAGATTCATCTCTTCGGTTGAAAATTCAACTATTTTGTTGAAAATGCGTTTTTTTTGTTTTGTTTAAAATTAACTTTTTTTACTGAAAATTAACCTATTACAGTTTTTGTAGAAAATTGATCTTTTTCAGTTGAAATTTCCTCTTTTTGGTTTGAAAATCCATCCTTTTCAGTTGAAAATGCAAATCGATCAAATGTAGAAATTATTCTAATTGTTTTAGCATTTAACCGATCAAACACAGAACACTAATTTTTCATATTTTAAGAACTTATCTGAAAAGAAACATATTTTACTTGAATTATAAAAATAGGCGGGAGACTAAGACTGACCATGTTCCAAAAAAGGGATCAGAGGGAAGATATAGTCGAATATTTTTTTTGCCAATCAGCATATCGATTACAAATTTGAACAATAAAATCTCATTTTTTCCATTACAAAATTATAACTTTGTACTCGAAGCAGTGACTTATTAATTGTCCTTAAAAAAATGTTCAACCAGGAGAAACTCACATGAGAGCGTAAATTTCTGCAGGCAGGATAGTTTTTAAGCTTCTCAAAGTATTTAACTTACTACTTTAAATTGTAAATTTAAGTTGCTCTCTTTCGTGACAAAATAAAATCTTGGAGAATACAATTTTTTATCAAGGTCAACATAAATTTACTTAAATTAAAGTTTAAAAAAGTAACTGCTGACTACTTTTCAAGTCAAAGGACTTTTATGGTATTTTCTATTTTTTAATACTGAAATTCCATGAAAAAAGTATTATTTGAATTATGTACTAACTCTAATCAGGATGCACACAATTCTAATTGAATGTATTTTAAATAATAAATTTATATTTATAAAAAACTTTGAATCATAATAGAAGAAAAAAGGAAAACCATATGTACAATTACTTTAAATACCTCAAGATTTCTCTCAATTCTTCCACAATTTTGATTAATGTTTTGAAAGAGCGATTTGTTTTGAACAGATTTTTATTTTCACTATAAATGTAAAATTACTGTGATAGGTAATGTGCAATGGACCCGTGACACAGTGCTATAAAATGTGTCATATTATTGAAAAAAATTCTGTATAATTTTTTAAAATTTTGTCACATTTTAATTTTAATTAATTTAATTATAAGCTAATGTATTGATTGTATTCTTCAATGTAGAATTTGAAGCTGAAGTATTTAATGTTCAATTATTCATTGTGCAAGGGAAGTTTAAAAACACTTCGAAAAGTGAAATATGAAAATGAATTTCAGTCAAGCTGAAGTTAATCGAGTCAATGATCGTCGCCTACTAATATTAATAAATTATTCGTAATTTTAGGACCTGTAAAACTTATAAATTTTTAAAATAAGAACAAATTTCAAAATTTGTATTATCTGAATTGAATGTACTTCTAGATTTATCTTGCAGAAACTGAATGTCCTTTAGCTTCCTTTTTGAATCAGAAAATACATTTTCAAAATTGCGGTATGAATTTATGAGAAACCCAAATTTGATCGTAATTATAAAGAAAATTCTTATATTCTCAATACTTTATTATATCATATAATTTTCTCATCCGGTTAAAAGTTAAAATATGATTTTTAAGAATGTAATACACTTCCCATAACCAAGAGCTAATCAAAATTATATTCACCTAAATTAAGTGTGAAAGAAAGAGTTCATAAAACTTGGATGTAGCCCATAGGACATATCACAGTAGATTTTGAAAAACAGTTCATTGATGCTTGCCAAAAAGGAAGTTAATATTTTACATAAAGGATTTCCTGTATAGCCGACTGGAAATTTTGTATAGCAAAAGTTGTAGGAAATAGAGAAATGTAAAAAAGGAAAACTCGAGCCGTATAAGAAACCAGATTTTCACCTTTTTATAAAGGTCGGACTAGTCCTTAGATTAATTTGCAAAGTAATTTTATTATTTGTATCTTTTATTCTTTTTTAATCACTGAGACAATTTTGTTGATAAAATGTAAAAATATCCGATCAATACCGTCTTCCTTAAGCGTATGGAAACCTGTAAGGAACTGCCTTATACTTCTTAAAAAAATAAATTTTGTTTCAGAATAAACATAGTGGCACCGGAAAACTTAACGTTAGAAAATTATAATGTAGAGCTAATGATGAAAATAAGCAGGGATATATTAAATTTTGCTTTTTTATAATATCTGTTTCTCCCAATAATCCTAATCTTTTTGTATCTTTTAATTTCATAATGTATCTTTGCCAGTATTATTTTTTTTAAATCCATTTTGAAAGTATCTAATGGAATAATTACTAGTTGCAAATTTACGAAAAATTTGAGTAACCCCTTGCGTATTAATTTAATTATAATTAAAGAAAATCGTAGTCACCGTTTTGTGGTTGAACGGTGATTTAGATTTTGAAAATCGTTTATGGGAGAAAATTTTCAACGTTTATTATTAATTGAAGTAATTTATAATAGAATAGTTATTTAAGATTAAAGGTTCCTAGGCCTTAATTATATGTTAAGGGGTAATCTAGCGTGTTTTTGTGATACGTTACTTGTATGATAATTGTCTCGTGCCATACACCATATAAATAATTTATGTTAACTAATAATATAGTTGTGCATGATTCGTGTCTGGTTTACAAGTGCAAAAAAAATTGCGTCGTATACAACGACGAAAACGAGTGTGAGCGTTTATTTTTCTGTATTATTCTTGTACATTATGTGTTACGCTTATTAAAAGTAAAAATAACACAGATAAAATGACTATTTCTTCGATTTTTAAATTTAGAATTCATTTTTTTAAAGGAAAATAGTTTTGTTTTATGTAATTTTTGTCGACTAAATTTTTTTCGTGAATTTCTTCAGGGATCATCCAAAAAGTAAGGTAAGAATATGGGGGGGGGGGTAGTAAAATCTTACTGATATTTCAACCAAAGAAGATGAGTTCTAAAAAAAAATGCAACAGTTGATATTTTAACCAAAAAAGAGTGTCACTTTAAATCAAAAACAGTTGAATTTCAAACTAAAAATCAAAACAAGAAAGTTGAATTTTCAACTAAAAAAGAATTCTCAGTCAATGAAGAGAAAAAATTTCATCCAAAATGTTGAAATTTCAAGTCAAAAAGACGAGATTTTTACAAAAAAGTTGATTTTTTAAGCAAATAGTTCAATTTTCAGTTCAAAAAAATGATTTAAAACCAAAAAACGAATTTTCAAGAAAAAATAGTACAATTTTTAACCAAAAATGGTTGATATTTCAAACAAAAAAATTTTATTTTTATTTCAGAAGCATAAGTCAGAGTTAAACCATAAAATAAAAATTTTCAAGAAAATACTTGAATCCTCAACTAAAACAAATTAATTTTCAAGAACAAAATACATGAATTTTCAACCAAATAGTTAAATTCTTAACAGAAAGGATTAAGTTTTTACCAAAAAAGTGGAGTTTTCAACAAAATACATGAATTTTCAACTGAAAAAGATCAATTTTCATCCGAAAATGGGAGAGTGTAATTGTCAGTCAAAATTTGATGAATTTTCAAACAAACAAAAAATCAATCAAATTGTTAAATTTTTAAGTCAAAAAGTCGTATTTTTAACAAAGCAGTTGAATGTTCAACTAAAAAGGATGGCTGTGAACCCTGTGATAAATAAATAGGAATTTTTATAATTAATAGACTAAAGAATATTTTTAATAAGTTTCATTTCCTAAGTTTATAAAATCTTAGTAATTTTTTTGGTGAGGGGAGGGTTCGGATCAAATTTTATTTATTATATTTCGTGAATCTATGATTATAACATTTAATAATAATATTAATAATTCTAGGTACTACTAATATCACCAGATAAATTTCAAGTAATACTTTACAATAAAATCTGTTTTATTTTTGTTTTTTATTGATTCACAGACTTGAAAACTAATATCTTACTTGAGAAATGGGCTTGATCACGTACCTCCCCCATGTAAGACAGCATACAAAAATCGTTGAACTACCCCCCCCCCCTAGATACAATTTTTGTACGTAAAATCGTAAATTATGCACGGCCTCAAAGTTAGCCATGGCCTTGCGTCTGAGATTATAAAACCTCGCTGATAATTTCGTGAAATTTCCGATAAAATGTGTACGTAAGGCAAAACAGATAACGCAATGATTCTGTAATATTAGTAATTATTTCCAATTAGAGGCGTATTCCCGGATATTAAAAGATATTAAAAACAGTCTAAATATAGGATAAGTGGATTTTGATAAGGAAATTAAAGACCATTGACTTAATAAAGCGCAAAAACTCCTTCTCTTTGAAGAATCAACAATATAAATTTATATAAATTCTGGGTTTTAATTAGTGCTCCACGTTTGACCGGTTATATGTTAAAACAATTAGGCTAATTTCTACGTTCAACCAATGAGACATTTAACCTGTAAAAACGTTCAGTTGGTTAAACTTTCCATCGTTTTTAACTTCTTTTTATTATTTAAACCAACTTCACATAGTTCAGTTTTTCGGGATAATATTCAAAACAAAAGAGGTAATTTGAAACCAACTGTAGCAGGGCCTAAAATGTTTCAAATTAGAAAATTAATGAACTTACTTGTAAGTGAAGTTCTATCCTAAGTGTATGAAGCGCCTCTTCGGAAGTGATCAACATGTAGTCCTTCTAACTCCTGCCGAATTTCTACAATTTTGAAAAATTTTAAAATAAAAAAGTATCTAAGACGAAGGTTTGTCATTTCCTCAAAGTTTCGCCGTAACATATGTACATTAGGGTGGCTCAAAAATGAATGGCAAATTTTTTTTTAATTCTAGAGGGCAACGACCCCCCCCCATTTTGTTCCAAATCCAAAAGAAGAAAATGCCTAATTTTGGTTTTTTCGTTTTTTTTTTTATTTTAACTGCTGACGGTTCACGGTGTACCTCGACTGACTTCAACCCAAAAGGGCTTGCATATGTCGGTTTTTTTCTGAATATACTTCTGGGATGCCCCACGATCATTTTGAGCCCAAAAACAAGAAAATCGATTGAGCCCTTTTTTGAGAAAACACTTTTTGATTTTTTTGAAGAGGTTAATCAACATATTTTGATGAAAATAAGTCAAACGTGGAATTTCATTCGCTCAAATCATTCAGTTTGTCATCCAAAAGAGGGCTACATGTACTGAACACCTTACGACAACTGAAACCCTTCAATATTTTTGAAAAATGGTGAAAAAAGTGGGAAAAAATCAGTTTTTTGAAAATTGCCTTATAACAGTTCATCCTATGTCCCAAACACCTTAACAAGAATTAAAGTGCTTGAAATTTTCTGCAAGATGAGAAAAAATCGAATGGTCTAATTCTAAAAGTTAGGGAGTTATGATCCTAAGAAGTCGATTTTAGGCGAATAATTTGAATGAAAAAAAAAAAAATATATATATATAGTTTTGGGGAAATAACTTATTCCCTATGCATATCTGGTAAAAATGGCCGAATATTTAATCAAAGAAGACTTAATTTTGAGTAGATCTACAAAAAAAAACATTGCTCTAGCTCTAAGAGAACCAAAACTATGGTCTTTTGAATATGACCCTTTTTTATGGAATTATGTTTAACATCAATTTTATAAATAAAATTTCTCGTTTTTCAAAAGAACTCATTTCCTCAGCGTTTTAGGTGAAATTTTCTAGTAAGTTATTTAAAAAAGACTCAATTTGGAGTAGATCTGAAAAACAATGCTCTACCTGTAATAGAACCAAAATAATGGCCTTCTGAATATGGCTCTTTTTTATGAAATTTTGTTCAATATCAATTTTTTGAATAAAATTTATCGTTTTCCAAAAGAACTCATTTCCCGAGCAATTTAGGAATTTATGGAATTTTGTTGAATTTTTTTCTTCTCTAATTTTTCGTTTCTGGAGGATGAGACTTGGAAAAATGTTTTTATCATATTGTGTATCTTGTGCTTGAATTAAATGAAGACTTAATTAATTTAATTATGAACTGAAAACTTTTGTGAAGGCTATTATATTCACATAATGAACGTTGTAGCCTGATTGCGTAGTCTGGATGATTCTTAGAGACTTCACCCGAGTCGAAATATAGGTCCTTTTTATATTCTCCATGGTGCTGAATGAATTCTTTTTTGGATCTTCTTAATACTCTACATCCTTGTTTGATTCTCTTAGGTCTTGTTTAGCCCAATTTTAATCCTCTTTGAGTCTCTTTGAAATTTTTGTAGTATTTTTCAAGTTCTCATTTACACCTCTTATAATCACTACAGTATTTTAAGTCCGATTTTAATACTCTATAATCTCTGGAATGATTTTAAATCCTATTTAGAGTTTTTGAATGTAAAATTCTTGAAAATAAGATTTAAAATTAACTAAAATATTAATGATGAACTATTTTTAAGTATTTAACATTACCACTTATAAAATATTATTCTGACCTTTCATTAAAATTTACTGTAGATTATTATATTATTATAATTATATATATTATATAATTATATTATATTAGTTTTTTGTTTACAACAAACAACAATGATAAAGTGCATAAAGAAATAAAAAACTATTTCAAATTTATATTCGTGATAAAAAAGGTATTTCTTCCTTTAAATTTAAAAGCGATTATTTATTTTTAAAGAAGTAAAATCAAATAGTTATTTTAACTTTCACTTTATAGGTCTATTTTGTGACCAAAGAATCGTTTATAGTAATTTTACAATGATTATTTGTTGCAAACGATTGATTTGCACT
Organism: Andricus curvator; assembly: GCA_932195095.1. NCBI lineage: Eukaryota > Metazoa > Arthropoda > Insecta > Hymenoptera > Cynipidae > Andricus > Andricus curvator. Next base: position 323,742 of record CAKNYM010051493.1, read on the forward strand.
TTTCATCATTTTAAATAAGCGCGCCAACTGTAACCAATCTGGTTCTCGACGCGACGTATGCGCGTTCAAACAGCAGACCGTGGTGTGACGGGATGCGCATTGCCGTCGATAAAATCATTTTTATTTTATAGCCAATTCGATAGAGAAGAAATCTTTCTTACCATTACTAGCATGCAAAAGATTCAAAAAGAGGAATTATTAATTTACTTTAACAATTTCTCTATTTATTAATTTTAATACCATGAAAAAGAAGCTTTAATATATTTTGCAATAATTATATGATTTCCCCAACATACTCTCTCTTTCTCTTCATTCGAAAAAGAATAATCCTGATTCAATCTACGAAAGGGCATAAATTTGTACATGTAAAATGCAGCCCTGCTAGAAGTCACGTAGGGGCGTATTCATAGTCCGAGCTTGGTCACAGGCTTGAGATCGCCTTGATCAAGATCGTCTTATTCACTCAAGACAGTCTTGAGATGATGCATATTCATAGTCGAAAAATAAGATCGTCTTGACTAAGAAATTCTTCCTAAGCACGGACTTCACGAAGGAAATGCTTGAGATGTTCTTATTCCGTATTCCACGTTCCTCCGAGACTTTCCGATATATCCGCCAATCAGAATGCTTGTTTCTGGATCGAAAATGTGAGGTGTTGCTTCTTCTCTCACTCAATTCTATAATCGATGACAATACTGAGCGCGCGGGAGTCGGGATCACATGGTTTTCCGCGCGCATTCGTTGTTGTATTTCGTTCAATCATAAGGGGTCTTTCACACGATTGCAAATCCGCAGATTGCATGCAGAAAGTCCACAAGAGTGAAAGAGATGGAGAACAGCCTGTCTCTTTCACTCTTGTGAACTTTCTGCATGCAATCTGCTGATCTGCAATCGTGTGAAAGCGCCCTAAGTAGTGCTGTTTGGCGATCATTTTGCATTTTTGTTTAGAATTTGAAAATCGAGCGGATTTTTTGTAAATTTCTAGGTGTTTATTGGTTATCACTGTTACAATGAGCAAAGGACAAGGTTAGTGATAATCAATAATATTATCCCCAATTAAATCCATTTTTTCGACGCACAAGACTCTCTTAAGTCAACTCCGGACTGGACTTGGAACAAGTCATGCTTGTTTACTGTATAAGATCGTCTTATTAGGACTGTGAATACATAAATCGTCAAGACGCTCTTAAGCATGGACTATGAATCATGACCGCCTTACTCAAGCTGAGATTTGAGGCGCGACTTGGCGGCCATCTCGAGGCGTGACTATGAATCGAGACACGATCTTGAGACCGAACTCGAGACGATCTTGACGACTATGAATACGGCTCGTAGAGCGGGTCTACGTGATAAACTCCACTCGTTATGGCCTACGTGAGCTGCGCTCCTATTGGTCAGGCTTAACGGCTGGGCCTTGCGCTTGGCTCCCCCGCTCTAATGCCACCCTTGTATGTAAGCCAAAAAACGCGAGCTTATAAATATATGTGGACCAGCGTGAGAGGGCAGATCTCATTCATTCGTGAAACCTTTAACCTGCAAAAGTTTGAAGCTCCGCGTAGCTTTGCGGCGAAATTCGAATCAAAATTAACGCGTATTTTGTTGTTTTAAGCAATTTAATATCTAATACGATTTAGATCAAATATATTTAATTTAGTTTATTTTAAATAATGTGTTTTGTGCATTTCTTGGATTACAGTGTTTTTAGTGAATAAAGTTATATTTTAGTAATGGAACAATTAAGAATAAATCTAAATTATTATCCCTATTTTCCCTTTAAATACATTTGCCAGTTTTGCGGTAGTCGGTTTTTAAATCGACGCAATTCAGCCAACGAACAGAAGGAAGCCAGCCAATCATCGCTGGGTTGATAATCTTTTCTGCCAGATCCAACAGGCAGGACGTAACAGTGGTCGTGGACGATCAATCAGATCAATAGACCAAAGCACGAAGGAATAGTAAGGAGTAGTATCCCTGTAAGTGGGGAGTGGGACCAGTGACGTCCAAGAATTCGTTAATGCTTGCCACGAATGAAAACTCGTATGCACGATCGTGCACATGCGCACTGGCGGTTGCCATGCCAACGATGTCAACACGTGTTTGAAGTTTCGAACTTGTGTTTTGTTTTGAACATTTCTGTGCTGCTACTGTAGGGTGGTTTCCCCTATATTATTTTTTACATTTTCATTATTATAAAATAATAATCACATGCAATTATTTAATGCTCATAAAATATAAAAATTTTGCACATATTAACCTACAATATTTTGTTCACTGAAATTAACTTTATCCCTTACTTACGTAATCCACAAATTATTATAATAATGTTATTGTAGTACTTACACTTTCTAGATCCTTTTCGTATTTTTGATGCCATTTTCCTTCTCGATTTTAATTCAGGAACGTGATATACACCCAACAAAATAAAAACACAAACGAACATAACCTACATATGCATCGAGATGTCAAAATATAATGTAGGGGAGTGGGTATAACACGTGACTGCGAAAACAGCTCTGCGCATGTGCACGACCGTGCATACGAGTTTTCATTCGTGGCAAGCATTAACGAATTCTTGGACGTCGCTTGTCCCACCTCTGCTCACCAAACACATAGGGTGATACCACTCCTTACTATTCCTTCGTGGACCAAAGTAACCACATGTTTTGGTATTATTACGAGAATTTTCCCAAGTGTAGTCGGCATTTTCCTTCAAAAGTGAAATTGTTTTGGCTAAAAGTCAATCGACGAAATTCGTCATCATGAGAGTCAAGGAGTACGCTCTTACTTGGTGGCTCAATAGTATGTACAAAGATGTGCTTGAACGATCCACATTTCCCGTTAAGCACAGGACTGTTAACTCGATTTCCAGATTGACATGGGTCGATCACAAAACTGGAGCAAAAACGAAGGTTCAAGCAAAAATACTAGCAATTTCAGGCGCGTAAGCATTACATATATAATTGTGAAAACATACTAAGCTATTGTGTGTAGCGATTTTAATCGATCGAAAAATTTCTATACCTTGGACGACATAACCTACAAATTGCTACGACGAAATTTCCTGAGCTCAGCGTATGTTAATTGTAGAATTCATTTTGCAGATAATTTGAAATCATGAACAGTTGCGCAGTCGAGGCCTGGCGGGGTCTGGCGCCGCCAGGGTACTTTTTTTAAAGGCCTGGCTGCGGCAAGCCACTTTCTTGTCACACGAAACATTTTTCCAGTTACGGGCCGTCCATAAACTACTTTGCCCATTTTTGGCTTTTTAACCTCCTCCTACCCTGAAAGTAACGTAGCCGTCGGCTAAACACGGCTTTTACGTTTATAAATTCTTTTAAATAAAAAAAATTCCAGTAAACTGTAGCATTAACAACCAAACAGATAAACTTTCGAGTAATAGAGACGAGTTTTCCAAAACAATATTTCAAGATTTAACCAAGTAGTAAAATTTTGACGCCAAAAAGACGACTTTTTTGGAAGACGGTTAAATTTTAACAAAAGTTACTTTTCAACCAAGAAAGATAAATTTTCAACCAAGAAGTATGATTTTTCAATCCAAAAGGATTAATTTTTTACAACATAGTTAAATTTTCGACCAAAAATGATGACGTTCACAAAATAGTTAAATTTTCCAAAGATAACTAGATTTTTAACAAAATAGTTGAATTCTCAACCAAAAAGTTGGAGTTTCAACAAACAAATTTTCTACCCAAAAAGACGGCTTTTTAAGAAAGTATATGCATTTTTTACCAAACAGTTGAATTTTCAACAAATAACATTCATTTTGTACCCAAAAAGACGACTATTTTATACCCAAAAAGGCGACTTCAATAAAATACTTAAATTTTCTACCAAATAGTTGAAGTTTTAACTTATACAATATACAGGATAAAGTTTCAACCAAAAATATAACAGTTAAATTTTCCAATAAAAACTCTGATAAAAAAAATTACTTTGTACCCAAATAAAAGGAATTTTCAACCAAATTGTTAAATTTTCAACCAAAAAGATGAGCTTTCAACACAAAATAATAATTTTCTACAAAAAAGACGACTTTTTAACCAAATATATATTAATTTTCTACCAAATAGTTGAATTTTCAACAAAAAAGATTCATTCTCTACTTAAAAAAAACGACTTTTCAAAAAAATACATGAGTTTGCTACCAAATAGTTCAATTTTTATCTTACAAAATATACAGCTTAAAGTTTCAACAAAACTTTATATAGTTAAATCTTCAGATAAAAACCTTGGTAAAAAGAGGAAATTTGAACAAAAACGATTTTTCGACAAAATTGATAAATTTTCAATCTAAAAGATCAATTTTCAACAAGAAAGAATAATTTTCTACCCAAAAAATATGACTTTTCAACTAAATACATCAATTGTATACCAAACAGTTTCATTTTTAACTTACAAAATATACAGGATAAAGTTTTAACCAAATACTTTACTGTTCTACCAAACTGTTGAATTTTCAAACCAAAAAGATGAATTGTCCACAAAACAGTAGAATCAATTTAGAAGAAATTATATTTACGTATTTTTCGATATATAATCAATAAATGACTTCTGAATATGTAATTTAAATACTTTAATAATAGAAAAGAAGGTAATCAATCAAAAGGGCAAGAACAAGGAAATTGAAAGAGGTTATGAAGTTTCAGCGATTTTTGAAGTTCTAGGAGGAAATAATGATAAAATCATAAATGCCACATTTGCACGTTCCAATGCGGATCCCCTTAATTTGTCAAGAAATGACTTTCATCATCCTCAAATACAGAGAGGTGAATATCAATCTATTAGCATTTCTTTGTTAGGATATTAAAAATCATTTCAATTAATCTTAAATTATATATTTAGAATCAAATGCTTCATGGACTCCCCAGCATCAAGACATTTCGCACGACTCGAGCAAGTCTCAATCCGACAGAATAAATTAGGCGGATTGCTTAGCGCCTCTATAATTAATTTTTCAGTTAAACTGCATCACGTGTTTGATTTATGGTATTTATTTTATGTCAATAAAATATACTGAAAAAAATTATTCAATTTTCAATATAGAACCAGAACTTTTTTATAAATTTGAAACCAAAATTTAGGTATTCTTTGAAATAGGAAAAATTTCAATTCAAACGTTGTGAACAAATATTCATCACTAAACATACAGAAATATTACATCAATCTACCTTTCCATTCAACGAACGAAGCACAAAGTTATCATTAAGAATTTATTGAATATATGAAATTGATAATCTACTAGACATCTCTTACATTCAATAAAATCACATTTTAATTTTATTTTGCATTCGATACAAGTAAGAAGATGGATGGATGCAAAATTTCTGTATATTTAGTAATGATTATTTGTTAAGAATATTTGAATTGGAATTTTTGTTATTTCAAAAAAAGCGGGCTCTACGACGCATGCGCAATAGAATAAAAAGCACTGAATGGAGGATCTACGAGAATCTAATAAGTATTTCATTAAGTCCGTTTTAAGACCTCTAAACATGCAAAAATGGAAATTTGTGCACATTTTGAGTAGTTAAATAGTACTTGAATTATATTGAATTAATCCTCATTAGATCCTCATAAAGTGTCCGTGGTTAGAGAATTTAAGAGAATAAAAAAAGGACCTATATTTCGACTCCGGCATATTTTGTCTAGACGGCTTTAAAATCAGAGTGAACAGACTCTATGCTGTCCAATACTCAGGAACTTAATTATTTTTAAAAACGAGATATTTTATTTCAAAAATTGATGAGATTTTGATTTTGTATTTAATTTGTTAAACAAATGATGATTAACATAATTTCATTACAAAAATATCATATTCAGAAGGCCATAATTTCGATGCGATTAGAGCTAGAGCATTATTTTTTTTTAGATTTTCTAAAAACTTTCTAATGAATTGTTCGGGATATGAGTTCTCATGGAAAACGATAAATTTTATTTAAAAAATTGATATTGAACAAAATTCCATAAAAAAGGGCCATATTCAAAAGGCCATAATATTGGTTCCATTAGAGCTAGAGCATTGTTTTTTCAGAACTACTCAAAATCAAGTATTTTTTAAATAACGAACTGGCAAATGTCACCTAAAACGCTGAGGAAATGAGTTCTTTTGAAAAACGAAAAATTTTATTTATAAAATTGATGTTAAACAAAATTTCATAAAAAAAGGGGCATATTCAAAAGGCCGCAATATTGGTTCTATTAGAGCTAGAGCAATGTTTTTTTTAGATCTACTCAAAATTAAGTCTTCTTAAATTAGATATTCGGCAATTTTTACCAGATATGCATAGGGAATAAGTTATTTCCCCAAAACTATATATTTTTTTTTCATTCAAATTATTGGCCTAAAATCGATTTCTTAGGATCATAACTCCCAAACTTTTAGAGATAGAACATTCGATTTTTTTTTCATTTTGCAGAAAATTTCAAGCACTTTAATTCTTCTTAAGGTGTTTGGGACATAGTATGAACTGGTATAGGCCAATTTTAAAAAAACTAATTTTTTCCCACTTTTTTCACCATTTTTCAAAAATATTGAAGGTTTTCAGTTATCGTAAGATATTCAGCACCTCTAGCCCTTTTTTTGATGCCAAACTGAACGGTTTGAGCCAATGAAATTCCACGTTTAACTTATTTTCATTAAAATATGTTGATTAACCTCTTCCAAAAAATAAAAAAAAGTGTTTTCTCAAGAAGGGCCCAAGCGATTGTTTTCTTTTTGGGCTCAAAATGATCGTGGGGCATCCCAGAAGTATATTTAGAAAAAACTGGCATATGCAAGCCCTTTTGGATTGAAGTCATTCGAGGCACACCGTGGGGTTAGACTTGAAGTTTCCCATGTAAAATGTATGGGGAAAAATCACTTTTTTCAGTTTTTGAAATAATTTTTTAGGGTTTGAAAAAATTTGGGCACTGTATTCTCGTCTTTTTTTTACCTAAAATTATTTATATGGGTCTAGTGGAATATTTATTAACAACAATTCATTAATTTTCAATTATTTAAACAAATGGAATTTGTTTAAAACTTTGCGAATTATTTAACAAATGTTGATAAACATTACACTGAAGAGATAATAATAAACTTTAATAACAAAAAATTTCGAAAGAAAATTATTTAAACAAATTACATTTGTTTGAATGATTAAAAATTAATGAATTATTGTTAATAAATATTCCACTAGACCAATAGTAATAATTTGTAGGAAAAAAAACGAATTTTCGAAAAAAAAATTATTTAAACAAATTCCATTGGTTTAAATAATTGAGAATTAATTAAGAAATGCTAATAAATATTCCACTAGATCAATATAAATAATTTTAGGTAAGAAAAATATGAGAATAGAGTGCTCAAAAGGTCGTTTTTATGAAGAATTGATATTTTTTGTTTTAAGGGTAGTTTTCAGGGACTCGTAGGGGTGTGTTAGGGGTGTCAAACCTATATGTCCGATACATGAAATTCTTCGTTGGATGATTCTGTACAAGCCTCTATATTATCCCTTCACATTTTTTCAAACCCTAAAAAATGATTACAAAAACTCAAAAAAATGATTTTTCCCCATGCATTTTACATGGGAAACTTCAAGTCAAAACCGGCAGCAGTTAAAATAGAAAAAACGAAGAAACAAAAACTAGGCATTTTCTTTCTTCGGATTTGGTACAAAATGGGGGGAATTGTTGCCCACTGAAAAAAAGTCTTTTTGAGCCACCCTAATGGACATATTTTGGGCCTCAAGAGTTTTTCTTGACAATGGGTAAATTTTTCGAGGTGGCACTGATCATTTCGGAAGAAGTGCTTCATACAATGTGTATAATGTGGAGTCCCAATTTAGTTATATAAAATAAAGATTAACACTCTCCCAGTGCTGATTATATAGGAGAAATTGGTAAGTATTTAGCTATTTGAAATAGCAATATCGAACGAACTCTTATCTTTAACAGCTTACAAATGATAAAATTTTGTAAAAGTTTTCGAATTTTCTGTCCAACCGCTGTTTAACGCAAGATATGGACGTTTGTTAGAAATCAACAGTGAAGAATAATCATTTTGCAAATCTTTAGTTCTGCGAAGGTAACACTCAAGCGCAGTTGTTGCACAAATTAAAAAAAAAAAATTTTTTTAACAGGTTATACTAAAACAGGTTGTTTCCTATTTGGACCTGATGTCTTTATACTATCCAATATTTTGATTACTGCTGAATCCTCGTGTACCTAAATATTTTCAGATTTTGTAAGCAAAAATTGTATTTTGGCATTGAAGGTGTTAGTTTTGAAATATCCCGAAAGATCTCGTAATTCATTGATCTGGAGCCATCTCTTGTCCAACGAGTAGAGATATTGCTGATCTGTAGCAATTAACGGTACTACAATCTAAGTTATTTTTGACGCAGAAATTCCACCATTTTTCAGACATGTTTCGTATTGTTTAAACGACGAATCAATTAATAATTGCATTGTAATTTCTAGCGATGCTTCTGGTGCGTACCTCTTAATTTAAACGATTCCCTGATAAGATTCAGAACACCATGATAACCTTGTTCCAAAAAAGGTCTTGATCCCTATTAGAAAAATAAATACGGTCTTTAGTTTTAAAATCGTAAGGGATCTAAAACATTGTGAAAAATAGGAGATACCCAGGAAAATGCAGGCTATTTTGGTACCACGATGGTAATGTATCCTTTTCGGATCTTATTTTTTGTAAGGCTTCCTTGAAATAGTAAATGCATCGATAGCTATCGAATCTGGATCCTTTTTCCAAAATACATAATGTTTACATTTAGCAGTTCCTCAACTTGCAAATAGGTCCACAGAAAAAACAGAAGATAAACTTTACATCGATTTCCGACGAAAGATTCTTTGCAACAAAAATTAACTTCACAGGATAAACTTTACACAAATATCGGTTAAACTTTCTTTTGTTTTTCCATGACACACACATGTATTTTGAAAGACGCGAAGTTGGCTGAACAAAACTTTATCGCTCTACAAAATTTCCTGCAACAAATTTTATTCTTAGTTTTTTCTGTGTCGATATTAGGCTTCCGAAGTTTTTCTTTATTTTTATAAACGCTCCTTCAGATAATTCTATCTCAGAAGTAGACTCCTTGCGACTAGATTCTGAGTCTGCTTATATATTTTCTTCTAAAGCGATATATGATGCAAAAATCCAGATATGTCACCATTTTCATATTTCTTGAGTTACTTTATTTAAATTTTTAAATCGAACATCATCCATTTGGTTGACATATGACATGACTGTGGTGTTATCAGTGTGTAATAAAATTTGACATTCTTTAAGATGTTTCGCAAAACTTTTCAGAACTTTACTCGCTCGCCATTACAGAAAGCTCTTCAACCTGTCAGTGACGCATCTGTATAATTTTCTAATTCATAATTAGCCTATGTAATTGGATTTGATAAATGAGAAACCTTTTTTTAAATTACACTTTACTTTTTCAAGCAATAAGCGTAATAATTTCCGATTAGCATTAAGTAAGTAAGTAAGTATACCATTAAGCCATTTCCCCTTCAGGGTAGGCGTGACGCAACCCGATTTGGGTAATGTTTCTAGGTTGATAGTTTCTTGTAGTAAATAACTAAAAGTGTGGGCTGAATATATAACAGATGGATAACCTGATTGTCATAAATTAGATACTACAGGTTGAAATATTTTTGTAGATACATAAGAAGCAGTATTTAATCCGGAAGGAGGCATATAATTCAATATAAGCTTCAAGATCTAACGATGCCATTAATAAAACAAAAAGGATATTAATATAGTAACAGTTTTGCCATTTTCCAATATTTAAAGTGAGTCGCAAAAATAAAATTTTCTAGATTTTTTAAATTTAATATAACACTAGCCGTTCCATTTGGTTTTGGAACTTGAATTATATCTGATATAAATTTATCTGAACTTTCTTTACATTTTTATATCACCCCTTTATGAATAAGTTTTAAAATTTGGTTGGATCAGTTTCTTTCTCACGGCTCAACATTTTAAAAAGATTTTCTTAAAAAAAGTATTTTATAACCTTCAAGCCAAGACCACATTTTTTCATCTAATATATTTTCAACTAATTTTGACTAAAGAGACTACGTCTCCCTACTAATTGACTTACACAATTTAGTAATAGTGCCTCCGCTTCCACTGATCATCCCTTTTTGGATAAAATCTGTTGTACGGCCGTAATCCTTGATGACGTCTCTGCCAGTGCCAGCCTGGCATTACAGGATACCTGTGTTGATAATGACGGGGCGGGATCATCGAGCTTTTTGAAATTGAAGACTTACTGGAGGATTCCGCGGAGGTATTCTCGATCGCTTCTGTAGATTTCAAAACATCATCCGATTTTGTGCTGAACAAAAATTCATCTGCTGTCGTTGAGTTCAAAGTTTCCTTCGTACTAGTCTCGAAATTCGATGAAATAAGACTTTTGCGAATAGCTGATTCATCGTGCTGAATGTTCGCCAACAATCTTCTCGCTTCGCTTAAACATTCTAAAATTGATAAATCTTCTGTAGTTTTTTCCCTGTCCAAAATAACTGATAATGCTTTTCTCATGGCTGATAGGCAAGCTGTAGTCTTATGTTGTTTTGAAATGATGCGAGAATCGCTTTTACTAACTGATTCCGGCATAACCAATTTTACTTCCGGATTTAATTTTGGTGGATCGATAGGCAAGCAATTTTCTGGTGGTGGATGTTTTTTAATTAAATCTTTCTGCTCAAAATTTGGTTGACCTTGTTTTATTATTTCATCCCAGAGAACAGCAAGCTCAGAATAATTCGCTGGCGCAAGCACTCTTTCCTTGGTGTTCATCACTTGATCATCTAAAACTGCTTTATTATTATCTGGAAGGGTCTCCAAACTTTTATTTTGATTCTCATTTTGCTCAAGATTATCGTCAAGAGGCATCGGAAATGATCTGGACTGGCTTGTGTATCCATAATCTAGAATTCAACATTAAAATAATGTAATCTTATTTGGATTAGGAGTTCGGGCCCGCTAAGTAAAAGAAACTAAATTTCAAATACCTCATAGATAGGTTTGACACTATGTTTTGTATACTTATCAAACGATAAAACATTCTTCATTATTATTCAATTAAACCACTTTGTCGGTACCAAAAACCTCGAACAATTGCTTTTTTTGGTGCATACTTTAATAACAACTTGGTCGTAAATATACATTTAGCGTACTTTCGAATCCCTTTTCCATAATAGCTATATGAGCAGAACACGCAATTTTGAAATAGAAAATACCATAGATTCAGGGTTCACAAGAATTATTTACAATCAGCCAATTAAAAATGAATAAAGAAACCGCTATGTAGCTTGCCCCACTTTTGCCCATTTTTCCCGGAGTACACATTTTTTGAATGAGAGATGCCGCAATGTGACTTGCCACAAATGTGATTTGCCGCAATGTGACATGCCGCAATGTGACATGCCGCAAATGTGACTTGTCGCAATGTGACCTGCTGGGGGTTGGAATAATCCGGACCCTTAATTTCAATAAAACAGTTCAATTTGTAACCAAAAAAGATTAATTTTTTAACAAAAAAGACAAACTTTTAACTCAAAAAGATCAATTTTATACTATAAACTGAAATATTCAAATTTTAAGTTGAGAATATTCATTAGTTCACTCAAGACTGTACTGCTCAGCTCGGTTTCAGTCTAATGAACTCAAATTCTTTTTCTTATTCTAAAAATGTTTATTTTTTCAAAAACTCGATTACCAAAAAATATCTATCCTGATTTTCCTTATACTTCTTCATTTTAGATTTCAACATGTCCTTTCAGAAAAAAAATAATAAAACCTATGTGCTTTTAATAAATTCTTTTCAACAAAATTCCAATTTTTTTAAAATTTTTGTTTAAAATGTCATTTTTTTACTACAAAATTCAATATTTTTTTCCATAAGTCGCAAAAATAAGTTTTTAAAATCTTCCTATTGCAACAAATTTTTCAAATTGATTATGTCGGTTTCATAATTTATTTTATAGAATTTTGGTTTTATGAAAATGAACATTCTAAAATTAATTCAATTGATTAGGCCCATAGAAACAAATTTGTTGGTAGGCATCCGGAAAAAAGTAAAAAAAAATTAAAATGGGTCAAGACTGAAAATTTTCGAAAAACAAAATTCCGGACAGTTTTTAAAATTACCCAAATTGAGAATTCCCTAGAACAAATTCATTTCAAATCAGACAAGTTCTACACTTGAACTCGCAGAATCTCTCAGGGACGAAATATGTTTTTTTAGAGGAAATTAGGCGATACGTATTTTCCCGATTAGCAAAAATAGAACATTGTTAACCGAACTTCTTGTAATTTTTTTTGCAAATCGGGAGAATACATAACGACTAATTTCCCTTAAAAAACAACATATTTCGTCCCTGAGAGATTCTGCGCCATTAAGTATAGAACCTGTCTGATTTGAAATGGATTCGGTCCCAATAATAGTTAACTTCCATTTTGAAATAAATCAATAATAAAATAAAAAATATGTTCATCCAATAAAATTATTTTTATTATCATTTAAAAGTTTCTTAATTGTTTAGATTCGGAAATTTAACAGTGTGCGAAATTTTGTAATGTCAGCAATTTTCTTTTGGAAGTTCTCAAAGTCTGTAACACTATAAACTGTCGGGAACTGTAACAATCGGGAATTTTTCAGTTCGTGGAATTTACAATTTTCGGCCATCTTCTAAACTCGGGAATTTTTTATTTCAAATATTTTCTTTTTCGGGAATTTTTATTTTTGAGATATTTCACTCGACCCTTCATATCTTCAGTTCTGTTTTTGAATTTCAAAACTTTAAAAAATTCCTATTTCTCAAAACATTATGGAAAATTTTGTTGTATGCACAGTTTTTGCTAGTGAAGATATTTAAAGAAAAATTTTCTTCAATTTAAAATTTTTTGAAAAAAGAATGTTTTTTTTTCTTAAATGAGTTAAGTGTTTAATTTTTTCCAGCTTGAATCGAAGAATTTTTTCCTGGCTTTGCAATTGTGAGATTTTGGATCTTCTTTACAATTTTGTAACGCTTTGAAAAACACAAAATTTTTTTTCAATGAAAGAAAAATGATAGCATTATTCTTTAATTCAATCTGAAGAAATTCCAGGTTCGATATATTCATCTTTTTCCAAAAAAGTGTGCATTTAACTCAATCCAAAGAATCTTTTTTGCATAATTTAAAAAAATTCTTAATGGAGCAATTTTTTTAATTTCACATTTTTTATTACTGCTGACTAGAAAAAACTATACGGAGACTAAGAAGGTTATTTTACTGGATGGTGAATTATAAAATAAATGGTTTTGCTTATTTTTCACACAATATAGATGTTTAATAAATAACCTGGTAGAATAAAAAAGTCATTTGTATCAATATAGTGGAGCCTAGAATCATTTAAATGTCCCTTAATTAATGATAATACTGAAAATCTATAAAATAAATGATAAAGCCGATGGTTTTATCATCAGGGTAGGAATTTTTTGGGAAATGAGTTTTTAAAAATATCAAAATTTTTTTTTCATTCAATGGGACCATGGTTTTCTAGAATAGAAAAAAAGAGTTCCATTTAATTAGGTTGACACCGAGGAAGCAGTACAGCTTTTTTTTGAACTAGGCCAATCCGTGTCTTAGAGACCCAAAAAGTTTTTAAGATAGAAAAAGTGCAATAACTTTCAAAACAAATTTTTTTGAAGTTAAATCTTTGGCAATCAATATATTCTCCACTAAAAAAATTAGGAGCCAAAGTTTTGAAAAATCGGTTTGTGTGAGCCCGGCGTGGAATCCACCTCTAGTGAATTTAATTTTAAATATTTGTTTGCAAAAGTGTGAATTATTGCAATGATATTTCACAGTGACAGATTTTACAAATCCTCCTTAAAATTCTTGACTAGTTTGTAGATCACTTATTGTATCTCTCTTATACAGTTTTGTTAATTTTGTAGGAAGAAACTTTTTCAAGGACAATGTCCTGAATCTTGGCAAACCCCTGTTAGAAAAAACAGTATAGAAATTTAAAAATCACAGATATTAGCAATTCAAAAAGGTTGTGTTGGATGTCCAGAAATAGCCATGTGCCCGCAAAATGCTCCTCATTACAATATTGATATTTTATCTCGACTGAATTTCATTGATCACTTCAATGTAGTCCACGCTTTTTTCAATGTAATTCCGTATTTTATTTCTGTTCAAAATAGTGCATCAGAAATTATGCAACATCCTGCCAGTGCGGATTCGTAAGAAAGAATGTATTATTCGGCATAAGGGAAAATTTTACATCCGCATGACGTATTTGTCTTTAACCTCTTATACCTTATTTATATGCATTTTTATTTTGAGATTTTATTGGAGAAAATTAATTTAAATAATATATTTTTAATTTTTTGTTTGTTTCTGTATCAATATCCACCTGCAGTTCCGTTTGTGCTTCCAGCTCCAGCAGCCAATCCAGCTCCGGTACCGTTTCCAGCTCCGGCTCCCGATCCAGTTTCAGCCCCCAATCCAGCTCCGCCACCAGATTCAGCTCTGGTACCCGATTCAGCTCCGCTATCCGATCCAGCTACGGCCCCCAATTCAGTTCCAGTGCCCAATCCAGCTGCGGCACCCAATCGAGCTCCGGCACCCAATTCATCTTCGGTGCCCGATTCATCTCCGTTACCCGACCCAGCTCCGGCCCCTAATTCAGCTCCGCTATCCGATCCAGCTCCGACCCCCGATTCAGCTCTGGTACCCGATGCAGCTCCTCTACCCGATCCAGCTCCGGCACCCAATTCAGCTCC